>CM038637.1:8128312-8643312 GCA_021554675.1 Leuciscus idus | reverse complement strand
AAAAAAAAAAAAAAAAATATATATATATATATATATATATACAGGCCACTAAAAAAGTTGGACAATCACTTTTGCACTTTGTAGACATATCAGAGTTGGCATGTAAAATAAAAAAAATAAATTTATTTTCCCTTTACAGAAGAGAGTACCACACACACGACCAGCATTGATTCAAGCCTTCCCTCAGGTATTTTTGAAACCATTTTTTTGGGGGGAAAGGGCCTCTAAAAAAGTTGGACAATTACTTTTGCACTTTGTAGACATATCAGAGTTGGCATGTAAAATGAAAAAAATAAAAATAAATACATTTATCTTCCCTTTATAGAAGAGAGCACCACACACATGACCACCACCAGTTCAAGTTCTCCCTCAGGTATTTTTTAAACAATTTTGAGCGGGAAAAGGGCCACTGAAAAGGTGGACAATCACTGTTGTCCTCTGTAGGCAAATCAGAGTTGGCATGTGAAATAAAAATAAAATAAAAAATATATAAATTTTCCCTTTACAGAAGAGAGTACCACACACACGACCAGCATTGATTCAAGCCTTCCCTCAGGTATTTTTGAAACCATTTTTTTTTTTTTTTTGAAAAGGCCACTAAAAAAGTTGAACAATCACTTTTGCACTTTGTAGACATATCAGAGTTGGCATGTAAAATGAAAAAAAAAAAATGAATTAAATACATTTATTTTCCCTTTATAGAAGAGAGCACCACACACATGACCACCACCAGTTCAAGTTCTCCCTCAGGTATTTTTTAAACAATTTTGAGCGGGAAAAAGGCCACTGAAAAGGTGGACAATCACTGTTGACATCTTTAGGCATATCAGAGTTGGCATGTGATATGAGAAAAAATTTTTTTTATATATATATATATATATATTTATTTTCCCTTTACAGAAGAGAGTACCACACACACGACCAGCATTGATTCAAGCCTTCCCTCAGGTATTTTTTAAACCATTTTTTTGGGGGGGGAAAAGGCCTCTAAAAAAGTTGGACAATCACTTTTGAGCTTTGTAGACATATCAGAGTTGGCATGTAAAATGAAAAAAAATAAAAATAAATACATTTATCTTCCCTTTATAGAAGAGAGCACCACACACATGACCACCACCAGTTCAAGTTCTCCCTCAGGTATTTTTTAAACAATTTTGAGCGGGAAAAGGGCCACTGAAAAGGTGGACAATCACTGTTGTCCTCTGTAGGCAAATCAGAGTTGGCATGTGAAATAAAAAATAAAAATAAAAATAAAAAATATATAAATTTTCTCTTTACAGAAGAGAGTACCACACACACGACCAGCATTGATTCAAGCCTTCCCTCAGGTATTTTTGAAACCATTTTTTTTTTTTTTTTGAAAAGGCCACTAAAAAAGTTGAACAATCACTTTTGTGCTTTGTAGACATATCAGAGTTGGCATGTAAAATGAAAAAATTAAATACATTAATTTTCCCTTTACAGAAGAGAGTACCACACACATGACCAGCATTGATTCAAGCCTTCCCTCAGGTATTTTTGAAACCAATTTTTATTTTTTTATTTTTTAAAAGGCCACTAAAAAAGTTGAACAATCACTTTTGCGCTTTGTAGACATATCAGAGTTGGCTTGTAAAATGAAAAAAATGAAAAATACATTTATTTTCCCTTTATAGAAGAGAGCACCACACACATGACCACCACCAGTTCAAGTTCTCCCTCAGGTATTTTTTAAACAATTTTGAGCGGGAAAAAGGCCACTGAAAAGGTGGACAATCACTGTTGTCCTATGTAGGCAAATCAGAGTTGGCATGTGAAATAAAAAAAATAAAAAAATAAAATAAAATAAAATAAAATAAATAAATAAAAATATTTTCCCTTTACAGAAGAGAGTACCACACACACGACCAGCATTGATTCAAGCCTTCCCTCAGGTATTTTTGAAACCAAATTTTTTTTTTGTTTTTTTTTTTTTAAAGGCCACTAAAAAAGTTGAACAATCACTTTTGCGCTTTGTAGACATATCAGAGTTGGCATGTAAAATGAAAAAATTAAATATAAATATATTTATTTTCCCTTTACAGAAGAGAGTACCACACACATAACCAGTATTGATTCAAGCCTTCCCTCAGGTATTTTTGAAACCATTTTTTTTTTTTTTTTTTTTTTTAAAGGCCACTAAAAAAGTTGAACAATCACTTTTGCACTTTGTAGACATATCAGAGTTGGCATGTAAAATAAAAAAAATGAAAATTAAATACATTTATTTTCCCTTTATAGAAGAAAGCACCACACACATGACCACCACCAGTTCAAGTTCTCCCTCAGGTATTTTTAAACAATTTTGAGTGGGAAAAAGGCCACTGAAAAGGTGGACAATCACTGTTGTCCTCTGTAGGCAAATCAGAGTTGGCATGTAAAATAAAAAAAATAAAAAAAATATATAAATTGTCTCTTTACAGAAGAGAGTACCACACACACGACCAGCATAGATTCAAGCCTTCCCTCAGGTATTTTTGAAACGATTTTTTTTTTTTTTTGAAAAGGCCACTAAAAAAGTTGAACAATCACTTTTGCGCTTTGTAGACATATCAGAGTTGGCATGTAAAATGAAAAAAATGAAAATTAAATACATTTATTTTCCCTTTATAGAAGAGAGCACCACACACATGACCACCACCAGTTCAAGTTCTCCCTCAGGTATTTTTAAAAAAATTTGAGCGGAAAAAAGACCACTGAAAAGGTGGACAATCACTGTTGACATCTGTAGGCATATCAGAGTTGTCATGTGAAATAAAAAAAATAAAAAATAAAAAAAAATATATATATATATATACAGGCCACTAAAAAAGTTGGACAATCACTTTTGCGCTTTGTAGACATATCAGAGTTGGCATGTAAAATAAAAAAAATAAATTTATTTTCCCTTTACAGAAGAGAGTACCACACACACGACCAGCATTGATTCAAGCCTTCCCTCAGGTATTTTTGAAACCATTTTTTTTTTTTTTTTTTTTAAAGGCCACTAAAATAGTTGAACAATCACTTTTGCGCTTTGTAGACATATCAGAGTTGGCATGTAAAATAAAAATAAAAAATAAATAAATAAATAAATTATTTTCCCTTTACAGAAGAGAGCACCACACACATGACCACCACCAGTTCAAGTTCTCCCTCAGGTATTTTTTAAACAATTTTGAGCGGGAAAAGGGCCACTGAAAAGGTGGACAATCACTGTTGTCCTCTGTAGGCATATCAGAGTTGGCATGTGAAATAAAAAAATAAATAAAAAATAAAAAATATATAA
Source organism: Leuciscus idus (assembly GCA_021554675.1). NCBI lineage: Eukaryota > Metazoa > Chordata > Actinopteri > Cypriniformes > Leuciscidae > Leuciscus > Leuciscus idus. The sequence continues at coordinate 8,640,026 of CM038637.1, read as the reverse complement.
ATTTTCCCTTTATAGAAGAGAGTACCACACACACGACCAGCATTGATTCAAGCCTTCCCTCAGGTATTTTTGAAACCATTTTTTGGGGGGGAAAGGGCCTCTAAAAAAGTTGGACAATTACTTTTGCACTTTGTAGACATATCAGAGTTGGCATGTAAAATGAAAAAAATAAAAATAAATACATTTATCTTCCCTTTATAGAAGAGAGCACCACACACATGACCACCACCAGTTCAAGTTCTCCCTCAGGTATTTTTTAAACAATTTTGAGCGGGAAAAGGGCCACTGAAAAGGTGGACAATCACTGTTGTCCTCTGTAGGCATATCAGAGTTGGCATGTGAAATAAAAATAAAATAAAAAATATATAAATTTTCCCTTTACAGAAGAGAGTACCACACACACGACCAGCATTGATTCAAGCCTTCCCTCAGGTATTTTTTAAACCATTTTTTTTGGGGGAAAGGGCCTCTAAAAAAGTTGGACAATCACTTTTGCGCTTTGTAGACATATCAGAGTTGGCATGTAAAATGAAAAAAATAAAAATAAATACATTTATCTTCCCTTTACAGAAGAGAGCACCACACACATGACCAGCATTGATTCAAGCCTTCCCTCAGGTATTTTTGAAACCATTTTCTTTTCTTTTTTTTTTAAAGGCCACTAAAAAAGTTGAACAATCACTTTTGCGCTTTGTAGACATATCAGAGTTGGCATGTAAAATGAAAAAAATAAAAATAAATACATTTATCTTCCCTTTACAGAAGAGAGTACCACACACATGACCAGCATTGATTCAAGCCTTCCCTCAGGTATTTTTGAAACCAATTTTTATTTTTTTATTTTTTAAAAGGCCACTAAAAAAGTTGAACAATCACTTTTGCGCTTTGTAGACATATCAGAGTTGGCATGTAAAATGAAAAAAATGAAAATTAAATACATTTATTTTCCCTTTATAGAAGAGAGCACCACACACATGACCACCACCAGTTCAAGTTCTCCCTCAGGTATTTTTAAAAAAATTTGAGCGGAAAAAAGACCACTGAAAAGGTGGATAATCACTGTTGACATCTGTAGGCATATCAGAATTGTCATGTGAAATGAAAAAAAAAAAAAAAAATATATATATATATATACAGGCCACTAAAAAAGTTGGACGATCGATCACTTTTGCGCTTTGTAGACATATCAGAGTTGGCATGTAAAATAAAAAAAATAAATTTATTTTCCCTTTACAGAAGAGAGTACCACACACACGACCAGCATTGATTCAAGCCTTCCCTCAGGTATTTTTGAAACCATTTTTTTTTTTTTTTTTTTTTTAAAGGCCACTAAAATAGTTGAACAATCACTTTTGCGCTTTGTAGACATATCAGAGTTGGCATGTAAAATAAAAAAAATAAAAAATAATTTTATTTTCCCTTTACAGAAGAGAGCACCACACACATGACCACCACCAGTTCAAGTTCTCCCTCAGGTATTTTTTAAACAATTTTGAGCGGGAAAAGGGCCACTGAAAAGGTGGACAATCACTGTTGTCCTCTTTAGGCAAATCAGAGTTGGCATGTGAAATAAAAAAATAAATAAAAAATATATAAATTTTCCCTTTATAGAAGAGAGTACCACACACACGACCAGCATTGATTCAAGCCTTCCCTCAGGTATTTTTGAAACCATTTTTTTGGGGGGAAAGGGCCTCTAAAAAAGTTGGACAATTACTTTTGCACTTTGTAGACATATCAGAGTTGGCATGTAAAATGAAAAAAATAAAAATAAATACATTTATCTTCCCTTTATAGAAGAGAGCACCACACACATGACCACCACCAGTTCAAGTTCTCCCTCAGGTATTTTTTAAACAATTTTGAGCGGGAAAAGGGCCACTGAAAAGGTGGACAATCACTGTTGTCCTCTGTAGGCAAATCAGAGTTGGCATGTGAAATAAAAATAAAATAAAAAATATATAAATTTTCCCTTTACAGAAGAGAGTACCACACACACGACCAGCATTGATTCAAGCCTTCCCTCAGGTATTTTTTAAACCATTTTTTGGGGGGGAAAGGGCCTCTAAAAAAGTTGGACAATCACTTTTGCGCTTTGTAGACATATCAGAGTTGGCATGTAAAATGAAAAAAATAAAAATAAATACATTTATCTTCCCTTTATAGAAGAGAGCACCACACACATGACCACCACCAGTTCAAGTTCTCCCTCAGGTATTTTTTAAACAATTTTGAGCGGGAAAAAGGCCACTGAAAAGGTGGACAATCACTGTTGTCCTCTGTAGGCAAATCAGAGATGGCATGTGAAATAAAAAATAAATAAATAAAAATAAAAAATATATAAATTTTCTCTTTACAGAAGAGAGTACCACACACACGACCAGCATTGATTCAAGCCTTCCCTCAGGTATTTTTGAAACCATTTTTTTTGGGGGGAAAGGCCACTAAAAAAAGTTCAACAATCACTTTTGCGCTTTGTAGACATATCAGAGTTGGCATGTAAAATGAAAAAATTAAATACATTAATTTTCCCTTTACAGACGAGAGTACCACACACATGACCAGCATTGATTCAAGCCTTCCCTCAGGTATTTTTGAAACCATTTTTTTTTTGTTTTTTTTTAAAGGCCACTAAAAAAGTTGAACAATCACTTTTGCGCTTTATATTTTTATATTATATTATATATATTTATATTTATTTATATTTATTTTCCCTTTACAGAAGAGAGTACCACACACACGACCAGCATTGATTCAAGCCTTCCCTCAGGTATTTTTTAAACCATTTTTTTGGGGGGAAAGGGCCTCTAAAAAAGTTGGACAATCACTTTTGCGCTTTGTAGACATATCAGAGTTGGCATGTAAAATGAAAAAATAAATAAATAATTAAATACATTTATTTTCCCTTTATAGAAGAGAGCACCACACACATGACCACTACCAGTTCAAGTTCTCCCTCAGGTATTTTTTAAACAATTTTGAGCGGGAAAAAGGCCACTGAAAAGGTGGACAATCACTGTTGTCCTCTGTAGGCAAATCAGAGTTGGCATGTGAAATAAAAATAAAAAATAATAAAAAAATATATATTTTCTCTTTACAGAAGAGAGTACCACACACACGACCAGCATTGATTCAAGCCTTCCCTCAGGTATTTTTGAAACCATTTTTTTTTTTTTTTTTGAAAAGGCCACTAAAAAAGTTGAACAATCACTTTTGCACTTTGTAGACATATCAGAGTTGGCATGTAAAATGAAAAAAAAAAAAATGAATTAAATACATTTATTTTCCCTTTATAGAAGAGAGCACCACACACATGACCACCACCAGTTCAAGTTCTCCCTCAGGTATTTTTTAAACAATTTTGAGCGGGAAAAAGGCCACTGAAAAGGTGGACAATCACTGTTGACATCTTTAGGCATATCAGAGTTGGCATGTGATATGAGAAAAAAAAAAAATTATATATATATATATATATATATATATATATATATATATATATATATATATATATATATATATTTATTTATTTTCCCTTTACAGAAGAGAGTACCACACACACGACCAGCATTGATTCAAGCCTTCCCTCAGGTATTTTTGAAACCATTTTTTTTTGGGGGGAAAAGGCCTCTAAAAAAGTTGGACAATCACTTTTGCGCTTTGTAGACATATCAGAGTTGGCATGTAAAATGAAAAAAAATAAAAATAAATACATTTATCTTCCCTTTATAGAAGAGAGCACCACACACATGACCACCACCAGTTCAAGTTCTCCCTCAGGTATTTTTTAAACAATTTTGAGCGGGAAAAGGGCCACTGAAAAGGTGGACAATCACTGTTGTCCTCTGTAGGCAAATCAGAGTTGGCATGTGAAATAAAAAATAAAAATAAAAATAAAAATAAAAAATATATAAATTTTCTCTTTACAGAAGAGAGTACCACACACACGACCAGCATTGATTCAAGCCTTCCCTCAGGTATTTTTGAAACCATTTTTTTTTTTTTTTTGAAAAGGCCACTAAAAAAGTTGAACAATCACTTTTGTGCTTTGTAGACATATCAGAGTTGGCATGTAAAATGAAAAAATTAAATACATTAATTTTCCCTTTACAGAAGAGAGTACCACACACATGACCAGCATTGATTCAAGCCTTCCCTCAGGTATTTTTGAAGCCAATTTTTATTTTTTAATTTTTTAAAAGGCCACTAAAAAAGTTGAACAATCACTTTTGCGCTTTGTAGACATATCAGAGTTGGCATGTAAAATGAAAAAAATGAAAAATACATTTATTTTCCCTTTATAGAAGAGAGCACCACACACATGACCACCACCAGTTCAAGTTCTCCCTCAGGTATTTTTAAACAATTTTGAGTGGGAAAAAGGCCACTGAAAAGGTGGACAATCACTGTTGTCCTCTGTAGGCAAATCAGAGTTGGCATGTAAAATGAAAAAATTAAATATAAATATATTTATTTTCCCTTTACAGAAGAGAGTACCACACACATGACCAGTATTGATTCAAGCCTTCCCTCAGGTATTTTTGAAACCTTTTTTTTTTTTTTTTTTTTTTTTTTTTTTTTTTTAAAGGCCACTAAAAAAGTTGAACAATCACTTTTGCACTTTGTAGACATATCAGAGTTGGCATGTAAAATAAAAAAAATGAAAATTAAATACATTTATTTTCCCTTTATAGAAGAAAGCACCACACACATGACCACCACCAGTTCAAGTTCTCCCTCAGGTATTTTTAAACAATTTTGAGTGGGAAAAAGGCCACTGAAAAGGTGGACAATCACTGTTGTCCTCTGTAGGCAAATCAGAGTTGGCATGTAAAATAAAAAAAATAAAAAAAATATATAAATTTTCTCTTTACAGAAGAGAGTACCACACACACGACCAGCATAAATTCAAGCCTTCCCTCAGGTATTTTTGAAACGATTTTTTTTTTTTTTGAAAAGGCCACTAAAAAAGTTGAACAAACACTTTTGCGCTTTGTAGACATATCAGAGTTGGCATGTAAAATGAAAAAAAAAAAAAATAATAAATTCAATACATTTATTTTCCCTTTATAGAAGAGAGCACCACACACATGACCACCACCAGTTCAAGTTCTCCCTCAGGTATTTTTTAAACAATTTTGAGCGGAAAAAAGACCACTGAAAAGGTGGACAATCACTGTTGACCACCACCAGTTCAATATCAGAGTTGGCATGTGAAATTAAAAAAAATAAAAACATAAAAAAAAAATAAAAAAATTATTTTCCCTTTACAGAGTTGGCATGTGAAATAAAAAAAAATAAAAAAAATAAAATAAATAAATAAAAATATTTTCCCTTTACAGAAGAGAGTACCACACACACGACCAGCATTGATTCAAGCCTTCCCTCAGGTATTTTTGAAACCATTTTTTTTTTTTCTTTGAAAAGGCCACTAAAAAAGTTGAACTATCACTTTTGCGCTTTGTAGACATATCAGAGTTGGCATGTAAAATGAAAAAATTAAATACATTAATTTTCCCTTTACAGAAGAGAGTACCACACACATGACCAGCATTGATTCAAGCCTTCCCTCAGGTATTTTTGAAACCATTATTTTTTATTTTTTTTTAAAGGCCACTAAAAAAGTTGAACAATCACTTTTGCGCTTTGTAGACATATCAGAGTTGGCATGTAAAATGAAAAAAATGAAAATTAAATACATTTATTTTCCCTTTATAGAAGAGAGCACCACACACATGACCACCACCAGTTCAAGTTCTCCCTCAGGTATTTAAAAAAAAATTTGAGCGGAAAAAAGACCACTGAAAAGGTGGACAATCACTTTTGACATCTGTAGGCATATCAGAGTTGTCATGTGAAATGAAAAAAAAAAATATATATATATTTATTTTCCCTTTACAGAAGAGAGTACCACACACATGACCAGCATTGCTTCAAGCCTTCCCTCAGGTATTTTTGGAAAAAAATTGGGGGGGAAAAGGCCACTAAAAAAGTTGAACAATCACTTTTGCACTTTGTAGACATATCAGAGTTGGCATGTAAAATGAAAAAAAATGAAAATGAAATACATTTATTTTCCTTTTATAGAAGAGAGCACCACACACATGACCACCACCAGTTCAAGTTCTCCCTCAGGTATTTTTTAAACAATTTTGAGCGGGAAAAAGACCACTGAAAAGGTGGACAATCACTGTTGACATCTGTAGGCATATCAGAGTTGGCATGTGAAATTAAAAAAAATAAAAACATAAAAAAAAAATAAAAAAATTATTTTCCCTTTACAGAAGAGAGTACCACACACATGACCAGCATTGCTTCAAGCCTTCCCTCAGGTATTTTTGGAAAAAAATTGGGGGGGGAAAGGCCACTAAAAAAGTTGGACAATCACTTTTGCGCTTTGTAGACATATCAGAGTTGGCATGTAAAATGAAAAAAATGAAAATTAAATACATTTATTTTCTCTTTATAGAAGAGAGCACCACACACATGACCACCACCAGTTCAAGTTCTCCCTCAGGTATTTCTGAAACAATTTTGAGCGGCAAAAAGACCACTGAAAAGGTGGACAATCACTGTTGTCCTCTGTAGGCATATCAGAGTTGGCATGTAAAATAAAAAAATGAAAAAAACATATTCTTTTATTTTCCCTTCACAGAAGTGAGCACCACACACATGACCACCACCAGACCAATTCTTCCCTCAGGTATGTTCATATACTTTTTGTAATGTTTAAATCCCCCTGTAGTCAATCATTTTATCCCTTAAAACTCACCTTTGATCACAAAAATTACATATTTTCCTTGGGAATTTTTTTTTTGTCATGCCTTAACATAGCTTGAACGTAACCCTACACCCTTGTCTCATTTCGTATACGCAGTTCTTTGAATATGCAAATTAGCCCCACCTCCACTCACTCACACCAGCACAGAGATCCACTCGTTGAGAATCACACGTTACCGTGATTGGTTACAAGGTAGTTTCTGTCATCAGAAACACCAGTGATTTCAAACCGCCTTTTTGAGACTGTCTTCGGTTCACTGCAGTTTTAGGGAGAAAATACTCAGCAATGGTGTTGACTTATGAATTTGCACATGGTTTGTCTTAAAGCATATTAAAAACACCACATAGACATATAAACAACATTAAAAGCTTGATTTTCACCACAGAGGGACTTTAAGATTTTTCAGTAGAGGTGGTTGGCTTCACTTAGAACTCTAATGAAGAACTTTTTCAAATCTTCAGACCATGAATAGGAAAGGTGGACAATCACTTTTGTGCTCTATAGGCATTGTTTTATCTTTCCCTTTACAGAAGAGAGTACCACACACATGACCACCACCAGATCAGTTCTTCCCTCAGGTATTTTCATATAGGCCTACTCTTTGAAATGTTATGATTTTTCATTAGAGGTGGTTGGCTTCACTTAGAACTCTACTGAAGAACTTTTTCACATCCTCATGGAGAAAATGAATAGGAAAAATGGACAATCACTGTTGTGCTCTATAGGCATTGTTTTTACTTTCTATTTACAGAAGCGAGCACCACACACATGACCAGCACCAGATCAAGCCTTCTATCAGGTATAAAAAAAAAAACTAAAAAAAAACATTGAATGCAAAGATGAAGTCATATGAGCTGATATCAGTAGTGGTTTTTGAGTTTTACCCAACTCATAAATTCTTACAGATCTATTTAATCAATTTAGTGCTTTAGTTGTTTTACCATTAAAGGGTCATGAAACCCCCCCTCTTTCAGCTCAAGTTTAGTTCACAATCTTTTTGAAAAATGCAACTTAAATGGGTGTGGATGTCTGTGAGAAGAAGGGATGGGAGTGGGTGTGGTATGGAACGGCAGGGGAGAGGGCAGGGGAGGGGGGATAACTGTCATCGCCAGTGGCCCATGCATATCGACTGTCACTAAAAATCAATGGTAAAATGTGAGGAAAAATGCTAGATTTTTTTTTATAGCTGGCAAAGTGTGACACCTTATTTTTGTCCTTTCAGAAGTAACTGAATGCCCTACTACATACATTAGCCTACAGTAATCGTAACTGTATTTAAAACATATTAATGTTCATGTATAATTATAATGTAATTATAAAATATATATTTGTTTATATACACACTATAAATGCATATATTTGAAAATAATTAATAATCCGCTTAAAAAAATTAAAAAACGCGCCCCCCTGAACCCTCATAATAAAGATGGACAGTGACATAGAAATTTGCACAAATTAAGCATGCGTTCCTACAAAAAAAGGTATTATCGAAATATCTACTTAATAACAAGTGCTTATTTAACAAAAGGCAAGTAAAATGGTCAGGGTAACATTTTAGACACACACACCTCTGAAGGGATAGAAAAGTCCTCGGGACTTGGAATCGCATCACTCGCAAGACGCAACCTGCATTGGTGAACAAGGCCGAAGTCCACCATTCTCCAGTTATCGAAGCTCTCTCGAAAAATGCTTGCAACACACACATAGTTTAGATGTGTCCGTGGTTGATGGCCAACCAACCACCCGCAGCCAGAGTCTAGCACTGGCAGCATCACGGGGAAAGATCCACTGGAACTTTTGCACCACGAAAACAAACACTTTAAGTCCCATCATGATTGCCACTCTTATTTACTTCGCGATATCACAGTTTGACATGTCTGTCATTGGAAAGATCCATGTGGTGTTATGAATAATTAAGAGAAAGTGTCTTCTCATTGGATAAGAAAACTCAGTCTCATGAATAATTATGACACACCGATGAGTCATCAAAGTACTACGGTGCTCTGCCACCTCACAGCCTGTGACGTGGACACAATGAAGATTTAAAACCCGGAAGATGAAAATAGCAGAAAAAAACTCAAATTTAACCATTTTCCCCCTACTATTAAATCTAACAGATGCTAACATTGTCTTCCATGGTGTTTAACACACATACCTCTGTTAAAATCTCAGAAAATTTGGTTTAGGGTTTCATGACCCTTTAAAAAAAAAAAAAAAAATAGATCCTGAATGAACCTTTCAAGACAGATCTACCATCAACCTCCAAGTTTTTAATCTATAACATGTTTCTGTTAAAGCCATCAGTCACAATATCAACTTTATGTTATTGATATTGTTGATATTACAACTTCATTGTAGCCTAATATCAACTTCATTTGTAAATAAAATCATATTTAAAAGGCAAATTCAAGGTGAAGAACTAAAGTAAACCACACATAATCACGAGAGAAGTTGGCATGTAAAATGGCAAAAACATTATAAATAAATATTTTATAGAAGATAGCACATGACCACCACTAGATCAAGTCTTCCCTCAGGTATATTTTAAACCATTTTTTTTTTTTTGGCTGGGGAAAAGGCCACTGAAAGGGTGGACGATCACAGTTGCGCTCGGTAGACATATCAGAGTTACCATGTAAAATGGCGTAAATAAAATAAATCTGTTTTTAGATGTTTTTTTCTTTTCTTTTCTTTACAGAAAAGAGCTCCACAAACATGACCAGCACCATATCAAGCCTTCCCTCAGGTATTTTCACATACTTTTGTAATGTTATGACTTCTCAGAGGTGGATGGCTTGGTTTATAATTCTATTGAAGATATTTTTCACATCCTCATGGAGACAATGAATAGGGGAAATTATTTTCAGAAACAAGGCTGCAGAAAAAGCACATGATCACTATTGTGCTCAATAGGCATTTTTTTCCTTTCCCTTTACAGAACAGAGCACCACACGCATGACCACCATCAGATCAAGCCATCCCTCAGGTATTTTCTTATACTTTTTGTAATGTTATGTTTTTCATTAGATGTGGTTGGCTTTTTCACATCCTCATGAAGACAATGAATAGGAAAAGTGGACAATCACTGTTGCTCTTAGAGTTACGTGATCAGAGGATATGGTGAGCTGTTGTTGTCTTTACTTTCACTTTCTCCGCTATCACCTCTCAGGGCGGTGTGATTGGCTGATAATGCTGTTTGCCATCATTATGGCGTTGACACCTGAATGGACGTCCCTCTGATAAAAGGCAGATGTCAACAGGAAATGGGGGTGGGGGGGAGAGGAAAGGGAGCCGAGTCTTTCGGTCCTGTCACACTTTGTTGTTGGCGTGTCTTTTTTTTTTTTTGAATACTTGGTTTGCTCCTTGTGTGTATGAATTGTGCTTTGATCTAATTAGCTAAAAAAAATGTTATTTAAGAATGAAATAATTTATTTTATTTATTTAATTATTTAACCTGACATACATGTTTACTTCTGTTCCAAATATTCTATGTGTTGCTTAAAAATAAAATATATTTTGTTTAATGGAAACATTTAAAAATAACACGCTTTAGAGCTGTAATCACAATACAGTGATACCATGAAGCCGTGATATTTTTGGGGAAGGTTAGCATACCGTCAGGATCTTATACCAGCCCATGTAGATATGTAGGGCGTGTTGAATGCTGAATACTTTTTTGTTGTGTTAGATAGTTTATTGGGAATGGGATGTAGTTGAAGTGTGGGCTTTGTTTTATTACTGTTTTTAATATAGCCCCACTCAGGTTCCTACTCAGGTTGTTTCCCTCTTGATTGAGTGTAACTATGTGCTTTATTGTGAATAAATGGATCTCTCCCTTTTCTCTATTGAAACTACCTTTGCTCTTGTTCTTTTTGATTCAAACAGGTAACTTTACTTATAATAATCCGACAGGTAGTGATCCATATAAAGAATACACACACACCATAGTGTTAACAAGACCAGATAAAGAATGCAGGATAAGGTGACCTATAGATATACACAAACTCAAACAAGATGGTTAAACTAACACAGCTGACATGGATGAACAAATAATGACCTCGCGCCATAACACAACTAAGACAGAGGGATGTATTGGAGGGGTTCTGGAGGATAACGAGGATGGCGGAGTCGAGGGAGGAGCCAAGGTGGTGTAGTGGCTGACAAAAACTGAGGGACTACTGCAGGAGATGAGGCCGATGGATCCACAGGCGCAGACGGAGAACCGCAGGAGCCGAGGGACATCGCCGATGAAGGAGACCCAAGGGGACGTCTCTGCAATGAGTATCGGAGGTGGAGCCAGAGAATCCTAGGACGGGGGGCGACGCTGGTGACCGAGGACAGAGGCGACCCAGAATGGAGGAAGGAGCCCACTGCAGGCGTAGGGGAAAAGGGACAGAGCGCAGCGGAGGGCCCAGATGTCTGTGGTGTAGGCAGAGCGAAGACAGGCCAAGGGGGAGCCGGTGGGACGAGGGAATCCGGTGGAGTCACTTGGACGAGGGTTCCTGGAGGAGCCGATGGTGGGAGGAGCCAGGGCGATGGCTTGGTTTACAACTCTATTGAAGAACTTTTTCAACATCCTCATGGAGACAATTAATAGGAAAAGTGGACAATCGCTGTTGTGCTTAAACTGTAACTCTCGCCAAAATGCAACCTAGGGTCTTTTTGTTAATCTACCCGAGGCAAACTTTCATTTAAAAGCATAATTAGAATGGAAACTCCACTTTTAAGTTTGACCGTATTTTCGTTTTCGGTCAAATTGCCTTTTGAATGGGAGTGCTTGGGGCACTTCTATGATAGCATAAAAAAATCGCTATTTTTAAAACACTAAGAAGGCTCGACACAACATGAAACTTTTCTCGAAGTATCACCAGGGGCTCTACACATGAACTCGAGCATTGATAACATTGTTTATGTACACAGAGTTTACTAAAAAGAAAGATTTTGAACAACTCACTGTAGCTGTGTCCGCCTGCATTTTGCCAGTCAAAAATAGTCGATCTCCGAATGCAACGTAACAGGGAGCAGAGTAAAGATGGAAAACTCCTAAAGCTTAGTTCTAGGGATGCACCGATATGAAAATTTTGGCCGATACCGATAATTCTTTACATTTGAAAGCCGATAACCGATGTATTGGCAGATAAATCTAAATTCAAATTTGTATATACTTTGATAGCCTGTATACATAAACAAAAGGCTCACCATTAAAAGCCATGTCCTCAACACTTCAACATATAGCCTACAATATAGTAGCCTAGTTTGAACCAGTGTAAGATTCCTTAACTTTTAAAACACGATGACGTCGGGCTCTTTTTCCGCTCGGAGTTGCTTTTTTTTCAACTGCAAAAATGCCAGGCGCATAAACAGCGCGCAGAACGCTCACTGCTATAGGAAACCAATTGAAAAAAGGCGCCTCTCACTGCAAAAAAACGTGTCAGGTGTGATAGGGGCCTTACCCTTTAATAGGTATTGTTTTTTCTTTCCCTTTACAGAGGAGAGCACCACACACGTGACCACCACCAGATCAAGCCTTCCCTCAGGTATTTGATACAATTAATAAAAAATAAATAAAAAAAAAGTCACACTTTAGGTGGGGTCCGATTCTCACTGATAACCAACTATTAACTATTAAATATGACTTTTATTGCGTTGGAATGGGGTAGGATTAAGGGATGTAAAATAAGGTCATGCAGAATAAGGCATTAATATGCACTAATAAACAGCCAATATTCTAGTAATATGCATGCTAATAACCAACTAGTTAATAGTAAGAATTGGACCCTAAACTAAAGTTTTGTAACACTTCCCGTAGTATACTGAGAATTTTACATCAAGAGAAAAAATATATATTTTTAAGGAAGTAAATAAAGGAGGCAAAATAGTTGCACACATAAACCACCAGAGCGTAATAACAGATTTATAAAGCTTACAAAGACAAAGTAAACCCAGCGTGAGTGTGTTTTCATATGATTGTGGACGTGAGGGCAAATAGTTTTTCAGTCCACCATGTATAAGGCAGATAAAGTCCATGAGCAGCTTTGTGAAGACCGTGTCTATTTTAAATCCTTAAAGGTGAGACATCCAATCCAAAAAACGCCAAGCTCCACAATGAGACAGATAAAAACTCCACCAACATATTTCGGTCCCAAAATCTAGTCCACTCAAAAATCCCGGGGTTTGATATGAACGTGCAAACAATCGCCGCCCCACGACGGTCCGTTTGCTCCCTATATTTAAATTTTTTAATTTTTTAATTTTTTATTGCAGACAGAACAATTAACAGACATAGCATAGCATACAATATTACAAAACAAAGATTGACATTAATTGGTAGCAGGGGATCCAAAAATAATATCATAATATTTTAAACACGTTAATGACTTTTTGTTTTTTAACAATTTCAGTGAAGACATGAAACAATCAAATTCTAATTTAAATATCTTAAATATTGGGGATGAATTTAAATATTTTTGTTTATGAATATAACATTTTGCCAACAGTAGCCTATAAATAAATTAACAATGTATTTGTTAACTTTGTTTTCATAATACACAATAATATCTTTTAATGTAAAATAGTATTTAATCTTTGCTAAATTAAAGATAAATTCTGCCAATTCCTTCCAGAAATTTGATAATTTTGCATTCGAAAAACAAATGCGTCAACACCTCTTTCCCACTTTTACAAAAATAACATAAATCGTCAATATCAGAGTATCTTGCAATTAATGATTTAGCAGGGTAAATGGTATGCAACATTTTAAAATGTATTTCTTTGGTTTTATTATTAATGCAATATTTAAAGGGGATTAAGCAAGCATTCTTCCAATTAAAGGGATACTCCACTTTTTTTGGAAACAGGCTCATTTTACAACTCCCCTAGAGTTACACAGTTGAGTTTTACCGTTTTCGAATCCATTCAGCCGATCTCCTAGTCTTTTAGCATAGCTTAGCATAGATCATTGAATCGGACAAGACCATTATCATCTCTCTCAAAAAAATGACCAAAGAGTTTAGATATTTTTCCTAATAATTCGTAATAATCAAGAAACTTTGCTACCGTACCATGGGTCCAGCAGGCGTAATGATATGACGCAGCGCCTGAAAATAGTCTGACTATTTTCCGCCTTGATTATTACGCAGGAATGAGAGTATAGTTCCTAGCCATATCAGCCTAGAAAATCGCAACTTTTCATTTTCCGTCGGTCTTAGTACACGATGTAACTACAGAAGAGTCAAGTTTTAAATAGGAAAAAAAACGAAACTCTTTGGTCATTTTTTTGAGAGAGATGCTAATGGTCTTGTCCGATTCAATGATCTATGCTAAGCTATGCTAAAAGTGGTACCGCCAGACCCGGAGTTTGGCTGAATGGATTCGAAAATGGTAAAACTCAACTGCTTAACTCTAGGGGAGTTGTAAAATGAGCCTATTTCCAAAAAAAGTGGAGAATCCCTTTAATATTATCAATATGTTCGCTCCCCATATACTACAATCTTCCTCTATAGGATGACGTGTCATTGCGCTATGCGAGGTCACCCTCTGAATCTCGTGAGAGTTCGTTACAGAGACCTATACACGTAAAAACAGCATCCCATGAAGACATTATGACTACCAATACATAGGTCAATCACAATATAAATAATCTACCCCTGTAGGCTTTGCTACAGTGTTACCAAAAAAATTTAAATCAAATAAATAATATATATATATATATATATATATATATATATATATATATATTGCAAAGATGATGCAAAGTGAACTGACATCAGTGATGGTATTTGATAACTCAAATTGTCACAGGTCTGTTTTATCCTTTTGGAGATTGAGCTTTTTTTTTCTTTTTTTTTTTTATAGTTAGACCAGTGAAAACTAAAAAGTCTTAATGTTAAATATTTTATAGCAATGATTACTATATTTAATAAAGGAATATGTTATCATCAAATATGTTTTTCATATATGCCCCAGTTATTGTCATAAATCTTGTGGTTCTCCACTGTTTGTCAGACCGCTGTTCTGAGCTCAACTGCACTGAGGATGAACGCTGTGAAAAGAAACATGGTGTTTATGGCTGTTTCTGCAAGGAGAACCATCACAGATCTCAGCGTGGATCCTTTGGTTGGACTCATTCAGCATTTCAAATATACGTTCATCATTGATTACATTTGTGTTTGTTTTTATCACTGTTGACATTCTCTTGAATATTTTTCTCTCTCAGATTTCTCTGAAACCTGTGAAAGCAGCTATGGCTCCATTTCTCTGTCTCGCTGTCAGCTTTTTGAGGCTGGTTTTCCTTCTGACATCTTACACCTCAATGACCCCAACTGCAGAGGAACAGTCCGGAATGGCAGAGTGGAGTTCTATTTTGACAACAATGACCACATCTGTGGTACAAATCTTGTGGTAGGAATCATTGCATACATGCTCAAATGATCAAAAGAACAACAAATCCTTTTTACAATTCTTTTACAATTATTTAAAAAGTGTACAAATGTTCCTACATGTGCCTACAGGCCAATGGCACCCACTTCATCTATGAGAACTTTATTGTGGGAGAGCCAGACACAGTTGGACATCTCATCAGCAGGAAGAGAATTCTGAAGCTTAATTTTACATGTGTGTACTTACAAACCCAAACACTCTCCATGGACATCAACCCTCTGGAGAGGTGGGATGAACTAAATTCAGCCAACTTACTGACTAACTATTTAAAATATTAATTATCTTTATTAGCCTTATTTGTAGTTGACACATCTTGTGTACAATTATTTCTACAGCATTGTGCACAGGATCCTTCCTGCTGGTCAAGGGACATATCGGGTCAGGATGATTCCCTATCAGGATGCTGAATTCACCCGTCCCTTCACTGGTAGTGTGAATGTGGAGCTGGACAGACGTATTTTTGTGGAAGTTCGTGTTGATGGAGTTGACAGCCGTCAGTTTGCCTCAGTGATTGACACATGTTGGGCTACACCTGTGAATGATCCTCATTACTCTGTCCGCTGGGACCTCATCGTTGACAAGCAAGTTAATTTTTATTATTTGTCTTCCTCAGTACTTATTTGTATTTAAAAACAAAACAAAAAAAAAACAATGCTATTCATTACTTTTAAGGATGTTTTCAGACGTGTAGATCGTTGCTTTGTCCACGAACAGAGACTTGTGAAAGCAAGCCGAACCAAGAAGAAACTGCAACATTGCAACAAGAAACCATACCAAAAAGTCACATGCGAGTGAAACTGTCCTCTTATTGTGTACACAAATGTATCCCAGTGGGAATCAAGGCATTTTTTGCATTGCACCTGTTTCAGTAAGGGGCAATTTGACAGCATTTTTATTTTAAGATGAAGAGGCACTCTTTGCTTTTCAGCTGTGATGTGCTGAATCACAGAATCAGACACTGCTGCTTTTTACATATGCATTTCCCATGATGAATTATGATACAACTTGGTTTGTTGGCTGGTTAGATCGGATTGCTTTCTCACCACAAGTGAACCACTCCAGAGTTCAGTTACAAGCGGGCTGTGACCACCTCTTTCAGGCAATCTCAGACTGTGTTTTTATTTATTTTTTCGGATCCGAGCAAAGTTGCTGTGTTCATATATGCCTAAATGAACCAAACTAAGGGAGAAAACACACCCAGTTCTGAAACAAATGCTCTAAACGACCCTCATGTCATCCCAAATCTACATATTTTTAAACTGTACAACACTTGAACCTAACAAACCTACTGTAGTAAATAATTTTTGCTTGTTTACTATTTTTGTACAGTCAGTAATATTTTTATTATACTGTCCCAAAATGCTCAGGTGTCCCAATCCAGAGGACAATACAGTGGACTTGCTGCAGAATGGTGTTTCCGCATCCAGTCGTTTCTCCTTTGAGATGTTTATCTTCACTGCAAACTCCACAAAGGTTTACCTGCACTGCGCTATTCACCTTTGCCTTCTGAAAGACAATCACTGCTCAGTGGTGAGTTTACAAATTCATAAGTATTTTCAAGTTTTTTTTAAGTAAAAGGAAAATACACTGAAACACAGATATAACACAGCTTCCAATTGTATACAGCAGTAACTACATTTACCAGTAGAGGGCCTTACAGGGCCATGCTAACCAGCAAAACCTTGACCCCTTGGTTGACACAACTTGGTTTTCCTTTCATCTGTATTTTAGCACTGTGACTCTGAACACCACCATAGAGAGGTCAGATCTGTGGACTTCCATGACAGTGCTTCCATATCTATGGGTCCATTGATGTGGTCTGACAGTGACAAAGGTGACTTATAAAACAAGAAAAAATGATATATTGTTCATATTTGAATATCAAATGAGCAAGAGTGTTGTAGTTCTGCACTGGTCTGGAACACAGTGGATGCAGAGGAATGATACAAACAATAAAACATCTCTCAGTGCTGTTACCTGAAACATCAGCACTCTTGAACCACTGCTTGCATTCTCTGTTCACAGATACACAGGTGCCACGTCAAGTGCAAGTATCCAAGGCTCCATGGCTGTGTGGTTCTCTGTCTATACCACTTATTTCTCTGATGAGTGTCCTGATATTCTTCTAGAATATTTCCACTAAGAATCAACATTTTGTACACATCTAGTCTAAATCTCTTTCTTCAACCAAAATCAACATTAAAATAGTTTATAGTTATATAGTACACTGATTGAATGATATAATGGTAATTTTATAAAATGAACAGTCTAATTAATATTGTGAAGATAAAGCATTTTGTTAAGTTATGAGTCATTTAGTTATTTTCTTTTTTTTATTATGTCTTCCCTAGCGGATGTAATATAATAATGAGATAATAAACTGATTATTCATGTACTTTGCTTTTTGGTTTCGGTTACATATTTGTCATTTGCTTTGTGTGTGTGATTTGTTGTACAATTCACCCTTCCCTGGGACTTTGAATGACAGGTGATCTGACCAATCATAATGCCAAATCCGCCATTTTGTCCAACAAACCAACCAGACAGAAGAGTTAGTAGATTAACATTGGTGGACTTGAACTCAAAAAATTGTGTATTGACATACTGTATTTCCGCAGTTGAAACAACATACCTTCTGATGTTCATTCATGTTTATTTTGTGTTTTAACTAGTAGGAAGAGATTATCAGTTCATGTACCGTTTGAATTTAGGTGCTACAGCTATCTGTCATGACCCACGAAAAAGGTATTTGTTCGAATTTATTTTAAAAATATATTTTTTTTAAAGCTGTTTCATTCCAAAAGTAATCTGCTCTGTCTTGTCTGTCGGCACGTTGTCTGTGACAACAGAGCAACAGTAACTTAGGGGGGCGGGTCTTTGCGTACGGTAAATTGTTTATTATACTGTGGTAATTTTCCCATTAGCCCAATGACACAATCCAATGACACAGGTAAAGGGGGTCTGTGTGGGTTGCCGTGATTTTTCTAAGTATGGTGGTGGTGGTGCAATGGATAAGACACATGCCTTTGGTGTGAGAGACCCGGGTTCGAATCCACTGTGAGACACCAATGTGTCCCTGAGCAAGACACTTAACCCCTAGTTGCTCCAGAGGCGTGCGACCTCTGACATATATAGCAATTGTAAGTCGCTTTGGATAAAAGCGTCAGCTAAATGAATAAATGTAAATGTAAGTAAGATATGTTCCTGTATTAACATATTTTGTTGAACTCGGAACCACATTTCTGTCTGAAAATTTTGTCCTAACCACATCCCTACCCTAAAACCTAACCCTACCCATAAGTTATCCCAAAAATCTGAGGGAAATGATAGGTGAATAACACTGATGTAGAAGCACCTAGCCCTGGTTGTAAGCCTAAACATGACATAAACTGTAAACTTGTCCCTCAAATCTGATTGGTTGATTGGAATGTTGTTCCAGGATCAACAAAGACTTTGATCCAGGAACATGATGTACTTCGTGAAATCACATTCACCAGACCATACCATGTAGGGCTTTTAATTGCGCTTCTTTAAAGTTCACTAAATCTATTAGAATTTAGTTTAAATTTGATTCATGCTTAATCTGACTCCAATGTAAAACTTTAAATAACTTTTTTAATTTAGCCTGAGATCATTATTAACTTGGTTCTGTTTTAATTTGGACATTTGATTATTCTAGTATTCTCTTACTCTTAAAATATTCATTCATTAGGGACCACAGAGTCTCACGCCGCTCGGTCGGGATATCGCGGTCACAAACTCGCCAGTTCTGATCTTAGTCAGAAGATGCAGGATTAACAGAAACTGTAGTTTAAGTCATGTACAAATAACTTGCTAAAACAGAGATTGACCAAAATCAAGAGGTCTCGGATGATGTACCACATGCTCCATTAATTCGTGAGCCTCCTGTTTGACCTCACCATGACACAGATTTACGGTAACACCAGACTCCTCTTGATCTACTATAGTCATAACGATTTCAGAAGAATACAGGAACAGTCAGATATAAAACAAAACAAAAATTGAGGTAAAAATATATAATGCAAATTACGTAATTAAACAAGAAGCCAATTCACAATTGATCAAAGATGAATCTAAGACTGAGAGCAGAGACGTAGCAGAGAGACACACAGCAGTGTGCAACTGTTATGGGTGCAGGACTCAGGAGACTCGCACAACACTGTGAAGAGTTTTTCTGGTTACACAATCTAAAATTACTCTTTTGCCAGTTTCTCTTAAATACCCAGACCAGAAAAAAGAAGCTGTAAATATTTAGTATCCACATATTTTTGGGAATCTTGTTGGCTCTATTCATGTATCCCAAAGGCTTGCACCTTGTTTCGGGGGTAAGAATTCGGAATAATGTTTTTTAGAGATGTTGGAGATATTTTATGTATAAATTAGGGCTGTCAAAGTTAACGCGTTAATAATGCGTTAACGCAAAACCATATTAACGGCACTAATTTTTTTAACGCGCGATTAACGCAGCGCGTATTTTCTGTTTGACCCGTGGCCCAACCTCTAGTTGGAGAAATGGAGATACACAGTGTTGCCAACTTAGCGACATTGCAGACCCCTTTAGCGATTTTTTCCCTTCAACAAAGCGCCCAAACCTTATTTAGTTTCTGAGAATCTACCGGTAGCCTACTGCTCTCTCAGCACGCACGCGCGCATCTCTCTCTATCTCTATCTCTCTCTCTATCTCTCTCTCTATCTCTCTCTCTATCTCTCTCTCTATCTCTCTCTCTATCTCTCTCTCTATATATCTCTCTCTCTCTATATATCTCTCTCTCTCCCCCCCTCTCTCTCTCTCCCTCCCTCCCTCCCTAAATCAGGGCAGCTTTGTCATAATTCATGCCACTGAGTGCAAGAATGTACAGTATCCAACAAGACCAAGAACTACACAGAATGCAAACATTACAGTGTGCCACCATCACTGTTGGTTAAATTTTGGATTCTATCATTACACGTCATTGTCAGATTTTTAAACTTCAAACAGACATCACAACAAAGAGCCTGTTTCACATTATATGTCAAACAGTGCAGTTATCAGAGAA
Organism: Leuciscus idus; assembly: GCA_021554675.1. NCBI lineage: Eukaryota > Metazoa > Chordata > Actinopteri > Cypriniformes > Leuciscidae > Leuciscus > Leuciscus idus. The sequence continues at coordinate 8,619,752 of CM038637.1, read as the reverse complement.
CTATTGTCACGGTTGGTAGAGCCGTTGTCTTACTCATGTCTTGTGTCTGTGTATACACAGATGTTCCACGGTTTCCTGAGCTTCTTCATGAATGAACATTGATTCTCCTGAGTTTCATCCTGAGTGAACTTTGTTCTCATAAAAAGTATTTTTACTTGCAATTGCTTCCGCCTGTACTTGTAACAGAACAATCTGACCCACGATGGAATGCAGCTGGCGCTGATGAGGATCAATCAGCGGTAACGCCCACATGAAACAATCAGCGCGAACGACACACACACACACACACACACACACACACACACACACACACACACACACACACACACACACACACACACACACACACACACACATAGGCCTACACAGACACAAGACATGAGTAAGACACGGATCTACCAACCGTGACAACTATTAGCATGTACAGAATGAATATCAAATTTCTTACAGTATGTGTTGCAAATATAACTTTATTTTTCCATTCAAAACTTCCTGTTCACCTGGGTCCTTTGAGGTGTAAGATGTCAGGAAACACCAGTCCCAACTGTCTGACAATGAGACAGCAAGATGCTTTCTCAGGTTTCACAAAATATGAGCTAGAAAGGATCACCATCAGAAATCCTAAAGATTAAAAGCAAAGCAGAGTAAAAATTTTAGTAGTTACTGAAAAAGTGGCACCATTCTCACCAGTTCAACTCGTTGCAAAAGTCCATTATGGTAACACTAAAGTAATGTTTCATTTGTGAGCATTAGTTAAAATGAACAATCAACAAGTGCATTTTTATTAACTAACATTAATAACGTTTTTAAATGCTGCAAAAAATGTCAGTATATTCAGTATCAAATCAGTTTATTAGAATGTTATTTCTGTTCAGTTATTTCTGAAGGATCATGTGACACTGAAGACTAATATTGATCAAAAATTCAGCTTTACTGTTACAGGAATAAATTACATTTTAAAATGTATTAAAACAGAAAATGGCAATAGGCTATTCACAATATTACTGTTTTAATGTATTTTTGATCAAATGAATGAAAAACACAAATCATAGCTACTGATCTTATGTGTCTGTGTCAGCGTTTATGAAACTATGTGTTTGTTTAAAACTGGTTGTTTAAAACAAAGAAAAATCTCATTGTCTTATCTCAAAATCTTATTAGTGATAAATGGAGCAGAACAGTGACTGGAACTGTAGCACGCACTTGATCGGCCCAAAGTAGGCATCCAACCAGTGGGGAAGGTCTCTGCGTGTTACTGAGTGTTACAAAAGGCCCGATGCTCCAGTTGCATTTCATTATATAGCTTTCCACATGGAAACATTTGCTAACAATGGTCATTTGCATTCAGTGTTTACACCCTTTGTAACCCTCCCACCGTCCTTTGTGTGTATGTTATCTCTAAACTCTTAAAAACCGTATTACCTTTTGTTTTACTTATTTGGAAATGAGACATTTGTACCTGTCGCACTGAGACATTTCAAATAATACTAAACATGTATAATACTCGATTCACATTAAAACATATAGATTCTTGTGTGAGTTTTGGTGATCTCAGCATTAGGGAGAAGGAGTGGGGGATGAGGAAAAGAAATGTAGATTAGGATGATTCGGAGGTGAGACTTTCGTCTCGATAGTGCACAAGGGTGAGTTAAAATGTTAATTTATTTTCAGAAAGTAGCTCTCTCTTCCAGTTCTTCCAGTTTTTCCAGTTTTTCCAGTCTTACAGAACCAAAAGTATTTTCTTTATTTCCTACACAGTCATGGCCAAATGTTTTGGTAGTGACATTCTGTAAATTTAGTGTTTCACCAGTTTGCTTCAGTTGTTGTGGTGTTGATTCACAATGTTTCTATTTTATTGTGTAGAGTGATCAGATATATTTTAAATAATTAAAAAAAATGAAATGCTTCACAAAAACCCAAATTTGGCCCTGGTACAAAATAAACAGCCAACATCATTTCACTAATCAAATCATCAGGATGTGGGAAAGTGTGAACAAGTACTAGTCAGGTCAAATCACTCTATCATTCTGACTGGATTATAGGAGCAGACTGATTGCAAAGTAGGGCTTCTAATCATTGTGTTAGCAATGGTTACCTCCAAAGAAAGACATGCAGCCATCTTTCCTTTGCATCAAAATGGCCTCACATTCAAGGAAATTGCTGCAAAGAATATTGCACCTGAAATAACCATTTAGTGGATTATCAAGACCTTAAAGGAGAGAGGTTCAACTGCAGTGAAGAAGGCTTCAGGATGTCCCAGAGTTCCCAGCAAGCACCAGGGCCATCTCCTTCTGTGCAGACCATGTGCAGAGCTCGCTTGAAGACTTGTAGAAATCGACCTGGTGTCAATAATGGCAGCAAAGAAGCCACCTCTCTCCAAGAAAAACATCAAGGACAGACTGAAACTCTTCAGTCTTCCGACTGTTTTGGACATCCAGAAAATGCATTGAAAAAGCGAACGTTACCATGAGTCCTGTGTCGTGCCAACTGTGCAGAATCCTGTGAGATTATCCATGTGTGGTGTTCATCCAAGGCAGTGGGCTTTCTCACAATTCTGCTTCAAAAGAAGAGCAATTTCTATCAAAGACCCAGGAGCAATTTGGTGAAGATCCATGCATTTTCCAGAATGATGGAACCATATTACAAGACAAGAGGGATGATAAAGTGGCTCTGAGATCATTGCATTGAAAGTTTGGATCTGTGGCCAGGCTAGAGAACCTGTGGTCAATCTTCAAAAGGCAAGAATGGATAGGCATCAGTCAGGATTGGGCCAAGAAGCTGATATCCAGCATGACAGAGTGAATTGAAAACGTTATGAAGAAGGGTCAACACTAAAATATTGACTCTTTTCATTTATTGAATGTTTGAGCCAATAACTCCCTTTAAAACATAATAAATGCTTATCATCGTTTTCCAGTATACCTTGGAAACGTGAAAAGAATAATCTACAAATACTGAGGGGGGTGGGGAACCCACTGTAAAAGTAGACCATGTGAACATCAGCTGACATTGCTATACTGAAAGTGGAAGTTTAGTAGGGATTAAACCAGCATAAAGAGATTATCTCTCTCTATCTCTCTCTCTCTTTATTTCATTTTTTTATCTCTCTTCTATCCAGGGCCGGCACATTCCTATAGGCGAACTAGGCATTCAGGGCGGCAAGAGAGATTACCTTTTATTTATTTATTTTTCATTTTTTTGGAATTATTGCACTTATATCCACAAGTTATGACCTCATTAGTTATTCTAAATCTAAATGAACTTTCCTTCATTCTAGTATAACCACTCCACCAGGCTTTCCGTGTCCCGTGTGAAACTGCCTTTATGTCAAAGTGGTACTGCCGGACCAATTTAGAAGTGGTCCACCTGAAATTCTCCTGGTTCTCCCGATGGCCACTCCTGGCCTGTGTGTGTGTATGTATCAGTCAAGTGAAATTCAAACCTCCTAATTGGAGCTAAATCGTGGTTTAATATTCTGTACATACATTTTCTATATAATATAATGTGCTACAGAATTAGCATTGCAGCTACTAGTGGTTGCGTGCTAAATTTTTATTTTTTTTACGTTGCAGAATAAAAAAAAAATCTGAAAACATGCTTGTGCATGTTTTTAATTGTAATAAAATTTTAACAATACACAATATCTCCAGTCTTTCTCAAAATCGTCTTTAAATGTAAGTGTGAAGTGGGAGTGGCACGACCTTGTTTTGCTGAGGGTGGCAGTTGAGCCTGTGACAGAACTGCTTCAGTCTCTGTTCTAAGAACCAGATCTTGCTCGACCAGTCACAATCAATTATGACAGCCAGCTACACTTCCCATCAGTATGTGGAAAGTTGCTTTGCGACATTTTTGACCAGGTGTTTGTTTGCAATCAGAGACATACTAGATACTACATACTATTGGGTTCCCTTTTTTTTTTTTTTTTTTTTTTTTTTTTTTTTGCACTAGGTACACAAAATATTGCACTCAGGTCCATAAGGACAAAAATGTCCCCATTGAAACCCATTAAAACTAAGGCCATTTAACTATAAAGTGGTGGAATCTTTGTTAATAGGCTTTCATTCCGTTGGCAAGGCTTCAAAATTTAGATTACTATTTTTAGTCACATTGTGTGTTGGTATGAATGTCAGATTGTGGGTTGTATGTGTATATATATATAAAAAAAAATATATTGTGTGTGTGCTTGTAATATTTGAGAGAGAAAAACTCTACTGCAAATCCCAAATCCAACCACTGTGTGCACCAGTGGAGCTTTTCTGGCATTTAATAGGTGAAATTTGGTACTGCGCCAAAACAAAATCATTATTGAAAGCTCTCTCTCTCTCTCTCTCTCTCTCTCTCTCTTTTTTTCCTTTTTTTTTTTTTTTTTGAGAACCTCAAATTTGGAACACAATTTGTTTAGAATGTTTGGCTTTGATTTTCTTGCAGTTTTAGAGTCCAACATGTTTCATAAAATACATATTTTATATAATGTTCATATAATTTTCATGAACTTAACTATAACTCTTTTTTTTGGTTTCACTTTTTAAACTTTTGTTTACTTCAGCAATAATCTGCCAAGGGTCTTCTTTAAAATGAGACCAAACTTAAGTCTGTGCTCCCAAGCTTCAAATTTTATGACAGTTTTTTGACATAGACATTTTTGTCCACTATTACACACCTATGTGTAACTTTTTTTAATTGACGCACAAGGGCTAGGACAAGTGTCAAAATTAAGCTTTCTATTTCTAACATTCTTAATGCAAAGTTGGTAGCACATCAATTTTAAGTGTGCATAGTTTTTTTGTTTATGCTTAAATGCAATTCTTAATTAGGATTAATTTGAACAATCAAGATATACTGTAATACACAGTCTTTCTAAAGTAAAGGTATATTACATTAATACAAGGAAGTAAACACATTTAATGGCAGACACACCACACACATGCATTAAACAAATGGAAAAGCTGGTTTAAGGTCATTGTTGAGAAAATACTTTTGGTTCCCGTCACAGTCCTCCCACATTTATTAATATACATATGACTGAGGCGTGCAGTTTTCAGCATCATTGTCTTCTGGTTGAACTGGCGAAGAGAGAATCACCCTGATTTACTCTGAAGCAGCATTTCATCATCAGGTGAAATTACTTCTTCATTCATCACATCTACTCACTCTTTCAAATGCTTTTGTTATACATATCAATTGTTTTGTGATATTAGCTCATTATGTCTACCCATGAACATTTTAATAACTTGTTCTGGAATTGTGAAATACAGTAGTTGCAGTTTTTATAAATGTACACAAAGCATTTCAAAAGCATCTTCTATACGGCAAACTACCAGCTTAGAATGTAATTTAGGTTATAGTGTAAAATATTTATGTTAGTTATTTTAGGAGTGCAAATATAGCACAGCAAAACAAAACAAAACAACTATTGCTGTAGTGGCAATAGTTTAATGAAAATACGATGCATTTATGGAAAAATAATATGTGAAAAGTTAACCAAATTTTTTTTTTTAAATACTGCTGCTGCTAAAGTCAAAATTTTCCTCAGAACTAATTTCACCTTTCTGAGATTCTTTATCTGTTGTTATTAACTAATTGGTCTTGCAAACTTGTTGTGGATATATCAAGTCAGTTCCCCTTGTGTTAATGCTTTCTTTTAAAAAAAGGCACTTTTTAAATATTTTGTTATAAAACGCAAAGACATTTACAAATTTTTCATTGGCTTAAGTTTTGAAATTTGAGATCACTATATAGTGTATAAATGTGTGTGTGCGTGTGTGTAAACTTTGTTCATTTTACAGATCACTTTGACATCTTCAGGAGCAGTCTGCCACAATGAGATTTCTAATCTCATTGTGTGTGTCACTTCTCCTGTTGATTAATGGTAAGAGTTTTATAACAATGCACTTCATCATGAATTAGCCTTAATTTTTCCTCTTTTAATCCTTTACTTTGTAAACAATGTAAAATGTGTTTTGAACATTTTAACACAATTTACTGCATTTTTCGCTTTTTTTCATATTTGCAAACAAAATTTTGCAACAAAAATGTTTATGTATGCTATGGAAGCTTGTTTCCGCCACAGAATAAAACATTTTAAAAGATAATTGCGACTTTTTATCTCACAATTGCGTGTTTACATCTCGCAATTCTGACTTTATTTCTCAGAATTGCGAGATATAAAGTCAGAATTGCGTGAAATAAAGTCGCAATTGCGTGTTATAAAGTCAGAATTGCGAGATATAAAGTCGCAATTGCGTCTTATAAAGTCAGAATTCTTTATATCACGCAATTCTGACTTTATAACACATAATTGCGAGTTTATATCTCGCAATTCTGACATCTTTTCTCAGAATTGTGAGATATAAACTTTTTTTTTTTTTTACCTCAGAATAGTTTATATCTCACAATTTTGACTTTATAACACGCAATTGCGACTTTATAACACGCAATTCTGACTTTATAACACACAATTGGGAGATATAAAGTCAGAATTGCATGATATAAAGTTGCAATTGCGTGATATAAAGTCGCAATTGCGAGAAAAAAAGTCAGAATTCTGACTTTATAAGACGCAATTGCGACTTTATTTCATGCAATTCTGACTTTATATCTCGTAATTCTGACTTTATAACACGCAATTGCGACTTTATTTCACGCAATTCTGACTTGTGAGATATAAAGTCAGAATTGCATGTTATAAAGTCAGAATTGCGAGATGTAAACTCGCAATTGTGAGATAAAAAGTCGCAATTATGAGATGCTAATAATGCGTGGCAGTCATTTCCTGCAAGTATAATGTGAACTGATAAGATTGATTCTTTCAGTAATACAATACAATTGTAATACAATCTATATTGAAAAAAAATTGATTGTTCAATTTACTTAATTAAATGAGCTACAGCAACACAATTGCTGAACATTTTGTAGTAACTTAATTTGATTCTGTTCATTATGCAAAACTGAGTTTACTTGATTCATGTATTCAGAACACAAATTGATTATTTAACTGAATTATAGGGGGTCAGAATTGTTGCATTATTCCAAATAATTTGATTGAGGTTCACAAATAAATGTAAAGAGATTGACAAAAATTAGTCAAATTCACAAATAAATGTTAAAAATAATAATAAAATTCACAAATAGCCTATATAAAATGAGATTCGCAAATAAAAATAAATTTTACAAATGTGTTGTCACAATGTGTTATTCCTGCCGTTCATTTGTGAATCGCTTCCTGTGCATTTGTGGATGGCTTCACGCATTTGTGGATGGCTTGTAGTGCATTCACAGCATACATTTGTGGATTGTGAAACACTTCTGGCATCAATATGTGCAGACAAATCCACAAATAAGTGGACTCCACCCAGACAATCAGATAACAGCCACATTACGCACCAATCATAGCATGTTCTCGCTACAGACAATCATGTTTTGCATTAGACTCGGGGAACAGATTCATTTTGCACCACTATCCACCCGTTTTCGTGTTTTCCCTACACTTGGGTGCACACTAGGGTCAGGTTTACACTCCAGTTGCATACATAACGCACACATATCCACTCCATCACTATATCCTTCCCCCATATCCCACGATAAACACACATAGACACCAGATAAGTTCACCAATAAATGTTTATTGTTCTTATCTGTAAGTTATGTCTCGTTTTCAGTTGTTTTGTTTGTGTTTTAGTTCATTTCGCATTTTAGTCCAGGGTCCAGAAAGCAGGTTAGGTGACATACCTCATCACCTCTAAACTTTCAGTTCCAAAAAACGAACGTAACTATCAGGTTATATAGCATAGCAACCTACTCTCTGAACATAACCTGCTCCGGAGCAGGTTCTGTTCCAGGGTTAGTTTACTTCAGAAGTGTTCAGCACTATGCTGAGGCTCCAGTGGGCGTGACAGATTGCGCACAATATTATATATGGTAATCGTGATTTTGCCAAGTAAGACATGTTCCTGGATCAACATATTTTGTTGATCCTGGAATAACATTCCTGTCCCAAAATGTAGTCCTTACCCTATCCCTACCCCTAAACCTAACCCTACCCATAACTTTTCCCTAAAATCAGAGAGTGATAGGTGAATAACACTGATGTTGAAGGCACCTCACTCTGGTTCTAAGCCTAAACTTAACATAAACCGTAAACTTGTCCCTCAAATCTAATTGGTTGATTGGAAAGTTGTTCCAGGATCAACAAAGATGTTGATCCAGGAACATGTACTCACTTTCACATAGTTATATCATTAAAGCACTATTAAAATAAAGTAATGTTTATTTTATTGTACTATATAGTAGATGTAATTCTCATCACACAAATTGCTGATCTACATTCAGACGGCCTTTTTTTTTTGGAACGGCATTTTCTATGCTATAATGTATTTCTATAATAAAATACATATATGATATGATGTGATATATATCTTACCTTTCAAGCAATGTGGAAGCAAAATGACTACCGTTAAACAAAAAATAAACTTATACAGCCATGTTATCTTTGCAAGTTTAATCAGTCTTTCTTTTTTTATGATATGATTAGCATTAAACAAACGATGCAGGTCTTATTCACAGTGATTAAAGATTATTAAACGAAAAGATTGAAAAATGATCACATAACCACCAAAGATCTTTCTGGATCGTGACCGGGTCGGGTTTGCCATTAGCTTCTAACCTGAGGTGTATTCCAGAAAGCAAGGTTAACTTACCCTCACATATACCCTGAACTCTCGGTTTATTAACCCAAACCTGGCTTACTCGGGGTTTGCTGGTTCCAAAAACTCATTCGGGAGTAAATTCATCCAATTTTCATCCCATATAAAATCGTTATAAGAAAACGCTTAATGTGACATCTGATATTTTTGTACATAGTATACTTTTAGTATGATGTTTAGTGAGTTTGGTCTTTTAATATCACTGTCTTGGTATATTATGCCCCATTAAGCGTTTGCTTAGAAAGGTTCTCTTTCATCATCTCGTTTCGAGATCCACCTATGGGAAGGGCATCCTGTACCTGACCTTTGCAGAAGCATCCAATTGCACCAAGTCTGGCTAACAGACAGAAGCATGCAGCCAATACGTAAGGCATATAGCTGTCAGGCGCGCTCCTCCCCCTCAGTTGACATTCGCTTCTCGCGATCTCTGCAGTCTGCACTGACACAGTTCGGTTGGATTAACGTTACGCTGGTCACTTTCGAGTCTTCAGGAGGACATATCGCCAGATCAGCCTCCGCCAGACGTGAGTGACAGTCGTTTCTTCAGCCTATCCGCTGTGTTTTTTGCATCCGGAGCCGCCCGCGCTCTCACTTTCCTTCACCTGCTCCTCCTTACAGGGCTGCCCGCCATGGATTTTTCCGAGTTCTTCACCGCTGGCCCACCCATGGCTATGTGGCCGTCTAAACCGCCGCTTCTCCGGGGAACAGCCTATCACGACGAGCCTGCCCGGCCGCGTGTGGTGCTCTCATCGCCGCTAAGGACCCTCTCGTTCTGCGCGGTCTGTTTGGGCTTAACACGCTCAAGAAGCTTTGGAGAACCCGGAGATTTGCGGTCATTATAATTGCTGCCCATGTAGCTTTTACTAAGCCGGTTTTTATTTGCACGACCCAGCGCGCCGTGCTCGGCCTTTCTGACTCGGATGGGGGACACGGTGATGATGACGCGCTACCGGGGGACTCCCGGAGCGCCACCTCTCTAAAATATTTAATATAAATATAAATTATAAATATTTAGCCCAATCTGCATTCCCTGAAGAGGACATCTTCGCGGGAAAACCTCACTTTCGTTGACGAACCGGCCGGTTCCGGCGACGGGGATGACGCGGTCCTTTTAGCGTTCCCTAGGCTAGCGCTCACGCGGCTTTGCCTCAGTCCATCCTCCTGGAAGTTTGTGAGCGAGCGGCCGTTCGTCTCAACATTGTGTGGCCAGCTCCACAGAGCGCCACCGACCAGGAAATAGGAATATTTACGATGGGTAAGCGCTGGGACCACCCTGAGGAAACAACTCTTAAAACCGTTTTTTCCAGCGTTCGCGAAGCTCATAAGCACGGCTGGAGCGTCCCGCTAGACTGTTAACATGGTCTCACGGGCCTTGATGTGTTACGATTACGGGTTGAGGCTTTCAATTTATGCCTTCCTAGGAAGGCGGCCCCGAACGCAAGCAGCCTGCCTGTTGTTCGACCGTTGGGAGTATCGAGCCCGCATCACGGGCCACGAGCCCTCCGGATTCTCTCCCGGTCCCGGAACCCCTGTCCAAAAGACACAGGGTCTCCCGCGGACGGTCGGTTAATCCCGTCTCGTGGCTGCCCAGCCCATGTGTTTTTAGTGGACGTTGTGTGTGGAAGGCTTCGGCCCCTGTGTTCCCCAACACAAAACACACACATAACTAAATAACACTTTTAAACAAACAAATTAAATCAATCCGTTACAGAGAGAGTATCTCTCTCCGCAGATATTATTTTTCTGCCTGCACTTGAGACTGCCCAGTTCATGTGTTCAGGAGATGTGTGTTTTCCCCCCACTTTCAGGGGGCAACTTGTGAGGGAAAGTTTAGCACAGTGGACACCACACTATGTTCCACTCACTCTGTCAATAAAGGCTTCGGCCCCAGTGTTTGCTCAACACAAAACACACAAAGTTACGAATCAAATTAATTCATTTTGGAGAGAAGACCTCTCTCCACAGAGAAAACTTCTCACTGCAGAGAGAGGAAATCCCTCCGAACCCCTGCATGTCGCCTCTAGTGTGCCCACTAGATGGTGCCTTTGCATCACAAATGAACCAGCTGGGCCCATACAGCCCCGCTCTGGCCCGAGCGGGGGCGCTCGTGAGTCACGAAGCGGCTTGGCAAGCCGTTTCAGCGCCCGAGTGGGTTTTGCGTACCGTAACCCAGGGTTACAGGCTGCAGTTTGCAATAAAACCTCTGCTTTTCAATGGCGTTCTCTCTTCTCACACAGAAGAAAATGCCTCACACATTCTGAAAGAGGAAATTTCCTCCCTCCTAAACAAGGGAGCGATTCAGATGGTGCCACCCAATCTGATAAACCATGGTTTTTATTCCTGGTATTTTCATGTTCCAAAAGGCGTGGCGCCCCCCGCCCTATATTGGACCTTCAAGTGTTGAACAAACACTTGAGGAAATACAATTTCAGAATGTGACACAAGGCTCTCTCGCCCGTGCCATAAAGCAGAACGACTGGTTCACATCAGTCGATCTGAAAGATGCTTTCTTTCACATAAGCATCTACCCTCCACACAGGAAATATCTTCGTTTCGCCTACCAAGGCATTTGTTACGAATTCACAGTTCTTCCGTTCGGGCGCAATTTGAGTCCCCGAACTTTCTGTCTGTGTGCGGAGGCGGGCGTGGCGCCCCTGAGACTATCAGGGCTGAGAATTCTGACTTACATAGACGATTGGCTCATCATAGCCAAATCGAAGGAGAAGGTGTCGCTGGACACCGGCCGGGTGCTCGCGCACATCACATCCCTCGGGTTCGAGGTGAATGCGAGCAAAAACAATCTGACTCCCAGTCAGAATGTCATTTTCCTGGGCTTGGAATTGTACTCAGTCTCCATGCGAGCGCGTCTCTCGCAAGAGCGCGTTCGCTCGCTGATGGACTGTCTGTCTCAGTTCAGAGAAGGGGCGAGAGTACAATATCGCACATGCCTCAGGCTGCAGGGTCTCATGGTTTCATCTATCCAAGTTGTGCCATTGGGTCTCCTGAGAGTGAGAGCGTTCACGAAATGGGTTTTGTCACTACATTTCAGCCCGATTCGCGATCTCTGCCGCTCGGTAACAGTGACACACGCCTGTTTGGCGGCCCTGCGCCATTGGGAGAGCGAGAACTTTTACGCACGAGGAACCCCCCTCTGGACGGTTACGATGAGGAAAGTTTTGACGACAGATGCGTCCTTAACAGGCTGGGGAACCACCCAGGAAGGCAGAACGGTGAATGGTCTGTGGCTGAGCAGACTACGTTCAGCGCACATTAACCATTTAGAGCTTTTACCATTTGGAAAGCTCTGAATCATTTTCTGCCTCGCCTGCAGGGACATCCCGTTCTAGTACGGTGCGATAATACCACGGCAGTGGCTTATATCAACCGTCAGGGCGGCATGCGCTCGTCGAAACTCCACGCTCTAGCTTACAGGCTTTTGGTGTGGAGCAGACAGGTTTTTCTGTCATTGCGTGTGACTCATGTTCCGGGCATTCTGAACAGAGGCGCGGATCTGCTATCGAGGGGAAACCCAATCTACGGGGATTGGTGTCTTCACCCGCAGATAGTGGAGATGTTATGGATGAGATTCGGACAGGCAGCCGTAGATCTTTTCGCCTCGCGCGAAAACCACCATTGTCCTATGTTCTTCTCGCTGAAGGACGTGGACGCGCCCCTCAGGGCAGACGCACTGGCCCACCCATGGCCCAAAGTGCTGCTGTATGCTTTTCCTCCCCTGTGCCTGATAATTTCACACTGGCCAGGGTGAGAGAGCACGGCCTGTCTCTCATTCTGATAGCATCCAGGTGGCCCAAAGCCCCGTGGCCGGCAGAGATAACCCCTCTATTATACGCCGAGCCATGGCGCCTCCCCCCTCGCACGGACATACTGTCCCAAGCCAACGGGGAGATTTACCACCCCCACCCGGACAGGGTGGCTCTCTGGGCCTGGCCCGTGAGAGGACAAACCTAAATGCACTGGGGCTCCCGCCGCGTGTAATCGCCACTAATCAGAATGCCAGGGCCGTTTCCACGCGATCCCTATATGGCTGTAAGTGGCAAGTGTTCGAAGGGTGGTGTGATGGGCGTGGTCTCACATCTTATCAGTGCTCGGTGCCTGATATTTTATGTTTCCTGCAAGACCTCATGGAAAGAGGCAGGTCCTTTTCCACCATTAAGGTCTACCTGACTGCGATTTCAGCCTGTCATGTGGGTTTTGAGGGCTCCACCGTCAGGCAGCACCCTCTAACCCGCAGTTTTATGAAGGGTGCACGCCGCTCTTTGCCGGTCATCAGGAGATCTGTTCCAGAGTGGGACCTCTCCATGGTGCTGGAAGTGCGGTCTCTGTATCCTTTTGAGCCTCTGGGGAGAATTTCCCTTAAGCTGCTGTCCCTCAAAACAGCTTTGCTCTCGGCCTTGGCATCTGCTAAACGGGTCAGTGAGCTACATGCACTCTCGGTTCACCCCTCGTGCGCCAAATTCTCCCTAAGTGGAGATAAGGTTTCCCTTAAGCCTAACCCGGCCTTCATGCCGAAATGCTTCCCTGCGTTCACTTTGGAGGTTTTGGAGCTATCCGCTTTTCACCCTCCACCCTTTGCCTCCCTGGAGGATCAGGGGCTGAATGTTCTGTGTCCCGTCCTTGCTCTGCAAGCATATATGACCAGGGCCAGTGCTTTCCGCAAGAGCGACCAGCTCTTTGTTTCAAGGGCTCCCCCGCACAAGGGGAGTCCCATTTCAAAGCAATGCCTCTCACATTGGCTTGTGGACGCTATACTATGGCTTATGAAGCAAAGGGAGTGCAGCCCCCAGGGGGCATCATAGCTCATTCCACAAGGGGCTTAGCCGCCTCTTGGGCTTTGTTCAGGGGAGTGCCACTGCAGGACATCTGCTCCGCGGCCAGCTGGGCCTCTCCTCATACCTTTGAGCGTTACTACCGGTTGGATGTCACCAGAACCTCGGTGGCACACTCGGTCCTAGGGGTAGGGTCCTCTTAGCCCTTTCCCACAGCCCCGTTGGGTTTAACCAACGAGGAGTGAATGGGCCGGCTGGCCGTGTTCATTCCTGTCACCAAGCATTCGCATTCCTTCTTGGGTTTAGCTATGTGCATTGGTGGTGCGGGGGCCATTATCATGTATGTGTCTCATGCATGTTTCATGCCCTGCTTGCCCACAGCAGTTTAGCGTGGCGTCACCCTTGCAGGGTCATGTTTGTGGGACGTGTCAGGCACCGCCTCTCTGAGGTGACCGTCCTTCTCTGGCCTTCAGAACCTCACTGTGAGTGTATTGGGCAATCGGGGAGCTGTCCATGTCTCTCCCATAGGTGGATCTCGAAACGAGATGATGAAAGAGAACAATAGGTTACTGTCGTAACCCCGGTTCTCTGAAACATCGAGTGGAGAGATCCACCAGCTTTGCCCCGCTTGCCGCACGAGAAGCGAATATACTTACTGAGGGGGAGGAGCGCGCCTGACAGCTATATGCCTTAGGTAAGGGGGTGTGGCCTTACCTGGCATTGGCTGCGCGCTTCTGTCTGTTAGCCAGACTTGGTGCAATTGGATGCTTCTGTAGAGGTCAGGTACAGGATGCCCTTCCCATTGGTGGATCTCTCCACTCGATGTTTCAGAGAACCGGGGTTACGACAGTAACCTATTGTTTTCTATGGGAGAAAAATGCTTAACGTGTAATTAAACGCATTGCGTTCATATTCTGGGCTCTTCAATTTTTCTGTACGTACTTTATTAATATGATGTTTACTGAGTTTGGCCTTTTAATAACACTGCCTTATTACATTAAGCTACATTAAGCATTTTTCACGTTAAGCGTTTTAGAATGTCCCAACTCAGAGTATGTTCATGATTAACACTTCAGACATTCTCAACAGAGCGACGAATCGACGAGTCACCATGGACACGGACTCAGTGTGCCATACAACTTCTTTCTTCTTCTTTTGTTAAATGCTGATTTACATACTCAGTGCATATCGCCACCTATTTGGTGGTTGTGCAATAATTTTTCAATCTTTTTGTTTAATAATCTTTAATCACTGTGAATAAGAACTATATCGTAAATGCAAATTATATAATAAAAAGAAAGACTGATTAAACTACAGTCTGTGCTTGCAAAAATGGCTGTTTAAGTTTATTTTTGTTTTGTCATTTTGCTTCCACATTGCTTGAAAAGGTAATATAATATATCATTTCAAATCATATGTCTTTTATTATAGAAATACATTAGCATAGAAAAAGTCATGTTGAAAAAAAAAATATCTGTGAGATTGTACCAGTCATTGTACTGTGTAAACATTGTAACGTCACTAAACTTAAAGGAGAACTCCGGTGAATTTTTAAGTTAATCTTGAGCGTTTTACCTTTGTGAGTACTGTCTATAGAAAAAAAAAACGAACCGGATCGGTGCTTGCAACGCGGAGCTGTTACAGTTAATGCCCAGAGCTCCCATTCAGCTAAAACGGCAGTTTTGGGGGCATAAACCTAAAGAGTGTCTTTGTGCCTCTTAACAGACACAAAATGCAATTAAAATGTCTGTCCAACATGAACAGGGCCCTTACATGACAACAAGATGCGTTTAGCAACTTAGCCATTGTTTAAACTCACCTAAATAGTGTTTTAGACGGCTAGCTGTAGTCTCGCGCTGAAGTCCCGTGGGAACTCAGTTGTAGCCGGAAAAAGTGCGCGTGATTTTTTTTTTCCCAAACCACTTCAGCGGAAATCCCGCCCTGCAGCTGATTCTAAGGTTTTCATTGGTCATGTCAATCGTCACTGTAACCTAAACCAATTAAATCAGCTGCAGGGCGGGATTTCCGCTGAAGTGGTTTGGGGGAAAAAATCGCGCACATAGTGCAGGTGGGAGGAGCGTCGTGTTCCGGCTACAACTGAGTTCCCACGGGACTTCAGCGCGAGACTACAGCTAGCCGTCTAAAACACTATTTAGGTGAGTTTAAACAATGGCTAAGTTGCTAAACGCATCTTGTTGTCATGTAAGGGCCCTGTTCATGTTGGACAGACATTTTAATTGCATTTTGTGTCTGTTAAGAGGCACAAAGACACTCTTTAGGTTTATGCCCCCAAAACTGCCGTTTTAGCTGAATGGGAGCTCTGGGCATTAACTGTAACAGCTCCGCGTTGCAAGCACCGATCCGGTTCGTTTTTTTTTTCTATAGACAGTACTCACAAAGGTAAAACGATCAAGATTAACTTAAAAAATCACCGGAGTTCTCCTTTAATACAATTCTGTTTAGTTTACCAAATGCTTTGACAATCACTATTCAATTATTGTGATGCAAGTTTGTTTTTTTACATCCCCCCAATCCCCCCTATTCATTAGTCAGCTACTTATTGATGCTTTTCTGTATATTTTGAATAACGTGACGCTTCCATAAGGCGTGGTTCCCATAACAGAGATGTAAAGCTTCTCTGGCATTTCAAAGGCTCATAAAATATAATACTGTGAATTGCTTGATGCACAGTCTAATGGTCTAATGAAATCCAAATTTTAAACATCTTTTACTTTACCAAATTTATAGGCCTTTTACTTCCTTTTTGAGCCAATGCAGATGAATGAGTAAAGTTATTTCAGGGCAAGACCGCCCTGATTGTAAAGCACATCGTGATTGGTTGGATCGAAATCATGCTATTGGTCAGCGTAATATAGCTGTTAGCTGATTGGCTTAAGTAGATGTTGGGTGGAGAGCATTCCACTTATTTGTGGATTTGACTGCATGTCTTGAAGTGTTTCAAAATCAACAAATGCATGCTGTGATCTACAGATGCACAAGAAGCGATCCACAAATGCATGCAGCCATCCACAAATGCAAGAATCGATTCACAAATGAATGCCAGACAGAGTTGTTTGTGACATATCACTTTTATAATATAAAATAATAATAATTTATTTGCAAATCTCATTTTCTTTGTGAATTTCATTCTTTTTTTAAAACTCTTTACATTCATTTGTGGATCTTAATCTATTTGTGAATTTCATTCATTTTTGTGAGTCTCTTTACAGTTATTTGTATATCTCAGTCTATTTATTTGGAATAATGCAACAATTCGGACACCATAGAATTAATAGGCAATTCATTTTCTTTAGTTTCCACCGTTCTTTGCATAGGACTGAATCAGGAGAGTAAATTATGAAATTAAGTATAAAAACAATATTAGGTATATTAAGTATACAATATAAAAACGTCTAAATGAACGTTCAACACAGATAAAACTCTAACTCAGAATGGACACTGCTCTCACACATATTGCTCTTACACTAACCCTTTCCTTCATGACAGTTGCTTTCAGCATCAGTGAAGATCCTTGTTCCAACTATGAATCTCTGGATCGTCCCTGGAGAGCCACAAATGAAAGTGGATTATACATTTGTGATGACTCTTTCTCCTGGAATGGCTGGTACCGTTTTTTCTACAATGGAATGGACATCCGAATGTCAGAGAGCTGTGTTAGTGAAGACAGCTGTAACACGGACATCAGTCTGTGGCTCAACGGGTCCCATCCTCAGATAGAGGACGGAGTGGTGACCAGGGAGATCTGTGGGGCGAGTTTTTCGAATGGCTGCTGTGATGATCGATTCTCCCCCATCAGAATCAAAGCTTGCCCAGGCGATTTCTATGTCTATGAACTTGTGAAGCCACAATATGGGTGTTCAGGATACTGCACTGGTACTGTGTTTTTTCCAGCTTTTTATAATGTATGTTGTATGTGAACATTCATTTTCACTAATGTCTTAATTTATACCCTCTTTTTAGATATCAGCACAATATCCCAGACAGCTTCCACTGCAAGTCCAGCTATGATTACTGAATCCAGCCTTACCATGTGTAGGTTGCAAAATACTATCAAATAATGAATCGTGCACATTTTTACTAACGTTCTGCCTTAAAATGATAGTTCACCAAAAAAAAAAAAAAAAAAAAAAAAAAAGGTCATTTACTTACGTTGTTTCAAAATGGTATTCATTTATTTCTTCTGTGGAACACAGAAGAAGATATTTTGAAGAATGTTGGTAACCAAACAGTTTTGATGACCATCAACTTGCACTGCATGGACAAAAACACTTAGATGTTTCTGAAAATATCTTCTTTTCCAAAAAAAAAAAAAAAAAGTCAACTAATTCTAACAGATTAGAGGAGACCACACCACAACTATAATAATATTATAACAATAATGACAGTGGAATTTAGGTTGGGTTAAATTTTACTGTAACAATTTTTTCTCCATCCAGCTGATGAACACTGACAGCTGATCAAAATTCATTCAGGTGTGCGCTGTGGTTATGTTTGCAGCAGTCTTTTAGTTTATAGTTGCTTTAAAGTACATAAGAACATTATAGTCCATCAGTATATACATTAATATAGTTCTGTCATGAATATGTTCATGTCTCTCGGAGCGTTTGGCATGGTAATGGATATGACAATGTTGATATGTTTGGTCTTGGCGGATTAGATATGCTACTGTACACTGCTGCTGGTTTTATTGCTGCTGCTGCAGAGCAAGTACGGGACTTGCTACTAGTGCCAATACATACATGACACGCTGCTGTGAGCAAGTAAGATATGCTGCTGCTGTACAATATAGCCTACATGAATTATCCGTAGCAGATCTATACAGGTGGAGCTGGGGAAGGTGGAGGGTTTCTGAAAGCGCGCAAACTCATTGGCTACGGATACAGCAGGAACCAATCAGCTTTGCCCTACAGATAACGATGTGATTACGAGCAGGTTGAGTTAGGACTTATTAGCCTGCGCCATCTAGAGTTTCATGACAGAACTTTGTATTTATCATTATTATAGTGATTGTTCTTGGTTTCAATGGGTGTTAGAGTCATTAAAATCCCCAAAACTTGTAACCATAGGATAGTGCAGTGATTTTCAAAGAGTTACACTAGTTTCACACAGTACCATAGCTGCTTGTTATGTGAAAACTTTATGCTCAAGTGTTTAAAATCAAATGTTGACAAAATGTATTAATATTGCTGTATTTAGTGCACGTTGGTCCAAAAATCTACTAAATCAGTAACATGAAATACAATGAATAGAACATTTTGTAAATACATTCACCAGGTTGTTAGTCTGTGATATTTTTTTTCCAGCCTAACATAACTTGTCCATGTTGGCATCTGCTAATTTTACTAGCTTCAAAGTGACATGAATTTGCACCACAATGATGTAAAGTTTGATTTGTATTTAGCATTGCTTTTCCTTGCTGTTTGTGACAAGGATATACCCTACAACTTGATATACCCTACAACGGGAGTAGTTTAGCCATAAGAACCTCCCACTGGTACCAAACTGTCAGGATTTGAAATGACGTAACTTATTTCTTTTGGTCTCAGCAGCTGCCATCGACACTGATCCATGCTACAACTACAACATTCTCGACAACTACTGGAGAAACACACTCAATTACTGGCATATGTATGGATATATATCTGGATATGATGATGCCCGTGTTGACTGGCATGGCTGGTATCGTCTCTTCATTAATGGCTCGAGTGCTCAGATGCCTGAGTGGTGTTTCAGTCTTATGTCATGTGGAGGTTTTAGTTCTCTGTGGCTTGATGGCTCTCATCCTCAGCTGGAAGATGGAGTTGTTACTCGTGACGTCTATGGCTCTGTTAATGACCAGTGCAATTCCTACAGATCTGACCCAATCCAAGTCAAAGCCTGTCCTGGAAATTACTATGTCTACAAACTTATAAGGCCAAAGCCATCGATCCCAGTGCCTGTATATTGTGCAGGTACAGTTATTCTCCTTCATGAATTATATTATCACCTTTCATGTGACAACTGCATTTACAGACTTGTTAATGCTAAATGGTATTAATCGTGTATTCTTGGAATTATTTAATCCACAATACATATAATGCACCTTTTATAATTTCACTATAGTTACATTCAACACACCAAATACTGATCCCTGCTATGACTACACCAGTCTGGATGAGCCTTGGCGAGCCACTGACAATTATGTCTTCAGTAGTATGTGTGATTATAATGTCAACTGGAATGGCTGGTACAGGATGTTCTACAATGGTCAGAGTGTCCAGATGCCAGAGTCATGTGTTGGTTATGGCATGTGTGGCTCAGAGAACCCACTGTGGCTCAACGGCCCTCACCCACAGCTAGAAGATGGAGTGGTCACCAGGAAAGTCTGCAGTTTCACAGGGAATGACTGCTGTGGTTACAGTTCTCATCCCATACAAGTCAAAGCTTGTCCAGGGAATTATTATGTGTATGAGTTTGTCAGGCCACTATTGTGTGCATCTTACTGTGCAGGTAAATATATATTTCCTCCATTTACACACATTTTTTTTATGCTGTGTTTGAAAATGTTGGTCTTTAATGTAAAAAATGTCCCTGGTACCAGATGTCACAAGCCTTAACATCCCATCTGCATCTACAACATCATCTACTACAACAACAGTGGCAATCCTACCTCTACAATCCATTACTGACCCAGGTATTATACTTTTTCCTAATGTAATTAAAAAATATATATTTTTAGATTTAGTTTTTTATAACTTAAAAAAAAAAATCTAGAACATCACAGGCAGGATTTTGTGTGATAGACTACAACAGAACGTTATGTACGGCCTAATTCATCTTTAATTAATCTAATTCATTTTCCTTGCTTTTATTTTGTGATTATTTTAATTCCTTTCTGTGTAAAGCACTTTGAATTACCGTGTATGACGTGCTATATAAATAAAACTTGCCATGCCTTGCCTAATTAGTTTTATTTATATAATTTTAGGTTTAATTTTCAAAACCATAATCTAATCTTCTTTCCCAAACTTTGCTGGGAGTATTGCTATACTTATTTTCTTTGTATTTTTACATTTTATTTTTCATAATCACACATAACTTGCATTATTGTAAAACAGAATTTAAATTCCGTAAAATGAAGATCAATACTATACCTACCACTATGGGATTTGCAGCAAAAATTCATTAAAAATATCTGATGAATGTGTCCGACTTTTTGATCACACAATAATCATATAACTTTTGTCACTTTTGTTGTGAAAAAATATACGTCAAATATTCAGTACGGTGCTGAGGTACAGTGAAACGCAAACTCTAGTTGGCTTATTTGAATGATTCATTAAACAATGGATCAAAACAAGACATGTGTAACGGTCATCAGCTGGAGTGCCCTTGAGAGCCACCTGAGGGCACTCCACATCAGACTATCATTATTCACTCACAACTACATTTCCAATAATTCACTGCCCGGACTCATCATCCCCTGATTATCACATTCACCTGTGACTCATTATATTGTTTAGTTCACCCCATATAAGCCTGGTTCACCTCATCATTCCCTGCGAAGTCTTGTACGTTATTACACTGCATTTCTGAGCGTTTCCGTTGTTGTCATTGTTCCTGATCTCTGCCCGTGTCCTGGTTTTCCTGTTTCTGCCTAGAGATGGCAAAATGAGGCTTTCCTGAACCACTGAGACCTCACAGCCCATTGCTTCAGCCAAAGGTTCATTACTCGAAGCTTCATTCAGCATTGCTCACTAGTGACACCTAGCTACTGTGCAAAGAAATAGCAGACAAATTAATTCATTCTGAACCAGTGTCGCGCCCTCCCTCCCTAATTTTATAAATAATATATTTTTTTTTATAAAAATACTTTTATAAATAAAATTATTTATTTGTAATGTAAATATACAAATAAATATTTATATTTATTTGTATATTTATATTTAAATGTATATTTTATAAACAAAAATATTTATTTATTTATTTTGTACTCACTGTTGATGTCTGTAACCTTTCATTTGCAATAGTAAAAAGACATGATCAGACATTTGTCCATTACTGTGTATAATATAAAATATGTATCTTTCTCTGTCTGAATTTACTTGTGCAGAGTCACACACACAGTTAATTAATTATTCATAAATTGTTTGGATAGTAACACTGTGTTGAGTGCAGTGCTTATGTTAGAGGGAGTGTAATAAAGTACATTTATTCATTTAGCACAGGGGTTTTCAACTGGTTCTGTGCCAGGGACCACCATTCTGACTAACAAGTAATCGGCGGCCCACTATTGTGTGTGTAGTGTCAAGTCAAGTCAAGTCAATTTGTATAGCGCTTTTCACAATACAGATCAAAGCAGCTTCACAGTATTAAATTAAAATAATAGCCTACAACAAGGTTTGTTTCTAGTAGAATTTATTGATTGATAAAATTAAATTAAATATCCCCAAAATATCCCCAACATATAGTGTGTGGATTCCTTTGTCAGATAGCACAGTCAGACGTCGAATTGAGGAAATGGCTTTTTATTTTTATTTTATTTTTTTTATGAGTTTGTCATGTCCTTTTGCTGTGTACTGAACCTATTCACGGCTCCATCAACATTTCATGCCAAATCGCTATATTTCCTTGTTTAAAATGTACTGCAAGATGCAGTTTCTTTCCCAATCGCGATAAGCGCCAAACCTATTATTAGCCTAAACGCGATACATCCTCTCGACTAATCAGAATTCTCTCTCTCTCTCTCGCTCTCTCACCTTCAAATCACTCGCGCGTATCGCGCCAGAAGCTCAATTTGCCTCATTCGCGCTGCAGGACCTCCAGATGCGCGTAAACGCGTCTTTACATTGACTTGACATGAAAATCACTTGCGCCAGACGCTCTATTCGCGTTTGGTGTGAACGCTACTCACTCACTCACTCACTCACTCACACAAGGTCATGTTGTGATTTGTTTTATGTAAAGCGGACAATGGTTCTACTTTTTATGGGTTCGACACTTTACTGAATGCCAATTATTAGGCTACTGACTGACTTGCCTTTTTTTTAAGACAAACTTTTTTTTTATGGAAAAAAAGTGATTTTAATAGTGAAATTACGTAGGCTGGAGTGCATGTCACGGACCACATGCAATGCCGCCGCGGACCACCAGGGGGCCGCGGACCACCGGTTGAAAACCCCTGATTTAGCAGATTATAGATAACAGATTAAAGTAAACTGCAGCAGAATAGCCTGGAAGGAAGGATTACAGTAGATTTTTTATTGAGAAACAAAAAACAATTATTTCAAGAGTGTTGGGGTTTAGACGATTCCTCTTCTTGGACAAAATCTCTCTAGCCTTGGAAAATATCCTTTCACAAGGAACAGAGGATGCAGGGGAACGTAAAAAATGGCAGTGGTACAAATGAGGATCCTGATGCTTCTGTTGAGCCCAGACAGGGAAGGATTCCCTCTTTCTTGCTGGCTCCATTACCAGGAAAAAGGAAGAGGTCACAAAAAGCAAATGAATCCAAAAGGGCAATCCAAATCAAAAAGCAGTCCAGTCCAGATGCAAAAAAAAAAAACAGAGCAATCCAAATAATCGTATCTAATTAATATAACAAGACTATAATATAGCTAGGCCTAATAATATAAACTATAACTATTCTAACCTGATAATGTAATAATATACAGCCCTCACATGACACATAACGACAATGACAATGATAGTTTTCTAACTCTGACTCTCTGACACTACTACAACTGCTTCTATTATTCCTGACAACAACACCCACAAGGAGGCGCGAGTTTCGAACCCCCTTTATCCGGAAGCGACACTCAGACCGAACCGATGAGGATTTTTTTTTTTTTTTTTTTTTTTTTACCGAACCGATGACGTATTTACACAAACCGAGGCCTCGTTTGTCATTAGTCACGTGATTTTCACGTTAACAGCACAAGCCTCGAATCGCGGCTTCATCTGGTACGCCCACTTTTTCTCGACACACGCTCCGACGCCTCGGTTCAAATGTCACATCACTATTTCTGCCTCACCCTCTGGATTTGTCTGTTTGTTGGATTGCTTGCCTGTGTATGACCTTTGCCTGGATTTTTACTACGACTCTGTATCCCCTTGAAATAAAACTGCATTTGGATCCTCAACCTTCGTGTCTCGGAGCAGTACGTAACAACATGTCTTGACTGACGTATAATGTTGCAGCATTTTTGCAGAAAGTTTCCTATAATTTAAATGTTAAAGGAGCATTGGAGTTACGTCATTGCCACCATTACGCAAAATTGTTTGTAGATTCATTGGCTGCTCAACTATTTTGTCATTTCTAATTTCTAAATAAAAAGATGCTCTACATATCTCTGTGTATAACTTAAAACTCATGTAAGTGAGTCTGAAACAAAAGCCTTAAAAAAAATAAAAATAAATCCACTCCAAGGAAGATTCCAAGCCACAAGTGTAAAATATGTAGGCTATAGTCATTTTAATTATTTAGTTAAAACTTTTTTTTCCCCACAGCTCTCACCTTTGACCCTTGCTATAGCTACACTGTGTTGGACGATCCTTGGAGAGCAACTGACCATCGATATACTTTCAATTTGATGTGTGACGCTTATGTCAACTGGGTCGGCTGGTATCGTCTCTTCATTGGTGGCCAGAGTGTTCAGATGCCAGACACATGTGTTGATCGGCTAAGCTGTGGCACTCATGCCCCACTGTGGATGAATGGTCCACATCCACGAGTCGAGGATGGAGTGGTCTCTCGAGATGTCTGCGGTCACTGGAGCAATGACTGCTGCTATTTCCATTCCTATCCTATTAATGTTAAAGCCTGCCCTGGCAATTACTACGTCTATGAGTTTGTTAGACCAACTTTCTGCTATGGGACCTACTGTGCAGGTAAGCATAATTTGCATTCACTAATGTATGTGTTTGTATTATGTATTACATTTATGAGTTTGTTAGACAATCTGTCTGTTTTTGACATACTGTGGAGGTAAATACATTAACATGTGTCTTTTGTACATATTTAATTGATATTTGTATCTAATTTATTAATTAAATGTTAATATTCATTCATTTTTTTGCAGAAGTTAGGAACATTAGCATCAACAATCCTACTGTCACTCCAGAGACAACCTTGGCTGGTAATGTAGTATTATATGCCCTCTACTGACTGTTAATGTTTTGACGTGGGTGTGTTTGTGTCAGTATAAAGACTGTAGATAAAATAGTGTTTGAAATTTGCAGATGTTATCATGTCAAATTTAGTAAAGTGAAATATGAATACGTAAACATTAAGTGTAGTTGGACACGAAAGTCTGCATAGGAACAAGTTGCTTGTGTGTGTATATGTATGATTTTAAAAGTGTTTATAAGTGCAAAGATTTTGTACAGCTACAATTTTTACAATTTGTCAAAATTTCAAGTGGAGTTAATAGAGTAAAATGAAATAAATAAATTATAATGAATAATAAATTAATTCTAAATTCATATAAATTAATTCTTATTCTTTGTTGTTTTCGTAACAGTGGCTGTACGCAGTGATCCTTGCTACAACTACACAGCCCTAGATGAGCCTTGGAGAGCAACCAACTATCCGTTTTCATACAATTGTGATGCTTTTGTTAATTTTGTTGGCTGGTATCGTCTCTTCATTGAGGGTCAAAATGCTCAGATGCCAGAAACATGTGTTGCTCAGTTCAGCTGTGGCACTATTGCTCCATTGTGGCTTAATGGTCAACACCCAAGAGTCGAGGACGGGGTTGTCACCCGACATGTCTGCGGCCACTGGAACAATGACTGCTGCAATTATGAATTTAATCCAATGAAAGTGAAAGCCTGCCCTGGCAATTATTATGTATATGAGTTCATCAACCCAGTGTTCTGCTATGTGGCATACTGCGCAGGTAAATATATTTACATTCACCCTTGCACGTGTAATATGTACATGTTAGACAAAAATTGTCTAACTGTATAAGTGTAACTAATATTCATTTAAATCTTTTCAGAAGTTATGAGGAATAATATCATCAACAGTACAACTGTAATGCCACAGACCACCCCAACTGGTAATTTAATCTTTTGTGTCCTTTTTGACAAATTTATTTTAGTCTAACTGTATAGGCTGATCTGTATCATGGAAAACGAGGAACAAGTCTAGTTGTGTCTGTAGGTAAAGTTGATAAAACAGAGTGGAATGTACAATCTTCAATTTAACATAATTACCAAAGGAAACTTGAGTAAAGAAATCACAAAAATGACTTAAACTAAATAATTAGTAAAGCAATATTAACAATTTTAATAATTAAAGCTATTCTGTTTTTTTATTTTGTATTAATACAACTGTATGCATCTTGCGGAAGAACCTTGTTTTGGTTGTGTTTCGACTCTGTGTTTCACTGCGCGGATGAATGTGGTTTGCACTGGTGTACACATGAAAAAAGAAAAGAAAAAAAAAGATGACATCTGAAAAGGTGCCATATCCTATGCTGTTGTTTTGACTGAAAGGAAACAGTAAAGGACGTAAAAAAAAAGTTTACATTTCAAGTTGTTAAAGTGCCCTCATTTTGCTTTTTCGAATATTACCTTTTAAAGATCAAAATGCGCGACAAATAACGTTATTGTTTCCAAAAAGAAAGAATTGCTGAACGGCTGAAACGAGTCATCAGCAATTCCACTCTCATTTCCTGTTACATACCTATGTAACAATAACAGATTTGCATAATGCCAGCCTATTGTCTTCATTGGCTGCCCGCGAACAACGTCTACTTTGACCAGCCCCTCAATCACTGTAATTGTAGCTGAGGCCTGGAAGAGTTGAGAAGGGTGTATAGCTGCTGCTTGGAGATCTCCAAATGGGTGTGGTAACTCCAAAACGGGATGGGATCTCTAAAACAGGGCATGGTTTCCTTCCATTGATCATCAGACACGACATGAATGCGTGTTTTTCCCCCCCTAAAAATCCGTTTTTTTTCCCCTTTTTTAAAGATTTCATTGGTCATGTCAATCCAGCAAGACTTGCGCTGAAGAAAACCTTTACTTTATGTCAAAAATATACCAATGTGTTTCACTTGAGACTCTTCCTCAGAGTGCACAACAAACACAAAGTATGCATTTAAAAAACCTCCATATTGAGTTAATCCATATTTAGTGTTAGGGGACAAAGGGAATTAGAAACAGCTGACAAGCTCAACTCGCAGCATCACTTTCCATTTTAGAAAGTAATTAATGACAAGGGTTAATTATATAGATAAAACAATCAACCAATCAGAATACATCCTTATCAAGTTGGCATGTCCTAGGGATTCAATTAATAATCATCAAACATGCCAATTTGATAAGGATGTATTCTACTACATTTTACTGATAATGATTCTTTTTGAATAAATGTAGATTGTTTTTGAATAAATCAATGCGTTTTGAATAAATGTATCGATTCTTTTCAAGGGTTAGTGATTCTTTTTGAAAAATGTATTTCTTTTCGAAAATGTAGAGATTCCTTTTGAAAATGTAGAGATTCCTTTTGAAAATGTAGAGATTCCTTTTGAAAATGTAGAGATTCTTTTTGAAAATGTAGCGATAAAAAAAAAGTGATTATTTTTTAAATAAATGTATCGATGTATGATGTATAGCTTTAACAAGATAATATTTTACTTGCGAAAGATTTCTTACTATAACAAAAATAGATGATATTTTGATTGATCAAACCATAATGCCTTTAATAATGCAATTACTGAGTTTTTTTATTTATTTTTATTTTTTTACATTTATCGCCATATAATTTATCGTCCAAAAGGCTTCATTCAGAGATATCTGGTCATCATATTCCTTTAAGATATCAGACCATCATATTCCTTGTTTTTGTCACTTGATTGGCAAATAAAATTGGCAGCCCAGAAGCAGTTCTTTTACATTTCTATACAATATGCAGGCTTGGGAGGGTTACTTTAAAAATGTATTCCGTTACAGTTACAAATTACTTCATAAAAAAAGTATTCAGTAACATAATCCAAGTACTATAGTATGAAAGTAATGTAACTGATTACTTTTGGATTACTTCAAGGTCACGTATATAAGGTCAAGCAAGAAGAAATATTATTTAAAAAAATATTAAAAAACCTTTTATTTATTAAGAATTTGGTCCAGTGTACAATATTTTCAAAATATACACACAGACAAATTTATGTAAAAGGCTATACAGACATCTAGTGGCTAATGTATGGTATTACAGATTATTTTGTTTTATTTTTAACTAATTTTTAACAAAAAAATAAAAACACAACATTTTTTTTCCCCCACAATCTACATATTAGTTTATTTTAAAATAGGCCTACATGTTGACTAAAGCCGTGATCTTTCTTAATTTGCCTGACTGAATTTGGGGCGTCGGCAGTGGGAGTTCCCCTACGTTACCTAGACAGCGAACATCCCGTTACGTGAGAAAAGATTAAGAAAGGACATTTTGGGTATGTGGAGCTACTCTCCAAAATAGCGGAATTTCCATGAATTAAAAGCAATTTTACCCGCAGGCAGCATCGTTTCTACTAGCAGCAGTGATTCAATCTGCGTCTGAGGAGATTGTAGACAGCTGTTATTTGCACATGCACCAGCGCGTGGCACACGCGAGTCATTACTGGCAACAGAACCAGGAACTACTGTATAATCAAGCAGCGCTTCATATAGTGTTATTATGCCAAAATACTTATTTATTTAGTTTTAAATGAAACCATTGTAATCCTGAAAGTATTCCCTCTTTTTTCAAAATGTAACTATAATCTGATTACTACGTTTTTTGACGTAACGGATTACAGTTACTGGATTTTTGTATCCTGATTAGGCTACATAACGCCGTTACATGTATTCCGTTACTCCCCAACCCTGACAATATGATATACAGTATCTATAAGCTTAAACCCCTTACTACAATGTCACTCTTTTCATCTTTTGACTCTCTTAGTAGTCACAACTCCCAGCTCTGATCCATGCTCTGATTATAAAATTCTTGATGATCATTGGAGAGACGTGCTCAATTTCTACGGCCAATACTATGGACATGATGACACTCTTGTTGAATGGAATGGCTGGTATCGACTGTATTTGAATGGAGAACCTGCTCAGATGTCTGAGTGGTGTGTGAGTTTCTCAGGATGTGGTGGTGATACTGGACTGTATCTCAATGGTTCTCATCCACGGCTTGAGGATGGGGTGGTGACCCGTGAAGTCTTGGGAACTTCTTGGAGGTGGAACTCCCAATGTGGCTACTATAGATCTACCTCCATACAAGTCAAAGCATGTGGAGGAAATTATTACGTCTATAAACTTGTCAAACCAGAGGTGTCAATTCCTAGGCCTACTTACTGTGCAGGTGCTTGTGTGTTTTGTATATATTACATGATTCTTCTCTGTATGAAAGATTAATGTTTTGGTATAGCTCAATTTTGATATTACATTCCAATAATAATATGTAGTGATAGCATCAAAATTGTACTTTAATAACATCAAAATTGTTTTAACCAGACTATAGACACAAAGCCATGAGATATCATCATTATGCATTTAAGTTTTATAACAGTGATTTCACTAAAACCCTTTTTCTCCTTAACAGTTACTTTCAACAACATCAGTGTTGATCCTTGTTACAACTATAAATCTCTGGATCGTCCCTGGAGAGCCACAAATGAAAGTGGATTGTGGATTTGTGATGACTCTTTCTCTTGGAATGGCTGGTACCGACATTTCTACAATGGAATGAACATCCGAATGGCAGAGAGTTGTGTTAGCACAGGCAGCTGTAACACAGATAAAAGTCTGTGGCTCAATGGTCCTCACCCTCAGATAGAGGATGGAGTGGTGACCAGGGAGGTCTGTGGAAGCACAGGGAATGGCTGCTGCGATTTCAAATTAACACCCATCAGAGTCAAAGCTTGCCCAGGAGATTACTATGTTTATGAATTTGTTAAACCACAATATGGGTGTTCAGGATATTGTACAGGTAATATATATTTCAGCTTTTTTTAAATAGTGTTTTTTTTTTATTATTATTATTATTTTTTTACTATTTAAAAATTATTTCAGTAATGTGTTAAATTTAACTTTTTAGATGCCAGCACATTATCCTTGCTTCCCACTACTAGTCCAGCTACCATTTCTGGATTCAGCATTACCTCGAGTAAGTTTCTACTGTGAAAACTCATAAAATCTTTAGTCATGCTTAAATTGTCATGAAACAAAATAAACCACATTCTTCAAGGCATTAAGTAGAATGTACTACAATGACTGCATTGGCAATTTAAATTCTAAGGGGTAGTGATATGTTTATAGTGAATGATTAATTACTTAGTCTCATGTCCAGACTTTTAGCTGTGGGCATGGAAGTCCACAGGGAAGGCTATTCTGTTCTTGTTGAAATGAACTTTTCTTTCTTTTGTTCTCGTCACGTACCATCTACACAGATTTCGACCCCTGCTATAACTACAACATTCTTGACAATTACTGGAGAAGCACACTCAGTTACTGGTATATGTATGGATATATATCTGGAAATGATGACACTCTAGTTGAATGGGATGGCTGGTATCGTCTCTTTATTAATGGATCGAGTGCTCAGATGCCTGAGTGGTGTTTCAGTTATATGTCATGTGGAGGTTTTAGTTCTCTGTGGCTTGATGGCTCTCATCCTCAACTGGAAGATGGAGTTGTTACTCGTGACGTCTATGGCTCTGCTAATGGCCAGTGCAATTCCTACAGATCTGACCCAATCCAAGTCAAAGCCTGTCCTGAAAATTACTATGTCTACAAACTTATAAGGCCAAAGCCATCAATCCCAGTGCCTGTATATTGTGCAGGTACAGTTATTATTCTTCATACCTTATACATGGTATACCATGACTTATATTGTCACCTTTCATATGCCAACTGCATTTACAGATCTGCAAACAATACATGGGTTAAATTGTTAAATCTTAAATGTATTTAGTCTACAATACACGTAATGCACTTTTAAAATTTTCTCTATAGTTTCGTTCACAACTCCAAATACTGATCCCTGCTACAACTACACCAGTCTGGATGAGCCTTGGCGAGCCACTGACAATTCTGTCTTCAGTAATATGTGTGATTATAATGTCAACTGGAATGGCTGGTACAGACTCTTCTACAATGGTCAGAGTGCCCAGATGCCAGAGTCATGTGTTGGTTATGGCATGTGTGGCTCAGAGAACCCACTGTGGCTCAACGGCCCTCACCCACAGCTAGAAGATGGAGTGGTCACCAGGAAAGTCTGCAGTTCCACAGGGAATGACTGCTGTGGTTACAGGTCTCATCCCATACAAGTCAAAGCTTGTCCAGGGAATTATTATGTGTATGAGTTTGTCAGGCCACTGTACTGTGCATCTTACTGTGCAGGTAGATTTCCTAATATGCTTTAGTCATTTATATTTCAGGTTGTGTTTGGAAATTATTGAAATTTAATTATTATTTCTTACTTTATAACAGAAGTTATAAGCACGCCATCTGCATCTACAACAACATCTGAAACAACAGTGTCAATTACACCCACAGAATCCATTACAAGCCCAGGTAAAGTTTTGTACTGTTTCTAAAATGTCTTAGAATTATTTTATGTGCATCTTTTTCATTACATTTATTTCCATATATATATATATATATATATATATATATATATATATATATATATATATATATATATATATATATATATATATATAACGACCCTCACCAACAGGGAATCTGAATAAGATTCTATCTTCTTCTATAATGCCTGATGAGTTTGGAGAACACCTGACCAGAGATCAGAGACCATTCCTCCATACAGAATCTCTCCAGATCCTTCAGATTCCCAGATCCATGTTGGTGCTTCTTCTCTTCAGTTCAGCCCACTCTTTTTCTATAGGGTTCAGGTCAGGGACTTGGTTTTGTGCTCAGTGACCCATTTTTGTTTTGATTTTGATGTTTGTTTTTGGATCACTGTCCTGTTGGAATTTCCAAACATGGCCCATTATAAGATTTCTAACTCAGACTGTCAGGTTTTGATTTTTTATATGTTGGTATTTGATCGAATCCATGGTGCCATGTATCTGAACAAGATGTCCAGGACCTCTGGCAGAAAATTAGGCCCACAACATTAAAGATACAGCAGAGTATTTCATTTTACACATGGGGTACTTTTTTATCCCTGTATGAACCAAACCCATATGAAGTGTTTGTTGCCAAAAAGCTCCTTTTTTGTTTTTGTTTCATCTGTCCATAGAAGGTTTGAAAAGTAACTGACACTACTGGAACTTCAAACGGGATGGGTTATATGGTCAGATAAAAAAAAAAGAAAAAAAAAAAGATTAAGATGCAAACACTTAAGGGTTTGTGGCACACAGGGATAAAAAAAAGTACCCCATGTGTGAAATGAAATACTCTACTGTATCTTTAATGCTGTGGGCTTAATTTTCTGCCAGAGGTCCTGGACATCTTGTTCAGATACATGGCATCATGGATGCGATCGAATACCAACAGATAAAAAATCAAAACCTGACAGCCTGTGCTAGAAATCTTATAACGGGCCATGTTTGGATCTTCCACACAGGACAGTGATCCAAAAAGCAAATATCAAAATCAAAACAAAAATGGGTCACTGAGCACAAAACCAAGCATCTGCAATGGCCATCCCAGTCCCTGACCTGAACCCTATAGAAATTGAGTGGGCTGAAGTGAAGAGAAGATCCACCAACATGGATCTGGAAATCTGAAGGATCTGGAGAGATTCTGTATGGAGGAATGGTCTCTGATCTCTTGTCAGGTGTTCTCCAAACTCATCAGGCATTATAGGAGAAGACTCAGAGCTGTTATCTTGGAAAAGGAGGTTGCAAAAAGTATTTAATAAAAGGGGGCAAACGTTGTTCCCAACGTGTTTTGGAGAAAACTAGTTTTACTGATGCTCCAGTTGTGGGTCAATTAAAACTACACAAATATTCAGTCATAAAGAAATGTTTAATAACTCAGTTTATTTAGCAACTCATTCATTTATATTGTTAAAGTTTCCACAACAGAGGCTATTCATTTCGACCCTTGCTACAACTACACTGTGCTGGATGATTATTGGCGATCAATTAGCAATCAACATTCCTCCTCCATAATGTGTGACGCTTATGTCAACTGGGTCGGCTGGTATCGTCTCTTCATTGGTGGCCAGAGTGTTCAGATGCCAGACACATGTGTTGATCAGCTAAGCTGTGGCACTCATGCTCCACTGTGGATGAATGGTTCACATCCACAAGTCGAGGATGGAGTGGTCACTCGAGGTGTCTGCGGTCACTGGATGAATGACTGCTGCTATTTCCAATCTAATCCCATTAAAGTAAAAGCCTGCCCAGGAAATTACTACGTCTATGAGTTTGTTAGACCAAATTTCTGCTATGGGACCTACTGTGCAGGTAAGCATAATTTGCATTCACTAATGTATGTGTTGACAGTGTATCTGTGTACAGTGTTTCTTTGTTAATTAACCAGTGTTCATCATGCCACAGAGCATCACAAATGACTGTAATGCATTGTGTGTCCTGTTTGACCTAGTTTTTGGTTGAATGTACAGGCAGATCTGTATAATGCAACAGTGGTTGTCTGTCGGTAAAACTGATTTAAAAAAAAAAACTAAATTTAATGTGCAAACCACCATCTACAAAGTAACACTAAGTAACACCATCTACACACTAAGACCATTAAAAAGTTATTAAGGAAATCATAACAACAAAAGGAAGCCTTAAACAACAGTCTAACATTTTTTTAAACATTAATTAAGTGACATTTAGCTTTCGGATTTTTTCCCTATTTTCAGAAAATAAAAGATTCAGTTTCATCACTTTTATGAAAGTGCTCAAAAGATTGATAGCTAGTGGTCGAAATGGGTACTGCAGTCCAAATTCTAAATATCGGAGAAAGTTGTTTTCTGCGTCCTCCTCAGACTCGACCCTTACGAGAATTGCCAGTTTGAGGACACGCAACAGGAAAGAGCGAGCCGATGAGAGATTTTTAGATGGATACCAAGGCTTTTTAGGTTGGGTAGAGTCTGCAATCTCTGACCCAGTTTGTTTGCTGGCTGCAATACGCTGATTTCACGCAGCCGCCATTTTGAAATCGAAAGTGAGGCTCCGGTGGGAAGAACCCTGGAAGTAAAGATAAACAATAATGCCTTGGATTACCAACCTGAAGCTGCTGCCGCGATTTACACTATTGGATGTTAATATTCAATATAGGATATGTATATAGTTCATTCCTGCTTCTTTTTTTACATTCTGAATTATATATATAAAAAAAAAATATTTTATTTATAAATGAATTTCACTGTATATAGTCTAAAGTATGAACGAAATGTATGTACATTTTTAGAATTTAAACAACATCATTAAACACAACAATATGCCATCGCATTCACGACTCTCCTGTGATTAAAGGCGACACTTCCGGTTTTCTTCCCACCGGAGCCTCGCTTTCGATTTCAAAATAACGGCTGCGTGAAATCAGCGTATACGCTGTGTTTCCCGCCAACTGGCATCCCGGGGTGTCGAAATACTATTGGGTGAACTGGCA
This sequence comes from Leuciscus idus, assembly GCA_021554675.1. Classification (NCBI taxonomy): domain Eukaryota; kingdom Metazoa; phylum Chordata; class Actinopteri; order Cypriniformes; family Leuciscidae; genus Leuciscus; species Leuciscus idus. The sequence goes on along the minus strand of CM038637.1, from coordinate 8,585,674 downwards.
GTGGGCGGGATCACACAGACCAAAACAAAAACAGACATGCCAACACAGAACGCACATTTCAAAGTTAAACAACTGGCTGTAGAAGTGTTTTTCTGAGAAACGAGTATGTGAACTCAGCATGTTTTCTAAATATCTGCAAACATATTAGTGAACAAGTACATTTAATGCCAATGTAATTATTATTATTTTTTTCACATTCTTGTCCAAAAAACTTATTTTATTTATACATTAATCAAATAATCAGCATTCTTTGTAGTAATTTTTATTTAATAAATAAGATTTAACAGCTTGTTGTATTTGTGACTATTTGTAAAGTAAAAATCCCTCCCTTTGCTGTCTCTTTTTTTTCTCTTGACACTCTTCTCTTAAAAGCCCCAACTCCCAGCTCTGACCCATGCTCTGGTTACAATATTCTTGATGATAACTGGAGAGATTTGCACCAGAACAACTATTATTTCTATGGCCGTGATGACACTCTTGTTGGATGGTATGGCTGGTATCGACTGTATTTGAATGGAGAAACTGCTCAGATGTCTGAGTGGTGTGTGAGTACCACAGGATGTGGTGGTTACACTGGACTGTATATCAATGGTTCTCATCCACGGCTTGAGGATGGGGTGGTGACCCGTGAAGTCTTGGGAACATTTTCGCCATGGTGGTGGTGGTGGTGGTGGGGGAACTCCAATCAATGTGGCTACTATACATCCACCTCCATCCAAGTCAAAGCCTGTCCAGGAGATTATTACGTCTATAAACTCATCAAACCCGATGTGTCAATCCCTATGCCTACGTACTGTGCAGGTGCATTTTTAATATTACATTTATGTATATATGAAATGATTATTATGGAAGATTAAAACTTTGGTACTGCTTAACTTTACTACCTGCACATATACAAATGTATTGGAAGTTGAATGTTGAATCTTTTTATTGATCATGGATGTTTTAACCAGTTAGACTAAAGACATGCAGCCATGAGATAATACCATCATTCATTTTTTTAAATAATATTTTATAATGTAAATATACGCTACTATAAACTATGATTTCACTAACAGCCTTTTTTCTCTTTAACAGTTGCTTTCAACAACATCAGTGTTGATCCTTGTTACAACTATAAATCTCTGGATCGTCCCTGGAGAGCCACAAATGAAAGTGGATTGTGGATTTGTGATGATCACTTCTCTTGGAATGGCTGGTACCGACTTTTCTACAATGGAATGGACATCCGAATGGCAGAGAGTTGTGTTAGCACAGGCAGCTGTAACACAGGTAACAGTCTGTGGCTCAATGGTCCTCACCCTCAGATAGAGGATGGAGTGGTGACCAGGGAGGTCTGTGGAAGCACAGGGAATGGCTGCTGCGATTTAAAATTAACACCCATCAGAGTCAAAGCTTGTCGGGAAGATTATTATGTCTATGAATTTGTAAAGCCACCTTCATACATTTGTTCAGGCTACTGTACAGGTACGTTTTTTTCTGTATTGCTTAAAAAAAAAAAAAAAAAATTATTCAAAACATATTATACTATTATACATTTATATTATTTCACTAATCTCTTAAAATGCCCTGTTTTCAGATCGTAGCACTATATCAAGTTCTTTGTCCTCTACAAGTCCAGCTACAATTATTGGATCCAGCATGAGTAGGTTTTTTTTTTAAGTCAAAAAGTATTTTGTCTTTTGTTTAAAGGTCACTAAACATAACATATTTTTTTGTCTTTAAGACATTAAGTGAAATGTACGGTGACCGGGAGGGGACATGTTCAGTTCATTTAGTTTTGTCGTGGCCACAACATTTTAACTTGTAGGAACGTGATAATATGTCCTGGCCACGAGATAATTTTGTCGAGGTAACATCATCCCTGTGTCTCTCTGACTCTTCCATTCAGACAGTGGCGCCCTGAATTTAGTGATTCAGGTTGTAAGATTTTATTTATTTTTGGTTAGGCTGTCTGGTTTGAGGAGTTGAGAGAATTGGGAAGTGAGACGGTGAGTTTACGCTCACACTCAGACGTGAGTATGGGACACTAGGTCCTTGGTTGCAGGCTGGTGTCTTACCGAAAGCCATCAGAGGCAGATGGTTGGTGATAACTCAATTCCATTGAGGAGTCGGAGGAACACTGGAAGCCATTAGTGGCAGAAGGTGTTGGAATACCTCCTCCCGATTGAAGGGCAGGAGGTCACTAGTAAGCTGGGAACTTGCTACTAGTGTGTCTCATGAACCAAAGTTGTTTTATTCTTCTTCTTTTTTTGAAAGATTTTTTTTTTTGCCGTTTATTGGATAGGACAGTAGCTAGACAGGAAGTGAGGTGGGAGAGAAAGAGGGGGGACGGGATTGGGAAAGGTCCACGAGCCGGGACTCGAACTCGGGTCGCCCGAATCACAACGGTGCTACATGTCGGCGCACTTGTTTCGGCACCGACACTGTTTGATTTTTTAAGTCTATTTGTAACTTTTGAAATAATTAATTAAAATAATATAATTTAACAATTTTTATTCTCTCCTATTATTGTTTTATAATAATTAAAATTCCTTTTCTATGCAAAGCACTAGTATGAAATACGCTATATAAATAAACTTGCTTTGCCTTGCCTTGTAGCTTGAATATTCTTTTTACATATAGCCTAGTAATAACAACAAACTATCCAAACTTCATTCGAATGTTGTCACAGGCACCTTATTTATCGTCACATACTGGCATAGCCTACAGAAATACAGGCATAAAATAATAAAAAAAAAATCTTTACAAAGGTATTTACAAAATATATACTTTAACATAAAATAGGAACATTAATTAGGTAAAGGCATACATGAAATGAAGGAGAAAATAAAGCAAATAAATAACAATTAATAAAAAATATAACCAATAATAATAATAATAGCAATATAAAAATATATATATAAAAGATCAGTGAATGGATTTAAAAGACTGGGATGGGATAGATTATTTTATTTTTATTTTAGACCTGTATTATTTTATGTTCTTACATATTCTTTTAACATTTATTGATAATAACAAACTGTTATTCGAATGCTGTCTATGGCAAGTCTATGACTGTCTATGACATAGGATCTTAAGGTCATGACATCACATCGTGTGGCCATCACATAAGGATGTCGTTATCTGGACAAAATCAAATTGTGGCCACGACATATTATCACTTTCCCATGAATTAATAGGTCGTGGCCACAACAGCAAAACTAAGTGAACCGAACATGTCCTCTCCCAGTCACCTTAGACATTAATGCAAATGATAGTATTCCCTAAATCAAATGATAGGAGGAATTAATAATGAGCTTATCGCGAACAGTATAAGGTAGTCTCAGACATAATTTTGACTGCTGTTTATGTTGCTTGATTGGCATGTTAAACGGCCGATCACAGCTTGCTTTTTCCAAATGGCTATTCAAATAATGGCAGCAGTCCCTGTCAATGCTCCTGCTTTCCTGCTTCCCCTCTCCTAATTCAGTGTCTGTACTAAACAGGACAAGCAAGAGTATTAGCTAAATGGCCAGTGTCACTAACTGACACATTAAATGTAGCTTAGATGAAACCTAATGTAAAATCAGGAAAGCCTAGTGACAATCTCAGATTTCACTGTTCCTTTCTTAAATACTGCATGACGCTTTTTAAGAATTTTAGCAACGCTAGTTAGTGTATCCATGGCTTGAACATCTGCCATTATTGTGAAGTGAAAGGATTAAGGTAAATTCTACACATTTCATTTTGTCCATTTCTGTCTCATCAGATGCTATCAACACAGATCATGACCCATGTAACTCCTACAACATTCTTGACAACAGCTGGAGAAGCACATTTAATTATTGGTTCCAATATCAATATGATGACACTCTAGTTGAATGGGATGGCTGGTATCGACTCTTCATTAATGGATTGAGTGCTCAGATGCCTGAGTGGTGTTTCAGTTATATGTCATGTGGAGGTTTTAGTTCTCTGTGGCTTGATGGCTCTCATCCTCAGCTGGAAGATGGAGTTGTTACTCGTGACGTCTACGGCTCTGCTAATGACCAGTGCAATTCCTACAGATCTGACCCAATCCAAGTTAAAGCTTGTCCTGGAAATTATTATATCTACAAAATGAAAAGGCCAAAGCCATTGATCCCAGCCCCCACATATTGTGCAGGTACAGTTATTCTCCTATGTCTTTTACTTACTTACTTATTATGAGTTAAATTGTGGATTAAAGGATTTGCGTTTGTTTTTGAAGAAAATCTTAGCAACATTTTTACTGTTCGTTAAACAGTTGTTTTCACCACTCCGAGTGCTGACCCTTGCTACAACTATAACAGTCTGGATGAGCCCCGGAGAGCCACCATCAGCCCATACTACGATAAATATTATTACTATGGAATATGTGATTATAATGCCAACTGGAATGGCTGGTACAGGATGTTCTACAATGGTCAAAGTGCCCAGATGCCAGAGTCATGTGTTGGTTATGGCATGTGTGGCTCAGTGAACCCACTGTGGCTCAACGGCCCTCACCCACAGCTAGAAGATGGAGTGGTCACCCGGCAAGTCTGTGGTTCCACATGGAATGACTGCTGTGGTTACAGGTCTCATCCCATACAAGTCAAAGCTTGTCCAGGAAACTATTATGTGTATGAGTTTGTCAGGCCACCATTCTGCTCTGCTTATTGTACAGGTATGTTGGTGTTCAAAACATGTTAAATACACACACACACACACACACACACACACACACACACACACACACACACACACACACACACACACACACACATATATATATATATATAGTATATATGTATGTGTATATATATATATATATAGTATATATGTATGTGTGTATATATATATATATATATATATATATATATAGTATATATATATATATATATATATATATATATATATATATAGTATATATGTATATATATATATATATATGTATATATATATATATATATATATATACATGCCCTTTCATTTACTGATAATTATGATAATTATTGACTAAAATGTCAAAGCTGAAAAGTTACTTTCCAGTTTTCAGCCACATACATTTTTAATAAAAATCATTATTATTAGTAGCAGCAGCAGTAATAGTAGAAGTGCTAGTGGTAAATATCCTCATAATTTTTTTGTATGCTTTTAAATTATGATAGTCATTGGACCAATATAGATATTACAGTTTGCATTTTTGTTTTTTATCTTTACAGAAATTAGTACCACAAATACAACAGGATCAAGTAATTCCTCAGGTATTTTATTACAATAGCTAAATTGTCTACTAATTATCTCAGTAATAAATGTGATCTTTTGTGTGAGCTTTATTGCCCCAGAATACAGTATACCACATGTTTCTGACTTTACCACAGTTGCTGGACCATTTTATCCATTTGGACCTGAAGACACAGAGAATGATCGTTCTGATGATGGAATTTCACCAATGATCTTCCTTCAGCAACAGTTCATATTTTTTGGACAGACATACAACCAAGTATATGTAAGCAATCTGATTTTATTTAACCATACCAGTCACAGTGAGTTATAAATGATTTTAACTTTTGAATGATCAAAATAGTTCCATTTCAAGGGAACTCAACGTTGCGTCATGGTGTTGACCCAATGGGAATGCCTACTTGTGTGCCGTAATTTGAAGCACGTGTGAAATCACGCCAATCATATTGGTGACAAAGGTTACCGCGTCAACAAGACTATAAAAGGGCACCTTACTCAGGGAATCCCAGCTTCTTTGTCTTCTGAAGCTGTGTGTCTGTTTCAGTGTCCCTTCCTTCCAGTGGAGTATGAACATAGGTAATCGTTTTTTACATTTTGAACAAGCGCAAAAAATGACGAAAGCTTGTTTGAGTGTGCACAGCGCGTTATAAAATAATGAGTTCTGATTGGTCAAACGATGTTATTTATAGTTTGTTAATTTTAAATGTAATTCACATGATAAGTTTTACATAATACACAACACTGTTAATCTAATGGGGATAGTAAGGGGGGATGCTTTTTGAAAATGTTTTCAACAAGAGAGATACTATTTGCATGCACCGGCATCTTCAGACAATTAGAATCTGGGGGTTATATGACGTAGGTGCCCTTTTATGGTCTTGTTGATGGTCTTAGTCACCTGACCTCTGTCGGCCAATAGGATTGGTGTGATTTCACACATGCTTCAGACACCAGCACACGCTGAAGCCATTCCCAGAGCATCAATGCCATGATGTAGCATTTATTTCCCTTCTCTTCCGCTTCCTCATCATTATTGCTAACTTTAAAACTCTCATTTTAATCTATTTCTAACTCTTACTCAACATGTATGAGGTAAACATTAATAAAAGAAAAATTATAGTTTGTTGTAAATGATGGCTCTGTTTCTGCTTGTCTGGATTAGCATGGCAAAAGTATTGTGTCCATGACAACATTATCCTAATTTCAGATCAGCAACAATGGATTCTTGACATTTGATTGGCCGTGGTACAGCTACATTCCATACCAATTCCCAGGTTATAGTGGAAGAGATATCATCGCTCCATTCTGGACAGATATTGACAATCGTGGCAATGGTGTCATTTCGCATCGTCAGTACACCTCTGGCAGTGTCCTTACAGAGGCCACACAAGACATTAACCAATACTTCCCTGACCTGAGCTTCTCTGCTACTTGGGTCTTTGTTGCAACATGGGACAGAGTTGCATATTACCCATATTCTGGAACCGTAAGAAACCCAATCTGGTTTTGTAAAATCTTCTTGTTCTTATTCATATTTGAGAAATCCAAATGAATATAATCCACAAATATAGAGTTGCTATAATGTGCATTGTATGATTACTGTTTTTGTTACATTTAAAAAACGTATGTTGGCCAAAATATGATTTTTTTCATTTGGTCATTTTCAGGAAACATCTTTCCAAGTGGTTCTGATTTCAGATGGTCATTTATCATTTGTTTTGATGAATTATGGAACAATTGTGCCAACTCAACGATATGTACAGGTGTGCAAAACATAATAAGTTTAAAATATTCCAGTTGACTAACTTAAAAAGATATTTGTTTGATAATGTTTTCTTTTGATTGCTTATTACAGGCTGGTTATGACACCATCAGCTCTAGATACCACTTCTCAATTACTGGATCGCTACTGAGTAACATCACAAGCTTAACATACAGCAGTAATGTCAATGTGTCAGGCAGATGGGCCTTCAGAATAGATAATGGATTACGGGGTTGTCAATTTAATGGTAATGTTATTATTTCTCTTTAATTTAATAACTTTCTATTTGCAGTGACCATTGGAGTGGCCACTTTCCATTTCAGTGTAGCTTCTTGTAGAAAAAACGTCATGTGTGAAAAATAAGTATTGTGTGAAACTATTGTAGGTATTCCAGTGCAGCTTGGGGACTCTTTCTGGAGTGATGCCACCTGTCAGCAGAGATGTACCTGTACAGGAAGCGGCCTCCAGTGTAGCCAGGAGCCCTGCAGTTATTCCCAAGCCTGCCGTCCAGCTGCCTTCCAATACTCTTGCCAGAACATTCAACGGCAAACCTGTACCATCTCCGGTGACCCTCACTACTATACCTTTGATAATCAGGTTTTTCACTTTCAAGGGACCTGCACTTATGTTCTATCTGAGGTTAGTCTTTCACTAGATATTGTATGGCTTTCTGATTATTGTATTAAAGGTATGAAACAAATCAGTAATCCTTTAATTATTTAGGCTTGTGGCGACGGTTTGCCATACTATCGCATTGAGGGCAAAAATGAGCATCGGGGCAGCACACATGTGTCATGGACACGGATGGTCAGAGTGTTTGTCTATGATGAAGTAATTGAACTGGTCAAAGATCACTATTATGATGCAAGGGTTAGTATGACTTTCTTTGCTTTGATTCTCATTTGAATGCAGCCTTCTGTTCAAATTCCTAATTTCCTTTTTTCCAACATTGTCTAGGTTAATGGAAGCTTTGCAGCATTGCCATTCAACCTCCACAATGGCTCCATCCAGGTTTATCAGTCAGGTTTTTCTTTGGCCATCAGCACAGACTTTGGTCTAGTTGTTTCATATGATGCATACAGCTACGTCCGCATCTCTGTACCTTATGACTACTTTAACGCCACCTGCGGTCTGTGCGGGAACTTTAACCTGCGCCCTGAAGATGACTTCCATTCACCCAGTGGGGAGATCTTGAGCTCAGATGTGGACTTTGCCAACAGTTGGAAAGTGCAAAGTGACATAGATCCTGAATGTCATAATGTCAGGTGCACAGGTCTGGCTTGTGCTGTTTGTACTACTGATGAAATGAGTGTTTACAGTGACACCAACCACTGTGGAATCTTAGGTGACGTTGTCGGCCCATTTGCCTCTTGCCACCCTGTGCATGTGCCACAGACCTATATAGAAAACTGTGTCTATGACGTTTGCTTGGGAGGAGGGTACCAGCCCATTCTGTGCCAGGCTCTCAATGTGTATGCTACTCAATGTCAACAGCAGGGTGTACACCTTGGGCAGTGGAGACAGCAGGGCTTTTGTGGTAGGTATCTTGCTGAGATGAATGATTTGTCTAAATAAAAGATTACAGGAACTGATTTGTATTCTTTATTCTCTTCCGCCATTTCCAGAGATTCAGTGCCCTCAACACAGTCATTTTGAGCCTCAGGGAACAGGCTGCCCTGCAACGTGCAGTAATCCATCTGCCCCAATGAACTGTCCCTTGCCCAATCAGGAGAGCTGCATATGTGATCCTGGATACATCCTCAGTGCTGGAGAGTGTGTGCCTGAAGCAAATTGTGGCTGCACCTTTGAGGGCTTCTATTACACTGAAGGACAGTCAGTGGTGTTGGACGGTGACTGTGGGAGACGGTGTGTATGCAGCGGCATATCAATGATCTGTCATCAGCACCATTGTGGTCCAGCAGAGGTTTGTGGAGTCCATGACGGTCTGAGAGGCTGCAGACCCATTGGTTATGCTACCTGTTCAGTTGAAAACCTAGGGTCATATCATACCTTCGATGGACAAAGTTTCAGATACAATGGAGCTTGTGGTTTGACCCTTGTTAGAGTGATGGGGCCATCCCCCCTACCGCACTTTGTGTTGACAGTGGAGAAAGTACCCAGAGGTCTTCATGACTTTGCCAGGTTCCTGAAGTTTGAGGCAGAAGGAATACAGGTCGCAATTGAAATGGGAGAGGGCAGCAATGTAAAGGTTAGGCAAAAATATCAAGTCACTAAACTTTTTTTTAGTAAAAGAGCATAATTGCATTATTTTCCAAATTCATATGCAAAATGGAAAAGTTTATCTGTTTATCATTCTCTCCAGGTGGATGGACAGATGGTGGGTCTGCCTGTCACTGTTAGCTCTGGTCAAATCCGCATCTATCACAGTAGTGTGAGGGGTTTTGTTTTGGAAACAAACTTTGGGGTGACCGTGAGAGCTGACTGGCCACACATTGTCCGAGTCACAGCACCGAGCACATACAACGGTACACTTGGGGGTCTGTGTGGGAACTTGAACGGAGACATTGCTGATGAGTTTTACACTCCAGATGCTGTCCTTTTGAATGACAACCAGCTCTTTGCGGACAGTTGGCGTGATGGATCCCTATCAGCCCACTGTGAGGACCCACCTGACATCTGGGAACCAGGACATTATCAGAACAGCAGCCAGTTCAATGAACAATGTGGTATCATGGCAATGGATGATGGACCATTTGCTGAGTGCAGCAGAACACTAGATCCTCAGCAACGGATAGCAGATTGTGTTAAGTTTCTGGAGCAGACACAAGGTGCCAGAGAGGCCTTATGTGAGGCTCTGCGAGGTTACACGCTGCTTTGCCAACAGAATGGCATTGCAGTTGAAGAGTGGAGAAGTTTCACCCACTGTGGTAAGCATCTAGTGTTGCTCCTGCTCACCTAAAACTTAAATTCATGAAGCACTAATGTGCTTAACATTTCTGTCATTGTTTTTCTGTCATTGTTTTCAACCAGAATCCACCTGTCCAGCAAATACCCATTATGAAGTTTGCGGCACGTCCTGTCCTGCATCCTGCCCCAGCCTCTCGTTTCCATTTCAATGCACTTTGCAGTGCCAGGAGGGATGCCAATGTAATGATGGAAATGTGTTAAATGGAGATCGCTGTGTGCCCCCCACTGGTTGTGGTTGTCACTACTCTGGGCGTTATCGGCAGGCTGGAGAAAGGTTCTGGCATGGTGAAGAGTGCCAGTTCTTGTGTGTTTGTGATGGAATCACTGGAAATGTCCATTGCACACCATCTTCTTGCAGCGAAGAAGAGGTCTGCCATGTGTTGGGTGGCGAGTACGGCTGCCATCCTCGTCCACATGCTCGTTGCTCTGCTTCGGGTGACCCCCACTACATGTCATTTGATGGATCCTTCTTTGACTTCCAGGGCACATGCCGCTATGTGCTAGCCACAGTCTGTAATGACACTATTGGGCTTCCGCATTTCCAGGTGGATGCAAGGAACGAGGCGTGGCATGGACTCCTGGTGGCGATTACTGTTGAAGTTTTTGTCAATGTCTCTGGGCATCTTGTGCACATGTCACGGGACATGAATGGTCATTCTACCGTTGAGGTAATCAAGCATTGCTCTTTGTAATTTCCCTTGATAGACAAAAACAATGATTAATGACAGGCTTGTGTATGAGGCCATGATATACAGTAGACATTCTTAGAACACCTTGCTGATATTTTCCTTTCATTCAGGTTGATGGAGAGACCAGAAACCTCCCCATCCTGCTTGATTCTGGTCAGATGTCTGTCTACTCCAGTGGACAGTACGTATTTGTATCAACCAACTTTGGTTTCAGCGTGAGTTATGGTGGATCCTGGGCAGTGAACATCATTGTACCAGCAGAATACAGTGGGGTTACATGTGGCCTCTGTGGCAACTTCAACGGCCATAGGAACGATGACTTCATGATGCCTTCAGGTGCTCTCGATCGTTCAGCAGACCAGTTTGGGGCAAGTTGGAAGGTTGAGGACGAGCTGCCATGCAATGATGGGTGTGGAAACAATTGTCCTTTGTGTCAGGATCAGACAACTTCCCGTTCCCTGTGCGACATCATCAGGTCCAGTGAGGGTCCATTTAGCTTCTGTCATGTTTATGTGGATCCTGAAGCCTACTTTAATGACTGTGCTTTCGATGTGTGCCTTTCTGGAAACCGTAATGATGTCCTATGCCGCTCGATCCAAACCTATGCGAGTGCCTGTCAATCTAACAACGCCATTGTCTACCCCTGGAGAGAAAGCACATCCTGTGGTGAGTGAGATAATTTTAGGTTATTTCCATTAGTGTGTCATTAGCTTGTATTGTGAACAAATGGTATACATGAGATGTACTTGATGCCTATACATTTTGTTTGTTACGTTTCCAGTCATGACCTGCCCTGAGAACAGCCACTATGAGTTGTGTGGCACAGACTGTGGTCACACTTGCGCCAGTAGCATTGACTCTAGTTGTGAGCACACATGCTCAGAGGGATGCTTCTGTGATGATGGATTGGTGAGGAGTGGAGGACACTGTGTACCAGTGGAGCAATGTGGCTGCCTTTATGACGGATTCTACTTTAATGTGAGAATTTAAAAACTCTTTTAACAAAGCTTTATTAGATCTCACCGGATATTGAAAAGCAGAGCCTTGTATGTAGTGTTACTGCAAAAACAACTCTTCAAACATACATGTCCTCCCTTCTTGAAATGTAAAGTTCATCGTTTTGTGATATGTTTTCATAGGTTGGCGAACAGTTCTGGGATCTAGAATGTTCTAATCTCTGTGAGTGTTTTGCTCCAAATGATATGCGCTGCTCTGCTTCATCTTGCCGACCGACTATGGAGTGTACGGTCAGAGGTGGACGTCGGGGCTGCTATGGTCAGTGCACATCTCATATTAAGTTGTGTTAATTACATCAGCATTTGTCTTTGGGTAGATGATCACAATCTTTTTCATGGAATCTCCTCTTTACAGAAGAGAGCACCACATATATGACCACCACCAGATCAAGTCTTCCCTCAGGTATTTTTGTAAACATTTAGAAAAAAAAAAACACAAATTCAAAGAAGTCATGTAATATGTGATATCAGCGATGATATTTGAGGTTTTTTTTAACTCATAAGTTCTGACAGGTCTATTTGATCCATTTGGTGCTTGATTTGTTATTTATTATAAAACAATCTGTATAATTCTTTCAAGATAGGTATACCATGAGCTTGTGAGTTTTTTTTTTTTTTTTTCTCTTATATCTAAACAGTGTTAGAGTGTATGGTACTTATAAAGCCATTAGTTGCTGTAATGTCAACTTCTATTTAGTGTTAATTCCGGATAAAGAACTACACTACCCATAATCCTTAAAAGAAAACTCTATAAATCAAAAGATCAAAGCAAACAAATCAGGGTGAAAGAGCTGTGCAGTGACCGCTCACCCCATGCAGCACTGTGAAATCGAGTTCTTCCATTTTCCAACTTTGTATATATTTGTGTGTAGATTACTAGTTTTCAATCTATTTAAAATTCATAGTTTTTATACTTATAACCACTGATGTCACTTAAATAGTTATATAATTGTCATTTGCAATGCCTTCTGGGACTGTAGTAAATTTCATCATGAAAGATGTATAATGCACATTCTTGTACTCTTGTCTCTCCCAGATTTTCACATACCCTTTTTCAGTCAAAGTTTGTAATGTTGTGATTTGTCTCAGAGAAGTTTGACTTTGTTCAGAAGTCTTTATTGAAGAACTCTTTCCAAACCTTATGGAGAAATTAAATAGAAAAAATTATTTGGGGAGTAAGGGTGCAAGGGACGATCATTGTTGTGCTCTATAGAGATGTCAGAGTTGGCATGTAATGTGGAAAACATCGTTTTTTCTCTACAGAACAGAGCACCACATACCCAACCACCACCAGATCAAGCATTCCCCCAGGTATTTTTGAAAGAATTTGAAGAAGAAAAAAAAAAGATAGTAAATGCAAAGGTGAAGTAATTTGATGTGATATCATATTTTTTCCCCCTTTTTTCCCCCCATAAATTCCCACAGCTGTGTTTTATCCATTTGGAGCTGGTGACACAGAGAATGATCGCTCTGATGATGGGAGTTCATCTGTGATCTACCTTCTGCAACAGTTCATATATTTTGGACAAACATATAGCCGAATATATGTAAGTTATTGTAAGATGCCAGCTTTTTTAATTTGTGATGGACTCCAAATAGAGGTCACCTGTGAGGAAATTACCATTCATTGCATTCCTTCTTTCTGTTACTAATGACTTCTGAATGCTCAATTTTATTTATTTATTTTATTTTATTTATTATAATTTTTACATGTAAAACATAATAATTATATGTATATATTTTTTATTTTATTTTTATTTTATTACATTTTTACTATTTAATTATTATTTCTAATTTTAGTCTATTTGCTACTCTTTATTGACCTGCCAGCAGCCATATCACCCTGTAGCCCTAGACTGTCGCCCACTGACGCTAAGCAGGGCTGAGCCTGGTTAGTACCTGGATGGGAGACCTCCTGAGAAAACCAGGTTGCTGCTGGAAGAGGTGTTAGTGAGGCCAGTAGGGGGTGCTCACCCTCTGGTCTGTGCGGGTCCTAATGCCCCAGTATAGTGACACTATACTGTCAAAAAAAAGCACCGTCCTTCGGATGAGACGTTAAACCGAGGTCCTGACTCTCTGTGGTCATTAAAAATCCCAGATGTCCTTCGAAAAAGAGTAGGGGTGTAACCCCAGCATCCTGGCCAAATTTGCCCATTGGCCTCTATCCATCATGGCCCCCTAATCATCCCCATATACTGATTGGCTTCGTCACTGTCTCCTCTCCACCAATAAGCTGGTGTGTGGTGGGCGTTCTGGCGCAGTAGGGCTGCCGTCGCATCATCCAGGTGTATGCTGCACATTGGTGGTGGTTGAGGAGATTCTCCCTACCACCTTCCAAGCACTTTGAGTGCTGAGAAATGCGCTATATAAATGTAATGAATTATTATTATTATTATTATTGACTCTTAATTGACCTGTTTCTTTGGTAGTTTGGATTAAATGTTCAAACATGACTGGATTTTTACAATATTTTAAAAGAAAGTGTGTATGAAAAGAAATCTTTATCTCTTTCAGGTCAACAACAATGGACACCTGACTTTTGATGGGCCATTTCACAGCTGGACTCCATACCAGTTTCCAAGTTATGGTGGAAGAGATATCATCGCTCCATTCTGGACAGATATTGATAATCGTGGCAATGGTGTCATTTCGCATCGTCAGTACACCTCTGGCAGTGTCCTTACAGAGGCCACACAAGACATTAACCAATACTTCCCTGACCTGAGCTTCTCTGCTACTTGGGTCTTTGTTGCAACATGGGACAGAGTTGCATATTTCCCTCTATTAGGAACAGTAAGAAACCAATTTTATAAATTCTTTCTGTTCTTGTTCAATGACAAATTTAAGAAATCAAAATGAACATCATGAAGCAAGGTTGCTACACATTACTGGGTATATATTTTGTGACATTCAAACAACTCTTTTTTTTGGTCAGCACTTTATTTTTATTGTTGTCTCTTTTCAGGAAACATCTTTCCAAGTGGTTTTGATTTCAGATGGCCATTTCTCATTTGTTTTAATCAATTATGGAACAATTGCGCCAACTCAACGAAATGTACAGGTGTGAACAACATGGTAAATAAAAAATAGAGGTCTAGGAGACAATTTAAATAAGATGCTGAAAGCTTTGTCCTAATTTTTCACAGGCTGGTTATGACACCATCAACTCAAGATACCATTTCTCAATTCCTGGTTCATTCTCTAATAACATCACATACTTAACATACAGCAGTAATGTAAATATGTCAGGCAGATGGGCCTTCAGAACAGATCATGGATCACGGGGTTGTCAATTTCATGGTAATGTTTTTTTGTTGTTGTTTTTTTCTCCCATTGATGTGATCCTAGACTAAATAAATTATTTGGTATTTGCAGGAATCATTCAGTTACCAATTTAAACAGTATTGTACATTACTGGTGAATCAAGAATTCTTGGAAAAGTTTATATATATATATTTATTCCCTAAACATCCAGTAATTTTGAGTTAAAAGCCATGTGAAACTGTTATGCTGTACTGTAGGTGCTCCAGTGCAGCTTGGGGACTCTTTCTGGAGTGATTCCACCTGTCAGCAGAGATGTACCTGTACAGGAAGCGGCCTCCAGTGTAGCCAGGAGCCCTGCAGTTATTCCCAAGCCTGCCGTCCAGCTGCCTTCCAATACTCTTGCCAGAACATTCAACGGCAAACCTGTACCATCTCCGGTGACCCTCACTACTATACCTTTGATAATCAGGTTTTTCACTTTCAAGGGACCTGCACTTATGTTCTATCTGAGGTTAGTCTTTCTCTATCTCTATACATTCTATGGCTTTCTGTCTATTGTATAATAGGAATGAATAAATCTGTAAAACTTGAATATTTTAGGCTTGTGGCGACGGTTTGCCGTACTATCGCATTGAGGGCAAAAATGAGCATCGGGGCAGCACACATGTGTCATGGACACGGATGGTCAGAGTGTTTGTCTATGATGAAGTAATTGAACTGGTCAAAGATCACCATTATGAAGCGAGGGTTAGTATGACTATATTGCTTGAATTTTCACTTGAATGTGACCTTCTATCCATATTGCTAATATCCTCTATTTCCAAAATTGTCTAGGTTAATGGGAGCTTTGCAGCAACGCCCTTTGCCCTCCACAATGGCTCCATCCAGGTCTATCAGTCAGGTTTTTCTTTGGCCATCAGCACAGACTTTGGTCTAGTTGTTACATATGATGCATACAGCTACGTCCGCATCTCTGTACCTTATGACTACTTTAACGCCACCTGCGGTCTGTGCGGGAACTTTAACCTGCGCCCTGAAGATGACTTCCATTCACCCAGTGGGGAGATCTTGAGCTCAGATGTGGACTTTGCCAACAGCTGGAAAGTGCAAAGTGACATAGATCCTGAATGTCATAATGTCAGGTGCACAGGTCTGGCTTGTGCTGTTTGTACTACTAATGAAATGAGTGTTTACAGTGACACCAACCACTGTGGAATCTTAGGTGACGTTGTCGGCCCATTCGCCTCTTGCCACCCTGTGCATGTGCCACAGACCTATATAGAGAACTGTGTCTATGACGTTTGCTTGGGAGGAGGGTACCAGCCCATTCTGTGCCAGGCTCTCAATGTGTATGCTACTCAGTGTCAACAGCAGGGTGTACACCTTGGACAGTGGAGACAGCAGGGCTTTTGTGGTAGGTATCTTGCTGAGATGAATGATTTGTCTAAATAAAAGATTACAGGAACTGATTTGTATTCTTTATTTTCTTCCACCATTCCCAGAGATTCAATGTCCTCAACACAGTCATTTTGAGCCTCAAGGAACAGGCTGCCCTGCAACGTGCAGTAATCCATCTGCCCCAATGAACTGTCCCTTGCCCAATCAGGAGAGCTGCATATGTGATCCTGGATACATCCTCAGTGCTGGAGAGTGTGTGCCTGAAGCAAACTGTGGCTGCACCTTCGAGGGCTTCTATTACACTGAAGGACAGTCAGTGGTGTTGGACGGTGACTGTGGAAGACGGTGTGTATGCAGCGGCATGTCAATGATCTGTCATCAGCACCATTGTGGTCCAGCAGAGGTTTGTGGAGTCCATGACGGTCTGAGAGGCTGCAGACCCATTGGTTATGCTACCTGTTCAGTTGAAAACCTAGGGTCATATCATACCTTCGATGGACAAAGTTTCAGATACCACGGATCTTGTGGATTGACCCTTGTTAGAGTGATGGGGCCATCCCCCCTACCGCACTTTGTGTTGACAGTGGAGAAAGTACCCAGAGGTCTTCATGACTTTTCCAGGTTCCTGAAGTTTGAGGCAGAAGGAATCCAGGTCTCCATTGAAATGGGAGAGGGCAGCAATGTAAAGGTTAGTCAAAAATATCAAGTCACTAAACTTTTTTTTAGTAAAAGAGCATAATTGCATTATTTTCCAAATTCATATGCTAAACGGAAAAGTTTATCTGTTTATCATTCTCTCCAGGTGGATGGACAGATGGTTGGTCTGCCTGTCACTGTTAGCTCAGGTCAAATCCGGATCTATCACAGTAGTGTGAGGGGTTTTGTTTTGGAAACAAACTTTGGGGTGACCGTGAGAGCTGACTGGCCACACATTGTCCGAGTCACAGCACCGAGCACATACAACGGTACACTTGGGGGTCTGTGTGGGAACTTGAACGGAGACATTGCTGATGAGTTTTACACTCCAGATGCTGTCCTTCTGAATGACACCCAGCTGTTTGCGGACAGCTGGCGTGATGGATCCCTATCAGCCCACTGTGAGGACCCACCTGACATCTGGGATCCAGGACATTATCAGAACAGCAGCCAGTTCAATGAACAATGTGGTATCATGGCGATGGATGATGGACCATTTGCTGAGTGCAGCAGAACACTAGATCCTCAGCAGCGGATTGCAGATTGCATAAAGTTTCTGGAGCAGACACAAGGTGCCAGAGAGGCCTTATGTGAGGCTCTGCGAGGTTACACGCTGCTTTGCCAACATAATGGCATTGCAGTTGAAGAGTGGAGAAGTTTGACCCACTGCGGTAAGCATCTAGTGTTGCACCTGCTCACCTAAAACTTAAATTCATGAAGCACCAATGTGCTTAACATTTCTGTCATTGTTTTTCTGTCATTGTTTTCAACCAGAATCCACCTGTCCAGCAAATACCCATTATGAAGTTTGCGGCACGTCCTGTCCTGCATCCTGCCCCAGCCTCTCGTTTCCATTTCAGTGCACCTTGCAGTGCCAGGAGGGATGCCAATGTAATGATGGAAATGTGTTAAATGGAGATCGCTGTGTGCCCCCCACGGGTTGTGGTTGCCACTACTCTGGGCGTTATCGGCAGGCTGGAGAGAGGTTCTGGCATGGTGAAGAGTGCCAGGTTTTGTGTGTTTGTGATGGAATCACTGGAAATGTCCATTGCACGCCATCTTCTTGCAGCGAAGAAGAGGTCTGCCATGTGTTGAGTGGCGAGTACGGCTGCCATCCTCGTCCACATGCTCGTTGCTCTGCTTCGGGTGACCCCCACTACATGTCATTTGATGGATCCTTCTTTGACTTCCAGGGCACATGCCGCTATGTGCTAGCCACAGTCTGTAATGACACTATTGGGCTTCCGCATTTCCAGGTGGATGCAAGGAACGAGGCGTGGCATGGACTCCTGGTGGCGATTACTGTAGAAGTTTTTGTTAATGTGTCTGGGCATCTTGTGCACATGTCACGGGACATGAATGGTCATTCTACCGTTGAGGTAATCAAGCATTGCTCTTTGTATTTTCCCTTGATAGACAAAAACAATGATTAATGACAGGCTTGTGTATGAGGCCATGATCTACAGCAGACATTCTTAGAACACCCTGCTAATATTTTCATTTCAATCAGGTTGATGGAGAGACCAGAAACCTCCCCATCCTGCTTGATTCTGGTCAGATGTCTGTCTACTCCAGTGGACAGTACATATTTGTATCAACCGACTTTGGTTTCAGCGTGAGTTATGGTGGATCCTGGGCAGTGAACATCATTGTACCAGCAGAATACAGTGGGGTTACATGTGGCCTCTGTGGCAACTTCAACGGCCAGAGGAACGATGACTTCATGATGCCTTCAGGTGCTCTCGATCGTTCAGCAGACCAGTTTGGGGCAAGTTGGAAGGTTGAGGACGAGCTGCCATGCAATGATGGGTGTGGAAACAATTGTCCTTTGTGTCAGGATCAGACAACTTCCCGTTCCCTGTGCGACATCATCAGGTCCAGTGAGGGTCCATTTAGCTTCTGTCATGTTTATGTGGATCCTGAAGCCTACTTTAATGACTGTGTTTTTGATGTGTGCCTTTCTGGAAACCGTAATGATGTCCTATGCCGCTCGATCCAAACCTATGCGAGTGCCTGTCAATCTAACAACGCCGTTATCTACCCCTGGAGAGAAAGCACATCCTGTGGTGAGTGAGATAATTGTAGGTTATTTCCATTAGTGTGTGTCATTAGCTTGTATTGTGAACAAATGGTATACATGAGACGTGCTTGAAGCCTATCCATTTTGTTTGTTACGTTTCCAGTCATGACCTGCCCTGAGAACAGCCACTATGAGTTGTGTGGCACAGACTGTGGTCACACTTGCGCCAGTAGCATTGACTCTAGTTGTGAGCACACATGCTCAGAGGGATGCTTCTGTGATGATGGATTGGTGAGGAGTGGAGGACACTGTGTACCAGTGGAGCAATGTGGTTGCCTTTATGACGGATTCTACTTTAATGTGAGAATTTAAAAACTCTTTTAACAAAGCTTTATTAGATCTCACCGGATATTGAAAAGCAGAGCCTTGTATGTAGTGTTACTGCAAAAACAACTCTTCAAACATACATGTCCTCCCTTCTTGAAATGTAAAGTTCATCGTTTTGTGATATGTTTTCATAGGTTGGCGAACAGTTCTGGGATCTAGAATGTTCTAATCTCTGTGAGTGTTTTGCTCCAAATGATATGCGCTGCTCTGCTTCATCTTGCCGACCGACTATGGAGTGTACGGTCAGAGGTGGACGTCGGGGCTGCTATGGTCAGTGCACATCTCATATTAAGTTGTGTTAATTACATCAGCATTTGTCTTTGGGTAGATGATCACAATCTTTTTCATGGAATCTCCTCTTTACAGAAGAGAGCACCACATATATGACCACCACCAGATCAAGTCTTCCCTCAGGTATTTTTGTAAAAAAAAAAAAAAAAAAAAAAAACACAAATTCAAAGAAGTCATGTAATATGTGATATCAGCGATGATATTTGAGTTTTTTTTTTAACTCATAAGTTCTGACAGGTCTATTTGATCCATTCGGTGCTTGATTTGTTATTTATTATAAAACAATCTGTATAATTCTTTCAAGATAGGTATACCATGAGCTTGTGAGTTTTTTTTTTTTTCTCTTATATCTAAACAGTGTTAGAGTGTATGGTACTTATAAAGCCATTAGTTGCTGTAATGTCAACTTCTATTTAGTGTTAATACCGGATAAAGAACTACACTACCCATAATCCTTAAAAGAAAACTCTATAAATCAAAAGATCAAAGCAAACAAATCAGGGTGAAAGAGCTGTGCAGTGACCGCTCACCCCATGCAGCACTGTGAAATCGAGTTCTTCCATTTTCCAACTTTGTATATATTTGTGTGTAGATTACTAGTTTTCAATCTATTTAAAATTCATAGTTTTTATACTTATAACCAGTGACATTACTTAAATAGTTATATAATTGTCATTTGCAATGCCTTCTGGGACTGTAGTAAATTTCATCATGAAAGATGTATAATGCACATTCTTGTACTCTTGTCTTTCCCAGATTTTCACATACCCTTTTTCAGTCAAAGTTTGTAATGTTGTGATTTGTCTCAGAGAAGTTTGACTTTGTTCAGAAGTCTTTATTGAAGAACTCTTTCCAAACCTTATGGAGAAATTAAATAGAAAAAATTATTTGGGGAGTAAGGGTGCAAGGGACGATCATTGTTGTGCTCTATAGAGATGTCAGAGTTGGCATGTAATGTGGAAAACATCGTTTTTTCTCTACAGAACAGAGCACCACATACCCAACCACCACCAGATCAAGCATTCCCCCAGGTATTTTTGAAAGAATTTGAAGAAGAAAAAAAAAAGATAGTAAATGCAAAGGTGAAGTAATTTGATGTGATATCATATTCCCCCCCCCCCCCCCCCCCCCCCCCTTTTTTCCCCCCATAAATTCCCACAGCTGTGTTTTATCCATTTGGAGCTGGTGACACAGAGAATGACCGCTCTGATGATGGGAGTTCATCTGTGATCTACCTTCTGCAACAGTTCATATATTTTGGACAAACATATAGCCGAATATATGTAAGTCAGTGTAAGATGCCAGCTTTTTTCATTTGTGATCATGGACTCCAAATAGAGGTCACCTGTGAGGAAATTACCATTTATTGCATTCCTTCTTTCTGTTACTAATGACTTCTGAATGCTCAATTTGATTTATTTATTTTATTTTATTTATTATCATTTTTACTTGTAAAACATAATAATTATATGTATATATATATATTTTTTTTTTTATTACATTTTTACTATTTAATTATTATTTCAAATTTTAGTCTATTTGCTACTCTTTATTGACCTGCCAGCAGCCATATCACCCTGTAGCCCTAGACTGTCGCCCACTGACGCTAAGCAGGGTTGAGCCTGGTTAGTACCTGGATGGGAGACCTCCTGAGAAAACCAGGTTGCTGCTGGAAGAGGTGTTAGTGAGGCCAGTAGGGGGTGCTCACCCTCTGGTCTGTGCGGGTCCTAATGCCCCAGTATAGTGACACTATACTGTCAAAAAAAAGCACCGTCCTTCGGATGAGACGTTAAACCGAGGTCCTGACTCTCTGTGGTCATTAAAAATCCCAGATGTCCTTCGAAAAAGAGTAGGGGTGTAACCCCAGCATCCTGGCCAAATTTGCCCATTGGCCTCTATCCATCATGGCCCCCTAATCATCCCCATATACTGATTGGCTTCGTCACTGTCTCCTCTCCACCAATAAGCTGGTGTGTGGTGGGCGTTCTGGCGCAGTATGGCTGCCGTCGCATCATCCAGGTGTATGCTGCACATTGGTGGTGGTTGAGGAGATTCTCCCTACCACCTTCCAAGCACTTTGAGTGCTGAGAAATGCGCTATATAAATGTAATGAATTATTATTATTATTATTATTAACTCTTAATTGACCTGTTTCTTTGGTAGTTTGGATTAAATGTTTAAACATGACTGGATTTTTACAATATTTTAAAAGAAAGTGTGTATGAAAAGAAATCTTTATCTCTTTCAGGTCAACAACAATGGACACCTGACTTTTGATGGGCCATTTCACAGCTGGACTCCATACCAGTTTCCAAGTTATGGTGGAAGAGATATCATCGCTCCATTCTGGACAGATATTGATAATCGTGGCAATGGTGTCATTTCGCATCGTCAGTACACCTCTGGCAGTGTCCTTACAGAGGCCACACAAGACATTAACCAATACTTCCCTGACCTGAGCTTCTCTGCTACTTGGGTCTTTGTTGCAACATGGGACAGAGTTGCATATTTCCCTCTATTAGGAACAGTAAGAAACCAATTTTATAAATTCTTTCTGTTCTTGTTCAATGACAAATTTAAGAAATCAAAATGAACATCATGAAGCAAGGTTGCTACACATTACTGGGTATATATTTTGTGACATTCAAACAACTCTTTTTTTTGGTCAGCACTTTATTTTTATTGTTGTCTCTTTTCAGGAAACATCTTTCCAAGTGGTTTTGATTTCAGATGGCCATTTCTCATTTGTTTTAATCAATTATGGAACAATTGCGCCAACTCAACGAAATGTACAGGTGTGAACAACATGGTAAATAAAAAATAGAGGTCTAGGAGACAATTTAAATAAGATGCTGAAAGCTTTGTCCTAATTTTTCACAGGCTGGTTATGACACCATCAACTCAAGATACCATTTCTCAATTCCTGGTTCATTCTCTAATAACATCACATACTTAACATACAGCAGTAATGTAAATATGTCAGGCAGATGGGCCTTCAGAACAGATCATGGATCACGGGGTTGTCAATTTCATGGTAATGTTTTTTTGTTGTTGTTTTTTTCTCCCATTGATGTGATCCTAGACTAAATAAATTATTTGGTATTTGCAGGAATCATTCAGTTACCAATTTAAACAGTATTGTACATTACTGGTGAATCAAGAAGTCTTAGAAAAGTTTATATATATATATATATTTATTCCCTAAACATCCAGTAATTTTGAGTTAAAAGCCATGTGAAACTGTTATGCTGTAGGTGCTCCAGTGCAGCTTGGGGACTCTTTCTGGAGTGATGCCACCTGTCAGCAGAGATGTACCTGTACAGGAAGCGGCCTCCAGTGTAGCCAGGAGCCCTGCAGTTATTCCCAAGCCTGCCGTCCAGCTGCCTTCCAATACTCTTGCCAGAACATTCAACGGCAAACCTGTACCATCTCCGGTGACCCTCACTACTATACCTTTGATAATCAGGTTTTTCACTTTCAAGGGACCTGCACTTATGTTCTATCTGAGGTTAGTCTTTCTCTATCTCTATACATTCTATGGCTTTCTGTCTATTGTATAATAGGAATGAATAAATCTGTAAAACTTGAATATTTTAGGCTTGTGGCGATGGTTTGCCGTACTATCGCATTGAGGGCAAAAATGAGCATCGGGGCAGCACACATGTGTCATGGACACGGATGGTCAGAGTGTTTGTCTATGATGAAGTAATTGAACTGGTCAAAGATCACCATTATGAAGCGAGGGTTAGTATGACTATATTGCTTGAATTTTCACTTGAATGTGACCTTCTATCCATATTGCTAATATCCTCTATTTCCAAAATTGTCTAGGTTAATGGGAGCTTTGCAGCAACGCCCTTTGCCCTCCACAATGGCTCCATCCAGGTCTATCAGTCAGGTTTTTCTTTGGCCATCAGCACAGACTTTGGTCTAGTTGTTACATATGATGCATACAGCTACGTCCGCATCTCTGTACCTTATGACTACTTTAACGCCACCTGCGGTCTGTGCGGGAACTTTAACCTGCGCCCTGAAGATGACTTCCATTCACCCAGTGGGGAGATCTTGAGCTCAGATGTGGACTTTGCCAACAGCTGGAAAGTGCAAAGTGACATAGATCCTGAATGTCATAATGTCAGGTGCACAGGTCTGGCTTGTGCTGTTTGTACTACTGACGAGATGAGTATTTACAGTGACACCAACCACTGTGGAATCTTAGGTGATGTTGTCGGCCCATTCGCCTCTTGCCACCCTGTGCATGTGCCACAGACCTATATAGAAAACTGTGTCTATGACGTTTGCTTGGGAGGAGGGTACCAGCCCATTCTGTGCCAGGCTCTCAATGTGTATGCTACTCAGTGTCAACAGCAGGGTGTACACCTTGGGCAGTGGAGACAGCAGGGCTTTTGTGGTAGGTATCTTGCTGAGATGAATGATTTGTCTAAATAAAGGATTACAGGAACTGATTTGTATTCTTTATTTTCTTCCACCATTCCCAGAGATTCAATGTCCTCAACACAGTCACTTTGAGCCTCAAGGAACAGGCTGCCCTGCAACGTGCAGTAATCCATCTGCCCCAACGAACTGTCCCTTGCCCAATCAGGAGAGCTGCATATGTGATCCTGGATACATCCTCAGTGCTGGAGAGTGTGTGCCTGAAGCAAACTGTGGATGCACCTTCGAGGGCTTCTATTACACTGAAGGACAGTCAGTGGTGTTGGACGGTGACTGTGGGAGATGGTGTGTATGCAGCGGCATGTCAATGATCTGTCATCAGCACCATTGTGGTCCAGCAGAGGTTTGTGGAGTCCATGATGGTGTGAGAGGCTGCAGACCCATTGGTTATGCTACCTGTTCAGTTGAAAACCTAGGGTCATATCATACCTTCGATGGACAAAGTTTCAGATACCACGGAGCTTGTGGATTGACCCTTGTTAGAGTGATGGGGCCATCCCCCCTACCGCACTTTGTGTTGACAGTGGAGAAAGTACCCAGAGGTCTTCATGACTTTGCCAGGTTCCTGAAGTTTGAGGCAGAAGGAATACAGGTCGCCATTGAAATGGGAGAGGGCAGCAATGTAAAGGTTAGTCAAAAATATTAAGTCACTAAACTTTTATTTAGTAAAAGAGCATAATTGCATTATTTTCCAAATTCATATGCTAAACGGAAAAGTTTATCTGTTTATCATTCTCTCCAGGTGGATGGACAGATGGTTGGTCTGCCTGTCACTGTTAGCTCTGGTCAAATCCGCATCTATCACAGTAGTGTGAGGGGTTTTGTTTTGGAAACAAACTTTGGGGTGACCGTGAGAGCTGACTGGCCACACATTGTCCGAGTCACAGCACCGAGCACATACAACGGTACACTTGGGGGTCTGTGTGGGAACTTGAACGGAGACATTGCTGATGAGTTTTACACTCCAGATGCTGTCCTTTTGAATAACACCCAGCTGTTTGCGGACAGCTGGCGTGATGGATCCCTATCAGCCCACTGTGAGGACCCACCTGACATCTGGGAACCAGGACATTATCAGAACAGCAGCCATTTCAATGAACAATGTGGTATCATGGCTATGGATGATGGACCATTTGCTGAGTGCAGCAGAACACTAGATCCTCAGCAACGGATAGCAGATTGTGTTACGTTTCTGGAGCAGACACAAGGTGCCAGAGAGGCCTTATGTGAGGCTCTGCGAGGTTACACGCTGCTTTGCCAACAGAATGGCATTGCAGTTGAAGAGTGGAGAAGTTTTACCCATTGCGGTAAGCATTTAGTGTTGCACCTGCTTACCTAAAACTTAAATTCATGAAGCACCAATGTGCTTAACATTTCTGTCATTGTTTTTCTGTCATTGTTTTCAACCAGAATCCACCTGTCCAGCAAATACCCATTATGAAGTTTGCGGCACGTCCTGTCCTGCATCCTGCCCCAGCCTCTCGTTTCCATTTCAATGCACCTTGCAGTGCCAGGAGGGATGCCAATGTAATGATGGAAATGTGTTAAATGGAGATCGCTGTGTGCCCCCCACGGGTTGTGGTTGCCACTACTCTGGGCGTTATCGGCAGGCTGGAGAGAGGTTCTGGCATGGTGAAGAGTGCCAGGTTTTGTGTGTTTGTGATGGAATCACTGGAAATGTCCATTGCACGCCATCTTCTTGCAGCGAAGAAGAGGTCTGCCATGTGTTGGGTGGCGAGTATGGCTGCCATCCTCGTCCACATGCTCGTTGCTCTGCTTCGGGTGACCCCCACTACATGTCATTTGATGGATCCTTCTTTGACTTCCAGGGCACATGCCGCTATGTGCTAGCCACAGTCTGTAATGACACTATTGGGCTTCCGCATTTCCAGGTGGATGCAAGGAACGAGGCGTGGCATGGACTCCTGGTGGCGATTACTGTTGAAGTTTTTGTCAATGTGTCTGGGCATCTTGTGCACATGTCACGGGACATGAATGGTCATTCTACCGTTGAGGTAATCAAGCATTACTCTTTGTCATTTTTCTTGATAGACAAAAACAATGATTAATGACAGGCTTGTGTATGAGGCCATGATCTACAGCAGACATTCTTAGAACACCCTGCTAATATTTTCATTTCAATCAGGTTGATGGAGAGACCAGAAACCTCCCCATCCTGCTTGATTCTGGTCAGATGTCTGTCTACTCCAGTGGACAGTACATATTTGTATCAACCGACTTTGGTTTCAGCGTGAGTTATGGTGGATCCTGGGCAGTGAACATCATTGTACCAGCAGAATACAGTGGGGTTACATGTGGCCTCTGTGGCAACTTCAATGGCCAGAGGAACGATGACTTCATGATGCCTTCAGGTGCTCTCGATCGTTCAGCAGACCAGTTTGGGGCAAGTTGGAAGGTTGAGGACGAGCTGCCATGCAATGATGGGTGTGGAAACAATTGTCCTTTGTGTCAGGATCAGACAACTTCCCGTTCCCTGTGCGACATCATAAGGTCCAGTGAGGGTCCATTTAGCTTCTGTCATGTTTATGTGGATCCTGAAGCCTACTTTAATGACTGTGTTTTCGATGTGTGCCTTTCTGGAAACCGTAATGATGTCCTATGCCGCTCGATCCAAACCTATGCGAGTGCCTGTCAATCTAACAACGCCATTATCTACCCCTGGAGAGAAAGCACATCCTGTGGTGAGTGAGATAATTTTAGGTTATTTCCATTAGTGTGTGTCATTAGCTTGTATTGTGAACAAATGGTATACATCAGACGTGCTTGAAGCCTATCCATTTTGTTTGTTACGTTTCCAGTCATGACCTGCTCAGAGAACAGCCACTATGAGTTGTGTGGCACAGACTGTGGTCACACTTGCGCAAGTAGCATTGACTCTAGTTGTGAGCACACATGCTCAGAGGGATGCTTCTGTGATGATGGATTGGTGAGGAGTGGAGAACACTGTGTACCAGTGGAGCAATGTGGCTGCCTTTATGACGGATTCTACTTTAATGTGAGAATTTAAAAACTCTTTTAACAAAGCTTTATTAGATCTCACCGGATATTGAAAAGCAGAGCCTTGTATGTAGTGTTACTGCAAAAACAACTCTTCAAACATACATGTCCTCCCTTCTTGAAATGTAAAGTTCATCGTTTTGTGATATGTTTTCATAGGTTGGCGAACAGTTCTGGGATCTAGAATGTTCTAATCTCTGTGAGTGTTTTGCTCCAAATGATATGCGCTGCTCTGCTTCATCTTGCCGACCGACTATGGAGTGTACGGTCAGAGGTGGACGTCGGGGCTGCTATGGTCAGTGCACATCTCATATTAAGTTGTGTTAATTACATCAGCATTTGTCTTTGGGTAGATGATCACAATCTTTTTCATGGAATCTCCTCTTTACAGAAGAGAGCACCACATATATGACCACCACCAGATCAAGTCTTCCCTCAGGTATTTTTGTAAACATTTAGAAAAAAAAAAACACAAATTCAAAGAAGTCATGTAATATGTGATATCAGCGATGATATTTGAGGGTTTTTTTTAACTCATAAGTTCTGACAGGTCTATTTGATCCATTTGGTGCTTGATTTGTTATTTATTATAAAACAATCTGTATAATTCTTTCAAGATAGGTATACCATGAGCTTGTGAGTTTTTTTTTTTTTTTTTCTCTTATATCTAAACAGTGTTAGAGTGTATGGTACTTATAAAGCCATTAGTTGCTGTAATGTCAACTTCTATTTAGTGTTAATTCCGGATAAAGAACTACACTACCCATAATCCTTAAAAGAAAACTCTATAAATCAAAAGATCAAAGCAAACAAATCAGGGTGAAAGAGCTGTGCAGTGACCGCTCACCCCATGCAGCACTGTGAAATTGAGTTCTTCCATTTTCCAACTTTGTATATATTTGTGTGTAGATTACTAGTTTTCAATCTATTTAAAATTCATAGTTTTTATACTTATAACCACTGATGTCACTTAAATAGTTATATAATTGTCATTTGCAATGCCTTCTGGGACTGTAGTAAATTTCATCATGAAAGATGTATAATGCACATTCTTGTACTCTTGTCTCTCCCAGATTTTCACATACCCTTTTTCAGTCAAAGTTTGTAATGTTGTGATTTGTCTCAGAGAAGTTTGACTTTGTTCAGAAGTCTTTATTGAAGAACTCTTTCCAAACCTTATGGAGAAATTAAATAGAAAAAATTATTTGGGGAGTAAGGGTGCAAGGGACGATCATTGTTGTGCTCTATAGAGATGTCAGAGTTGGCATGTAATGTGGAAAACATCGTTTTTTCTCTACAGAACAGAGCACCACATACCCAACCACCACCAGATCAAGCATTCCCCCAGGTATTTTTGAAAGAATTTGAAGAAGAAAAAAAAAAGATAGTAAATGCAAAGGTGAAGTAATTTGATGTGATATCATATTTTTTCCCCCTTTTTTCCCCCCATAAATTCCCACAGCTGTGTTTTATCCATTTGGAGCTGGTGACACAGAGAATGATCGCTCTGATGATGGGAGTTCATCTGTGATCTACCTTCTGCAACAGTTCATATATTTTGGACAAACATATAGCCGAATATATGTAAGTTATTGTAAGATGCCAGCTTTTTTAATTTGTGATGGACTCCAAATAGAGGTCACCTGTGAGGAAATTACCATTCATTGCATTCCTTCTTTCTGTTACTAATGACTTCTGAATGCTCAATTTTATTTATTTATTTTATTTTATTTATTATAATTTTTACATGTAAAACATAATAATTATATGTATATATTTTTTATTTTATTTTTATTTTATTACATTTTTACTATTTAATTATTATTTCTAATTTTAGTCTATTTGCTACTCTTTATTGACCTGCCAGCAGCCATATCACCCTGTAGCCCTAGACTGTCGCCCACTGACGCTAAGCAGGGTTGAGCCTGGTTAGTACCTGGATGGGAGACCTCCTGAGAAAACCAGGTTGCTGCTGGAAGAGGTGTTAGTGAGGCCAGTAGGGGGTGCTCACTCTCTGGTCTGTGCGGGTCCTAATGCCCCAGTATAGTGACACTATACTGTCAAAAAAAAGCACCGTCCTTCGGATGAGACGTTAAACCGAGGTCCTGACTCTCTGTGGTCATTAAAAATCCCAGATGTCCTTCGAAAAAGAGTAGGGGTGTAACCCCAGCATCCTGGCCAAATTTGCCCATTGGCCTCTATCCATCATGGCCCCCTAATCATCCCCATATACTGATTGGCTTCGTCACTGTCTCCTCTCCACCAATAAGCTGGTGTGTGGTGGGCGTTCTGGCGCAGTATGGCTGCCGTCGCATCATCCAGGTGTATGCTGCACATTGGTGGTGGTTGAGGAGATTCTCCCTACCACCTTCCAAGCACTTTGAGTGCTGAGAAATGCGCTATATAAATGTAATGAATTATTATTATTATTATTGACTCTTAATTGACCTGTTTCTTTGGTAGTTTGGATTAAATGTTCAAACATGACTGGATTTTTACAATATTTTAAAAGAAAGTGTGTATGAAAAGAAATCTTTATCTCTTTCAGGTCAACAACAATGGACACCTGACTTTTGATGGGCCATTTCACAGCTGGACTCCATACCAGTTTCCAAGTTATGGTGGAAGAGATATCATCGCTCCATTCTGGACAGATATTGATAATCGTGGCAATGGTGTCATTTCGCATCGTCAGTACACCTCTGGCAGTGTCCTTACAGAGGCCACACAAGACATTAACCAATACTTCCCTGACCTGAGCTTCTCTGCTACTTGGGTCTTTGTTGCAACATGGGACAGAGTTGCATATTTCCCTCTATTAGGAACAGTAAGAAACCAATTTTATAAATTCTTTCTGTTCTTGTTCAATGACAAATTTAAGAAATCAAAATGAACATCATGAAGCAAGGTTGCTACACATTACTGGGTATATATTTTGTGACATTCAGACAACTCTTTTTTTTGGTCAGCACTTTATTTTTATTGTTGTCTCTTTTCAGGAAACATCTTTCCAAGTGGTTTTGATTTCAGATGGCCATTTCTCATTTGTTTTAATCAATTATGGAACAATTGCGCCAACTCAACGAAATGTACAGGTGTGAACAACATGGTAAATAAAAAATAGAGGTCTAGGAGACAATTTAAATAAGATGCTGAAAGCTTTGTCCTAATTTTTCACAGGCTGGTTATGACACCATCAACTCAAGATACCATTTCTCAATTCCTGGTTCATTCTCTAATAACATCACATACTTAACATACAGCAGTAATGTAAATATGTCAGGCAGATGGGCCTTCAGAACAGATCATGGATCACGGGGTTGTCAATTTCATGGTAATGTTTTTTTGTTGTTGTTTTTTTCTCCCATTGATGTGATCCTAGACTAAATAAATTATTTGGTATTTGCAGGAATCATTCAGTTACCAATTTAAACAGTATTGTACATTACTGGTGAATCAAGAATTCTTGGAAAAGTTTATATATATATATTTATTCCCTAAACATCCAGTAATTTTGAGTTAAAAGCCATGTGAAACTGTTATGCTGTACTGTAGGTGCTCCAGTGCAGCTTGGGGACTCTTTCTGGAGTGATTCCACCTGTCAGCAGAGATGTACCTGTACAGGAAGCGGCCTCCAGTGTAGCCAGGAGCCCTGCAGTTATTCCCAAGCCTGCCGTCCAGCTGCCTTCCAATACTCTTGCCAGAACATTCAACGGCAAACCTGTACCATCTCCGGTGACCCTCACTACTATACCTTTGATAATCAGGTTTTTCACTTTCAAGGGACCTGCACTTATGTTCTATCTGAGGTTAGTCTTTCTCTATCTCTATACATTCTATGGCTTTCTGTCTATTGTATAATAGGAATGAATAAATCTGTAAAACTTGAATATTTTAGGCTTGTGGCGACGGTTTGCCGTACTATCGCATTGAGGGCAAAAATGAGCATCGGGGCAGCACACATGTGTCATGGACACGGATGGTCAGAGTGTTTGTCTATGATGAAGTAATTGAACTGGTCAAAGATCACCATTATGAAGCGAGGGTTAGTATGACTATATTGCTTGAATTTTCACTTGAATGTGACCTTCTATCCATATTGCTAATATCCTCTATTTCCAAAATTGTCTAGGTTAATGGGAGCTTTGCAGCAACGCCCTTTGCCCTCCACAATGGCTCCATCCAGGTCTATCAGTCAGGTTTTTCTTTGGCCATCAGCACAGACTTTGGTCTAGTTGTTACATATAATGCATACAGCTACGTCCGCATCTCTGTACCTTATGACTACTTTAACGCCACCTGCGGTCTGTGCGGGAACTTTAACCTGCGCCCTGAAGATGACTTCCATTCACCCAGTGGGGAGATCTTGAGCTCAGATGTGGACTTTGCCAACAGCTGGAAAGTGCAAAGTGACATAGATCCTGAATGTCATAATGTCAGGTGCACAGGTCTGGCTTGTGCTGTTTGTACTACTAATGAAATGAGTGTTTACAGTGACACCAACCACTGTGGAATCTTAGGTGACGTTGTCGGCCCATTCGCCTCTTGCCACCCTGTGCATGTGCCACAGACCTATATAGAGAACTGTGTCTATGACGTTTGCTTGGGAGGAGGGTACCAGCCCATTCTGTGCCAGGCTCTCAATGTGTATGCTACTCAGTGTCAACAGCAGGGTGTACACCTTGGGCAGTGGAGACAGCAGGGCTTTTGTGGTAGGTATCTTGCTGAGATGAATGATTTGTCTAAATAAAAGATTACAGGAACTGATTTGTATTCTTTATTTTCTTCCACCATTCCCAGAGATTCAATGTCCTCAACACAGTCATTTTGAGCCTCAAGGAACAGGCTGCCCTGCAACGTGCAGTAATCCATCTGCCCCAATGAACTGTCCCTTGCCCAATCAGGAGAGCTGCATATGTGATCCTGGATACATCCTCAGTGCTGGAGAGTGTGTGCCTGAAGCAAACTGTGGCTGCACCTTCGAGGGCTTCTATTACACTGAAGGACAGTCAGTGGTGTTGGACGGTGACTGTGGAAGACGGTGTGTATGCAGCGGCATGTCAATGATCTGTCATCAGCACCATTGTGGTCCAGCAGAGGTTTGTGGAGTCCATGATGGTCTGAGAGGCTGCAGACCCATTGGTTATGCTACCTGTTCAGTTGAAAACCTAGGGTCATATCATACCTTCGATGGACAAAGTTTCAGATACCACGGATCTTGTGGATTGACCCTTGTTAGAGTGATGGGGCCATCCCCCCTACCGCACTTTGTGTTGACAGTGGAGAAAGTACCCAGAGGTCTTCATGACTTTTCCAGGTTCCTGAAGTTTGAGGCAGAAGGAATCCAGGTCTCCATTGAAATGGGAGAGGGCAGCAATGTAAAGGTTAGTCAAAAATATCAAGTCACTAAACTTTTTTTTAGTAAAAGAGCATAATTGCATTATTTTCCAAATTCATATGCTAAACGGAAAAGTTTATCTGTTTATCATTCTCTCCAGGTGGATGGACAGATGGTTGGTCTGCCTGTCACTGTTAGCTCAGGTCAAATCCGGATCTATCACAGTAGTGTGAGGGGTTTTGTTTTGGAAACAAACTTTGGGGTGACCGTGAGAGCTGACTGGCCACACATTGTCCGAGTCACAGCACCGAGCACATACAACGGTACACTTGGGGGTCTGTGTGGGAACTTGAACGGAGACATTGCTGATGAGTTTTACACTCCAGATGCTGTCCTTCTGAATGACATCCAGCTGTTTGCGGACAGCTGGCGTGATGGATCCCTATCAGCCCACTGTGAGGACCCACCTGACATCTGGGATCCAGGACATTATCAGAACAGCAGCCAGTTCAATGAACAATGTGGTATCATGGCGATGGATGATGGACCATTTGCTGAGTGCAGCAGAACACTAGATCCTCAGCAGCGGATTGCAGATTGCATAAAGTTTCTGGAGCAGACACAAGGTGCCAGAGAGGCCTTATGTGAGGCTCTGCGAGGTTACACGCTGCTTTGCCAACATAATGGCATTGCAGTTGAAGAGTGGAGAAGTTTGACCCACTGCGGTAAGCATCTAGTGTTGCACCTGCTCACCTAAAACTTAAATTCATGAAGCACCAATGTGCTTAACATTTCTGTCATTGTTTTTCTGTCATTGTTTTCAACCAGAATCCACCTGTCCAGCAAATACCCATTATGAAGTTTGCGGCACGTCCTGTCCTGCATCCTGCCCCAGCCTCTCGTTTCCATTTCAGTGCACCTTGCAGTGCCAGGAGGGATGCCAATGTAATGATGGAAATGTGTTAAATGGAGATCGCTGTGTGCCCCCCACGGGTTGTGGTTGCCACTACTCTGGGCGTTATCGGCAGGCTGGAGAGAGGTTCTGGCATGGTGAAGAGTGCCAGGTTTTGTGTGTTTGTGATGGAATCACTGGAAATGTCCATTGCACGCCATCTTCTTGCAGCGAAGAAGAGGTCTGCCATGTGTTGAGTGGCGAGTACGGCTGCCATCCTCGTCCACATGCTCGTTGCTCTGCTTCGGGTGACCCCCACTACATGTCATTTGATGGATCCTTCTTTGACTTCCAGGGCACATGCCGCTATGTGCTAGCCACAGTCTGTAATGACACTATTGGGCTTCCGCATTTCCAGGTGGATGCAAGGAACGAGGCGTGGCATGGACTCCTGGTGGCGATTACTGTAGAAGTTTTTGTTAATGTCTCTGGGCATCTTGTGCACATGTCACGGGACATGAATGGTCATTCTACCGTTGAGGTAATCAAGCATTGCTCTTTGTATTTTCCCTTGATAGACAAAAACAATGATTAATGACAGGCTTGTGTATGAGGCCATGATCTACAGCAGACATTCTTAGAACACCCTGCTAATATTTTCATTTCAATCAGGTTGATGGAGAGACCAGAAACCTCCCCATCCTGCTTGATTCTGGTCAGATGTCTGTCTACTCCAGTGGACAGTACATATTTGTATCAACCGACTTTGGTTTCAGCGTGAGTTATGGTGGATCCTGGGCAGTGAACATCATTGTACCAGCAGAATACAGTGGGGTTACATGTGGCCTCTGTGGCAACTTCAACGGCCAGAGGAACGATGACTTCATGATGCCTTCAGGTGTT
Source organism: Leuciscus idus (assembly GCA_021554675.1). Taxonomy (NCBI): domain Eukaryota; kingdom Metazoa; phylum Chordata; class Actinopteri; order Cypriniformes; family Leuciscidae; genus Leuciscus; species Leuciscus idus. The sequence continues at coordinate 8,551,388 of CM038637.1, read as the reverse complement.
CTCGATCGTTCAGCAGACCAGTTTGGGGCAAGTTGGAAGGTTGAGGACGAGCTGCCATGCAATGATGGGTGTGGAAACAATTGTCCTTTGTGTCAGGATCAGACAACTTCCCGTTCCCTGTGCGACATCATCAGGTCCAGTGAGGGTCCATTTAGCTTCTGTCATGTTTATGTGGATCCTGAAGCCTACTTTAATGACTGTGTTTTTGATGTGTGCCTTTCTGGAAACCGTAATGATGTCCTATGCCGCTCGATCCAAACCTATGCGAGTGCCTGTCAATCTAACAACGCCGTTATCTACCCCTGGAGAGAAAGCACATCCTGTGGTGAGTGAGATAATTGTAGGTTATTTCCATTAGTGTGTGTCATTAGCTTGTATTGTGAACAAATGGTATACATGAGACGTGCTTGAAGCCTATCCATTTTGTTTGTTACGTTTCCAGTCATGACCTGCCCTGAGAACAGCCACTATGAGTTGTGTGGCACAGACTGTGGTCACACTTGCGCCAGTAGCATTGACTCTAGTTGTGAGCACACATGCTCAGAGGGATGCTTCTGTGATGATGGATTGGTGAGGAGTGGAGGACACTGTGTACCAGTGGAGCAATGTGGTTGCCTTTATGACGGATTCTACTTTAATGTGAGAATTTAAAAACTCTTTTAACAAAGCTTTATTAGATCTCACCGGATATTGAAAAGCAGAGCCTTGTATGTAGTGTTACTGCAAAAACAACTCTTCAAACATACATGTCCTCCCTTCTTGAAATGTAAAGTTCATCGTTTTGTGATATGTTTTCATAGGTTGGCGAACAGTTCTGGGATCTAGAATGTTCTAATCTCTGTGAGTGTTTTGCTCCAAATGATATGCGCTGCTCTGCTTCATCTTGCCGATCGACTATGGAGTGTACGGTCAGAGGTGGACGTCGGGGCTGCTATGGTCAGTGCACATCTCATATTAAGTTGTGTTAATTACATCAGCATTTGTCTTTGGGTAGATGATCACAATCTTTTTCATGGAATCTCCTCTTTACAGAAGAGAGCACCACATATATGACCACCACCAGATCAAGTCTTCCCTCAGGTATTTTTGTAAAAATTTAGAAAAAAAACCCCCCACAAATTCAAAGAAGTCATGTAATATGTGATATCAGCGATGATATTTGAGTTTTTTTTTTTAACTCATAAGTTCTGACAGGTCTATTTGATCCATTCGGTGCTTGATTTGTTATTTATTATAAAACAATCTGTATAATTCTTTCAAGATAGGTATACCATGAGCTTGTGAGTTTTTTTTTTTTTCTCTTATATCTAAACAGTGTTAGAGTGTATGGTACTTATAAAGCCATTAGTTGCTGTAATGTCAACTTCTATTTAGTGTTAATACCGGATAAAGAACTACACTACCCATAATCCTTAAAAGAAAACTCTATAAATCAAAAGATCAAAGCAAACAAATCAGGGTGAAAGAGCTGTGCAGTGACCGCTCACCCCATGCAGCACTGTGAAATCGAGTTCTTCCATTTTCCAACTTTGTATATATTTGTGTGTAGATTACTAGTTTTCAATCTATTTAAAATTCATAGTTTTTATACTTATAACCAGTGACATTACTTAAATAGTTATATAATTGTCATTTGCAATGCCTTCTGGGACTGTAGTAAATTTCATCATGAAAGATGTATAATGCACATTCTTGTACTCTTGTCTTTCCCAGATTTTCACATACCCTTTTTCAGTCAAAGTTTGTAATGTTGTGATTTGTCTCAGAGAAGTTTGACTTTGTTCAGAAGTCTTTATTGAAGAACTCTTTCCAAACCTTATGGAGAAATTAAATAGAAAAAATTATTTGGGGAGTAAGGGTGCAAGGGACGATCATTGTTGTGCTCTATAGAGATGTCAGAGTTGGCATGTAATGTGGAAAACATCGTTTTTTCTCTACAGAACAGAGCACCACATACCCAACCACCACCAGATCAAGCATTCCCCCAGGTATTTTTGAAAGAATTTGAAGAAGAAAAAAAAAAGATAGTAAATGCAAAGGTGAAGTAATTTGATGTGATATCATATTTCCCCCCCCCCCCCTTTTTTTCCCCCATAAATTCCCACAGCTGTGTTTTATCCATTTGGAGCTGGTGACACAGAGAATGACCGCTCTGATGATGGGAGTTCATCTGTGATCTACCTTCTGCAACAGTTCATATATTTTGGACAAACATATAGCCGAATATATGTAAGTCAGTGTAAGATGCCAGCTTTTTTCATTTGTGATCATGGACTCCAAATAGAGGTCACCTGTGAGGAAATTACCATTTATTGCATTCCTTCTTTCTGTTACTAATGACTTCTGAATGCTCAATTTTATTTATTTATTTTATTTTATTTATTATCATTTTTACATGTAAAACATAATAATTATATGTATATATATATATATTTTTTTTATTACATTTTTACTATTTAATTATTATTTCAAATTTTAGTCTATTTGCTACTCTTTATTGACCTGCCAGCAGCCATATCACCCTGTAGCCCTAGACTGTCGCCCACTGACGCTAAGCAGGGTTGAGCCTGGTTAGTACCTGGATGGGAGACCTCCTGAGAAAACCAGGTTGCTGCTGGAAGAGGTGTTAGTGAGGCCAGTAGGGGGTGCTCACCCTCTGGTCTGTGCGGGTCCTAATGCCCCAGTATAGTGACACTATACTGTCAAAAAAAAGCACCGTCCTTCGGATGAGACGTTAAACCGAGGTCCTGACTCTCTGTGGTCATTAAAAATCCCAGATGCCCTTCGAAAAAGAGTAGGGGTGTAACCCCAGCATCCTGGCCAAATTTGCCCATTGGCCTCTATCCATCATGGCCCCCTAATCATCCCCATATACTGATTGGCTTCGTCACTGTCTCCTCTCCACCAATAAGCTGGTGTGTGGTGGGCTTTCTGGCGCAGTATGGCTGCCGTCGCATCATCCAGGTGTATGCTGCACATTGGTGGTGGTTGAGGAGATTCTCCCTACCACCTTCCAAGCACTTTGAGTGCTGAGAAATGCGCTATATAAATGTAATGAATTATTATTATTATTATTAACTCTTAATTGACCTGTTTCTTTGGTAGTTTGGATTAAATGTTCAAACATGACTGGATTTTTACAATATTTTAAAAGAAAGTGTGTATGAAAAGAAATCTTTATCTCTTTCAGGTCAACAACAATGGACACCTGACTTTTGATGGGCCATTTCACAGCTGGACTCCATACCAGTTTCCAAGTTATGGTGGAAGAGATATCATCGCTCCATTCTGGACAGATATTGATAATCGTGGCAATGGTGTCATTTCGCATCGTCAGTACACCTCTGGCAGTGTCCTTACAGAGGCCACACAAGACATTAACCAATACTTCCCTGACCTGAGCTTCTCTGCTACTTGGGTCTTTGTTGCAACATGGGACAGAGTTGCATATTTCCCTCTATTAGGAACAGTAAGAAACCAATTTTATAAATTCTTTCTGTTCTTGTTCAATGACAAATTTAAGAAATCAAAATGAACATCATGAAGCAAGGTTGCTACACATTACTGGGTATATATTTTGTGACATTCAGACAACTCTTTTTTTTGGTCAGCACTTTATTTTTATTGTTGTCTCTTTTCAGGAAACATCCTTCCAAGTGGTTTTGATTTCAGATGGCCATTTCTCATTTGTTTTAATCAATTATGGAACAATTGCGCCAACTCAACGAAATGTACAGGTGTGAACAACATGGTAAATAAAAAATAGAGGTCTAGGAGACAATTTAAATAAGATGCTGAAAGCTTTGTCCTAATTTTTCACAGGCTGGTTATGACACCATCAACTCAAGATACCATTTCTCAATTCCTGGATCATTCTCTAATAACATCACATACTTAACATACAGCAGTAATGTAAATATGTCAGGCAGATGGGCCTTCAGAACAGATCATGGATCACGGGGTTGTCAATTTAATGGTAATGTTTTTTTTTTTTGTTTTGTTTTTTTCCCATTGATGTGATCCTAGACTAAATAAATTATTTGGTATTTGCAGGAATCATTCAGTTACCAATTTAAACAGTATTGTACATTACTGGTGAATCAAGAAGTCTTAGAAAAGTTTATATATATATATATATTTATTCCCTAAACATCCAGTAATTTTGAGTTAAAAGCCATGTGAAACTGTTATGCTGTAGGTGCTCCAGTGCAGCTTGGGGACTCTTTCTGGAGTGATGCCACCTGTCAGCAGAGATGTACCTGTACAGGAAGCGGCCTCCAGTGTAGCCAGGAGCCCTGCAGTTATTCCCAAGCCTGCCGTCCAGCTGCCTTCCAATACTCTTGCCAGAACATTCAACGGCAAACCTGTACCATCTCCGGTGACCCTCACTACTATACCTTTGATAATCAGGTTTTTCACTTTCAAGGGACCTGCACTTATGTTCTATCTGAGGTTAGTCTTTCTCTATCTCTATACATTCTATGGCTTTCTGTCTATTGTATAATAGGAATGAATAAATCTGTAAAACTTGAATATTTTAGGCTTGTGGCGATGGTTTGCCGTACTATCGCATTGAGGGCAAAAATGAGCATCGGGGCAGCACACATGTGTCATGGACACGGATGGTCAGAGTGTTTGTCTATGATGAAGTAATTGAACTGGTCAAAGATCACCATTATGAAGCGAGGGTTAGTATGACTATATTGCTTGAATTTTCACTTGAATGTGACCTTCTATCCATATTGCTAATATCCTCTATTTCCAAAATTGTCTAGGTTAATGGGAGCTTTGCAGCAACGCCCTTTGCCCTCCACAATGGCTCCATCCAGGTCTATCAGTCAGGTTTTTCTTTGGCCATCAGCACAGACTTTGGTCTAGTTGTTACATATGATGCATACAGCTACGTCCGCATCTCTGTACCTTATGACTACTTTAACGCCACCTGCGGTCTGTGCGGGAACTTTAACCTGCGCCCTGAAGATGACTTCCATTCACCCAGTGGGGAGATCTTGAGCTCAGATGTGGACTTTGCCAACAGCTGGAAAGTGCAAAGTGACATAGATCCTGAATGTCATAATGTCAGGTGCACAGGTCTGGCTTGTGCTGTTTGTACTACTGACGAGATGAGTATTTACAGTGACACCAACCACTGTGGAATCTTAGGTGATGTTGTCGGCCCATTCGCCTCTTGCCACCCTGTGCATGTGCCACAGACCTATATAGAAAACTGTGTCTATGACGTTTGCTTGGGAGGAGGGTACCAGCCCATTCTGTGCCAGGCTCTCAATGTGTATGCTACTCAGTGTCAACAGCAGGGTGTACACCTTGGGCAGTGGAGACAGCAGGGCTTTTGTGGTAGGTATCTTGCTGAGATGAATGATTTGTCTAAATAAAAGATTACAGGAACTGATTTGTATTCTTTATTTTCTTCCACCATTCCCAGAGATTCAATGTCCTCAACACAGTCACTTTGAGCCTCAAGGAACAGGCTGCCCTGCAACGTGCAGTAATCCATCTGCCCCAACGAACTGTCCCTTGCCCAATCAGGAGAGCTGCATATGTGATCCTGGATACATCCTCAGTGCTGGAGAGTGTGTGCCTGAAGCAAACTGTGGATGCACCTTCGAGGGCTTCTATTACACTGAAGGACAGTCAGTGGTGTTGGACGGTGACTGTGGGAGATGGTGTGTATGCAGCGGCATGTCAATGATCTGTCATCAGCACCATTGTGGTCCAGCAGAGGTTTGTGGAGTCCATGATGGTGTGAGAGGCTGCAGACCCATTGGTTATGCTACCTGTTCAGTTGAAAACCTAGGGTCATATCATACCTTCGATGGACAAAGTTTCAGATACCACGGAGCTTGTGGATTGACCCTTGTTAGAGTGATGGGGCCATCCCCCCTACCGCACTTTGTGTTGACAGTGGAGAAAGTACCCAGAGGTCTTCATGACTTTGCCAGGTTCCTGAAGTTTGAGGCAGAAGGAATACAGGTCGCCATTGAAATGGGAGAGGGCAGCAATGTAAAGGTTAGTCAAAAATATTAAGTCACTAAACTTTTATTTAGTAAAAGAGCATAATTGCATTATTTTCCAAATTCATATGCTAAACGGAAAAGTTTATCTGTTTATCATTCTCTCCAGGTGGATGGACAGATGGTTGGTCTGCCTGTCACTGTTAGCTCTGGTCAAATCCGCATCTATCACAGTAGTGTGAGGGGTTTTGTTTTGGAAACAAACTTTGGGGTGACCGTGAGAGCTGACTGGCCACACATTGTCCGAGTCACAGCACCGAGCACATACAACGGTACACTTGGGGGTCTGTGTGGGAACTTGAACGGAGACATTGCTGATGAGTTTTACACTCCAGATGCTGTCCTTTTGAATAACACCCAGCTGTTTGCGGACAGCTGGCGTGATGGATCCCTATCAGCCCACTGTGAGGACCCACCTGACATCTGGGAACCAGGACATTATCAGAACAGCAGCCATTTCAATGAACAATGTGGTATCATGGCTATGGATGATGGACCATTTGCTGAGTGCAGCAGAACACTAGATCCTCAGCAACGGATAGCAGATTGCGTTATGTTTCTGGAGCAGACACAAGGTGCCAGAGAGGCCTTATGTGAGGCTCTGCGAGGTTACACGCTGCTTTGCCAACAGAATGGCATTGCAGTTGAAGAGTGGAGAAGTTTTACCCATTGCGGTAAGCATTTAGTGTTGCACCTGCTTACCTAAAACTTAAATTCATGAAGCACCAATGTGCTTAACATTTCTGTCATTGTTTTTCTGTCATTGTTTTCAACCAGAATCCACCTGTCCAGCAAATACCCATTATGAAGTTTGCGGCACGTCCTGTCCTGCATCCTGCCCCAGCCTCTCGTTTCCATTTCAATGCACCTTGCAGTGCCAGGAGGGATGCCAATGTAATGATGGAAATGTGTTAAATGGAGATCGCTGTGTGCCCCCCACGGGTTGTGGTTGCCACTACTCTGGGCGTTATCGGCAGGCTGGAGAGAGGTTCTGGCATGGTGAAGAGTGCCAGGTTTTGTGTGTTTGTGATGGAATCACTGGAAATGTCCATTGCACGCCATCTTCTTGCAGCGAAGAAGAGGTCTGCCATGTGTTGGGTGGCGAGTATGGCTGCCATCCTCGTCCACATGCTCGTTGCTCTGCTTCGGGTGACCCCCACTACATGTCATTTGATGGATCCTTCTTTGACTTCCAGGGCACATGCCGCTATGTGCTAGCCACAGTCTGTAATGACACTATTGGGCTTCCGCATTTCCAGGTGGATGCAAGGAACGAGGCGTGGCATGGACTCCTGGTGGCGATTACTGTTGAAGTTTTTGTCAATGTGTCTGGGCATCTTGTGCACATGTCACGGGACATGAATGGTCATTCTACCGTTGAGGTAATCAAGCATTACTCTTTGTCATTTTTCTTGATAGACAAAAACAATGATTAATGACAGGCTTGTGTATGAGGCCATGATCTACAGCAGACATTCTTAGAACACCCTGCTAATATTTTCATTTCAATCAGGTTGATGGAGAGACCAGAAACCTCCCCATCCTGCTTGATTCTGGTCAGATGTCTGTCTACTCCAGTGGACAGTACATATTTGTATCAACCGACTTTGGTTTCAGCGTGAGTTATGGTGGATCCTGGGCAGTGAACATCATTGTACCAGCAGAATACAGTGGGGTTACATGTGGCCTCTGTGGCAACTTCAATGGCCAGAGGAACGATGACTTCATGATGCCTTCAGGTGCTCTCGATCGTTCAGCAGACCAGTTTGGGGCAAGTTGGAAGGTTGAGGACGAGCTGCCATGCAATGATGGGTGTGGAAACAATTGTCCTTTGTGTCAGGATCAGACAACTTCCCGTTCCCTGTGCGACATCATAAGGTCCAGTGAGGGTCCATTTAGCTTCTGTCATGTTTATGTGGATCCTGAAGCCTACTTTAATGACTGTGTTTTCGATGTGTGCCTTTCTGGAAACCGTAATGATGTCCTATGCCGCTCGATCCAAACCTATGCGAGTGCCTGTCAATCTAACAACGCCATTATCTACCCCTGGAGAGAAAGCACATCCTGTGGTGAGTGAGATAATTTTAGGTTATTTCCATTAGCGTGTGTCATTAGCTTGTATTGTGAACAAATGGTATACATCAGACGTGCTTGAAGCCTATCCATTTTGTTTGTTACGTTTCCAGTCATGACCTGCTCAGAGAACAGCCACTATGAGTTGTGTGGCACAGACTGTGGTCACACTTGCGCAAGTAGCATTGACTCTAGTTGTGAGCACACATGCTCAGAGGGATGCTTCTGTGATGATGGATTGGTGAGGAGTGGAGAACACTGTGTACCAGTGGAGCAATGTGGCTGCCTTTATGACGGATTCTACTTTAATGTAAGAATTTAAAAACTCTTTTAACAAAGCTTTATTAGATCTCACCGGATATTGAAAAGCAGAGCCTTGTATGTAGTGTTACTGCAAAAACAACTGTTCAACCATACATGTCCTCCCTTCTTGAAATGTAAAGTTCATCGTTTTGTGGTATGTTTTCATAGGTTGGCGAACAGTTCTGGGATCTAGAATGTTCTAATCTCTGTGAGTGTTTTGCTCCAAATGATATGCGCTGCTCTGCTTCATCTTGCCGACCGACTATGGAGTGTACGGTCAGAGGTGGACGTCGGGGCTGCTATGGTCAGTGCACATCTCATATTAAGTTGTGTTAATTACATCAGCATTTGCCATTGGATAGTTGATCACAATCTTTTTCATGGAAACTCCTCTTTACAGAAGAGAGCACCACATATATGACCACCACCAGATCAAGTCTTCCCTCCGGTATGTTTGTAAAAATTTAGGGGGAAAAAAAGTCATGTAATATGTGATATCAGTGATTATATTTGAGTTTTTTTTTTTTTTTTTTTTTTCATAAATTCTGACAGGTCTATTTGATCCATTTGGTGCTTGATTTGTTATTTATTATAAAACAATCTGTATAATTCTTTCAAGACAGGTATACCATGAGCTTTTGAGTTTTTTCTTTTTTTTTTAAACAGTGGTAGAGTATATGGTACTTATAAAGCCATTAGTTGCTGTAATGTCAACTCCTATTTATTGTTAATTCCGGATGAAGAACTACACTACCCATAATCCTTAAAAGAAAACTCTACAAATCAAAAGATCAAAGCAAACAAATCAGGGTGAAAGAGCTGTGCAGTGACCGCTCACCCCATGCAGCATTGTGAAATCGAGTGCTTCCATTTTCCAACTTTTTATATATTTGTGTGTAGATTATTAGTTTTCAATCTATTTAAAATTCATAGTTTTTATACTTATAACCACTGACGTTTCTTAAATAGTTATATAATTGTAATTTGCAATGCCTTCTGGGACTGTAGTAAATTTCATCATGAAAGATGTATAGTGCAGATTCTTGTACTCTTGTCTTTCCCAGATTTTCACATAGCCTTTTTCAGTCAAAGTTTGTAATGTTGTGATTTGTCTCAGAGAAGTTTGACTTTGTTCAGAAGTCTTTTTTGAAGAACTCTTTCCAAACCTTATGGAGAAATTAAATAGAAAAAATTATTTGGGGAGTAAGGGTGCAAGAGACAATCATTGTTGTGCTCTATAGAGATGTCAGTGTTGGCATGTAATGTGGAAAACATCTTTTTTTCTCTACAGAACAGAGCACCACATACCCAACCACCACCAGATCAAGCATTCCCCCAGGTATTTTTGAAAGAATAAAACAAATATATAATAAAAAAGACAGTAAATGCAAAGGTAAAGTAATTTGATGTGATATCATTTTTTTTTTTTTTTTTTCATAAATTCCCACAGCTGTGTTTTATCCATTTGGAGCTGGTGACACAGAGAATGATCGCTCTGATGATGGGAGTTCATCTGTGATCTACCTTCTGCAACAGTTCATATATTTTGGACAAACATATAGCCGAATATATGTAAGTTATTGTAAGATGCCAGCTTTTTTCATTTGTGATTATGGACTCAATATGGAGGTCACCTGTGAGGAAATTACCATTCATTGCATTCCTTCTTTCTGTTACTAATGACTTCTGAATGCTCAATTTGATTTATTTATTTTATTGAATTTATTATCATTTTTACATGTAAAAACATAATAATTATATTTATTTATTTTTCTTTTCTTTTTTTTTACTTTTCTTTTTTTTATTACATTTTTACTATTTAATCATTATTTCTAATCTTAGTCTATTCGCTATTCTTTATTGACCTGCCAGCAGCCATATCACCCTGTAGCCCTAGACTGTCGCCCACTGAAGCTAAGCAGGGTTGAACCTGGTTAGTACCTGGATGGGAGACCTCCTGAGAAAGCGTCTTGGGTTAAGACTGTGACCCTTGTTCCCTGAGGAGGAAACGAGACACTGCGTCGTTGAAAACGACTCTTTGGGGACGCTCCCTTAGCGTGCGCCTCTGAAGTATGAATGAAACTAATCCAATCCTGATTGGTGTTGCGTCATGCCGTAACATGTGACGGCATAAACGGATGCATAAAAGTGACGCTGGCACACACACACATTAGCCTCACGATGAAGCAAGCTGCTCCTAGGCATCGAGGGGCGTGGCAAGACGACGCAGTGTCTCGTTCCCTCCTCAGGGAACAAGGGTTACAGTCGTAACCCGAGACGTTCCCTTTTGTAGGGAACTCAACACTGCGTCGTTGAAAACGACTCTTTGGGGAACGAATGCCCACTAGGCCACGTACCGAAAAAGGCCTGCCCTAGAGTGAAACTGATCTCAGGCACTCAGCTAGGACGAGAGCACATGTGCGCCAGGCGTACAAGGGAGGTGCAGACTATAAAACCTGATAAAAGTGTGCGGGGTAGCCCAACCGGCTGCCTCACAGATCTCCTGGAGGGGCACTCCCGAGAGGAGGGCCCTAGAGGACGCCATGCCTCTAGTAGAATGAGCCCTTACAGCCAAAGGTGAAGGCAAATTGCGCACCTTGTAGGCCTACTTATGGTTTGTTTAGCCGGGAGCCCCTTATTAGGTGACCCAAAACACACTACAGTAGGTCCGACCTCCTCCAAGAAGAGGACCTCTCAAGGTAAATACTCGGAACTCTGACTGGCAGAGCAAGGAACCTCTCCTCTTCTGCCGACACATGAGGTGGAGGATGAAATGCTTGCAGGACCATGGACCTAGCCATGTTAGATTGCACTTAAGGCACATAGCTGGGTCTCGGATGCAGGATGGCCTTAACTCCGCCGGGGGCAAACCCCAAGCAAGCTGGTGTTAATGCCAGAGCTTGGAGATCTCCCAGTCTATTTAAAGAAATAGCTAAGAGAAAGGCTATCTTGAACGTGAGGTCCTATGCGAAGCCGACTGGAGGGATTCGAAGGGAGCCAGGGATAGCCCTTCGAGAACCACCACCAGGTCCCAGGAAGGAAGCCTGGACCTGACTGGCGGTCTCATCCTCCATGTACCATGGAGAAATAGTATGACCAGTTGGTGCCTCCCCAAAGGCCCAACATTCAGTGGTGCATGGAATGCCGCAATGGCAGCCACGTACACCTTACGTGTGGACGGGGAGAGATTCGCAGAGAAACGATCTTGAAGAAACTCCAGAACTGAAGCCACTGGGCAGTTAACTGGACCTAACTCATGTTCTCTACACCAAGTGGAAAAACATTCCACTTGAGGCCATATAATCTCTTAGTAGACGGAGCCCTAGAGATAAGTATGGTTTCGACCACCCCAGATGATAGACCAGAATTTAGGTACTGAGCCCCCTCAGAGGCCAGACCCACAATTTCCACAGCTCCGGGCAAGGATGGAATATAGTGCCCTCCGCCTGAGACAACAGATCCCTCCTCAGAGGAATCTGCCATGGCGGAGCTATCAGGAGTGAAACTAAGTCCGAAAACCATACTCGGGCCGGCCAAAACGGGGCTACCAGAAGAAGACTGATGCCCTCCTGACGGACCCTCTCCAGGACTCCCAGGAGCAGAGCGATCGGGGGAAAAGCGTACAGGTGAAGCCTCGGCCAGGCCTGTACCATGGCATCCAACCCCAGCGGGGCTGGATGCGTGAGGGAGAACCAAAGTGGACAGTGGGACGTCCCTCGAGATGCAAACAGATCCATTTCCATTGGTCCAAAGCTCTGCCATATCAACTCCTCCACCTCTGGATGGAGTCTCCATTTCCCGGGCCTCAGCCCCTGCCTCGACAGGATGTCTGCTCCCTGATTCTGAACCCCAGGGACATATATTGCTCTTATAGATAATATTTTCCCTTCGGACCATAAAATAATCTGATGCGCCAATCTGGATAGAGGGCGCGATCTGAGTCCCCCTTGTCGGTTCAGATAAGCTACCACTGATGTATTGTCCGAACCTATCAAGACGTGGTAACCTTTGATGTCTGGGAGGAAGCTCCTCAGACCCCTGAACGCAGCCAACATCTCTAGGCAATTTATATGCCAAGAATGATGATGGTCCTGCCACAGACCCCTGGCAAAGCGGTCGTCCATGACCGCGCCCCAGCCAGTGAGGGAAGCGTCTGTCGAAATGGTTTTCTGGCGACATGACGCCCCTAATACTGGCCCTTGGGACAAGAACCAAGGCTTCTTCCATATTAATAGGGGGACGCTTTATTATATCTGCGCGTAACCTTTATTATACGGAACGGATTCCCCTTGGGGGAAAACCCCTTGGCTTTGAGCCACCACTGAAGGGGCCTCATGTAAAGAAGGCCCAAAGGAATTATGTTGGATGCCGCTGCCATGAGGCCCAGCAGTCTTTGAAATTGCTTTACAGTGATGGCCTGGCCTAGCTTTATCCCGGACACCATGGCCAGGATGGATTCGATACGCGCGGGAGACATATGTGCCCGCATTGTAACCGAATTCCATACCACGCCCAGAAAAGTAGTTTTCTGAGCTGGTTCTAACACACTTTTCTTAGTGTTGAGTCTCAACCCCAGGTTCTGAATGTGGCCAAGGACGAAATCTCGATGCCGAACTGCCATTTCTCGAGACTGCGCCAATATGAGCCAGTCATCGATGTAATTCAGTATACGGATGCCCTGAAGCCTCAGTGGAGCCAGAGCTGCATCCATACACTTAGTGAACGTGCAGGGAGAGAGTGCTAGGCCGAACAGAAGAACCCGATATTGGTATGCTTCGCCCCCAAAAGCGAACCTCAGGAACCTCCTGTGACATGGAAGGATGGAGACATGAAAATAAGCATCTTTTAGATCTATCGTGACAAACCAGTCCTCGGATCTGATTTGATTCACGATAATGGGAATAGTAAGCATTTTGAACCTGAATCTCCTCAAAGAACGATTCAAATGCCTTAGATCTAAAATCGGCCTCAGCCCGCCATCCTTCTTTGGAACTATAAAGTACCGGCTGTAAAACCCGGACTCCCTGTCTGGTAGGGGAACACTTTCTATGGCCCCTTTATCAAGTAGAGTCTGTACCTCTTGTTCCATAACCCGAGCCTGTTCTGGAACCACTGCAGTCTGTACCACCCCAGCAAACTTGGGAGGTCGGTGACCGAACTGCAGTCTGTACCCATATTTTATAATATTCAGGACCCAAATAGATGTATTCGGAAGGCGTTGCCATTCTTCTACAAAATCTACTAAGGGAACCAGCCCCTCGAGACTGGCCTCGGGTGTTTTTCGAGCACTATTCTCGACCTCCTGAAGCGGAGGACCGGCAGGAAAAAGTCGAGATAGATTTTGTGACCATAGTCGGTGCCCTGTTGCAAGCTTTTGGGGCGAACACCACGGTGTGATGGAAATTCCTGAGGGCTCCCCAGAGGGGAGGCTCTTTCGGTTTCGTTCTCGACCCCCTGAAGCGGAGGACCGACAGGGAATAGTCGAAAACAGTTTCCGATGTGCGGACGCGAAAACTGCCTGGCCGCAAGCCTTTTGGGCGGGCACTACAGCGTTCATTCGCTGAAAACCGATGTGTCCCGAAGCGCACTTGACGCTGGATACAAACATCGATTTCCTGAGGGCTCCGCGGAGGAGCGATTCTCGCTCGTCCCTCCACGGGGGGGGGGGGGGGGGGGGTAGCCATCTTCGTCTCGTTTACCCTGAAGAGGAGGACCGGCAGGGAAAAATCAAAAACTATTTTCGACGTTCGCTGCTCATCATTTTAATTCCTCAGAATAAAATGCAGCCAAAAACACTGGATAAGTGAAACACGGTCTGGATGGTAGGCTGAATTAAAATATCTAACTTCTTAAAGTCAGATAATATATTCCATCATTTTAATTCCATAGAATTAAATGCAGCCATAATCACCAGACAATACTGTTTTAATATTTATTTATACAGTCTCGTAATCTACACGCTGCCTCAGCAAACGCGAGATTCGAGCTGTTACAATATATTTGGCTTTCATCCATCGAGAAGAAAGTCATCAGGTGCGAGGTTGAAACATCCGACAGCGCACGGGTGCACGCGCGCCGAGATATTTCTCAATGAACACTGCCAGCACCCTCAGGAGCTGACTGTGAATGCCTTGCACCCAAACAGTATTATTTCAAAGATTGCATGTGTCCCTTTTATTGCAGACTCGTAATCTACGTGCTGCCTTGGCAAACGCGAGATTCGAGTCTTTCACAATATATTTGGCTTTCATCTCTCGAGAAGAAAGTCAACGGGCGCGAGGCTGAAACACCCGAAACGCACGGCTGTGTGCGTCGAGATATTTCTCAATGAACACAGCCAGCACCCTCAGGAGCTGACTGTGCATGCCTCGCACCCACACAGAATCTTTATTGCAGAGTAGCCCCGTAATCTATGCGCTGCCTCGGCAAACGCGAGATCCGAGCCACTATAGATTATGTGTTACAATGCAGACCTTTAATCTATGCGCTGCCTCAGCAACGCGAGATCTCAGCCACAGAATCTTTATTGCAGAGTAGCCCCGTAATCTACGTGCTGCTTCGGCAAACGCGAGATCCCAGTCACAGAATCTTTATTGCAGAGTAGACACGTAATATTTGCGCTGCCTCGGCAAACGCGATATCCGAGCCACTAGATTCTATATTGCAATGCAGTGGGACAATTCTTGATAAGACAGACAGTTTCACAGAGAACGCTTGCTGAAGAGCGAAAGCTAGTGTGTGTGTGTCCCGGCGTCACTTTTATGCATCCAGTTATGCCGTCACATGTTACTTCATGATGCAACACCAATCAGGATTGGATTAGTTTCATTCATACTTCAGAGGCGCACGCTAAGGGAGCATCCCCAAATAGTCGTTTTCAACGACGCAGTGTTGAGTTCCCTACGAAAGGGAACCAGGTTGCTGCTGGAAGAGGTGTTAGTGAGGCCAGTAGGGGGTGCTCACCCTGTGGTCTGTGTGGGTCCTAATGCCCCAGTATAGTGACACTATACTGTCAAAAAAAGCACCGTCCTTCGGATGAGACGTTAAACCGTGGTCCTGACTCTCTGTGGTCATTAAAAATCCCAGATGTCCTTCGAAAAAGAGTAGGGGTGTAACCCCAGCATCCTGGCCAAATTTGCCCATTGGCCTCTATCCATCTTGGCCCCCTAATCATGCCCATATATACTGATTGGCTTCATCACTCTGTTTCCTCTCCACCAATAAGCTGGTTTGTGGTGGGTGTTCTGGCGCAATATGGCTGCCGTATCATAATCCAGGTGGATGCTGCACATTGGTGGTTGAGGAGATTCCCCCTTCCACCTTCCAAGAGCTTTGAGTGCTGAGAAAAGCGCTATATAAATGTAACAAATGATTAACTCTTAATTGACCTGTTTCTTTGGTAGTTTGGAGTAAATGTTCAATCATGACTGGATTTTAAATATTTTAAAAGAAAGTGTGTATGAAAAGAAATCTTTATCTCTTTCAGGTCAACAACAATGGACACCTGACTTTTGATGGGCCATTTCACAGCTACATTCCATACCAATTCCCAGGTTATAGTGGAAGAGATATCATCGCTCCATTCTGGACAGATATTGACAATCGTGGCAATGGTGTCATTTCGCATCGTCAGTACGCCTCTGGCAGTGTCCTTACAGAGGCCACACAAGACATTAACCGATACTTCCCTGACCTGAGCTTCTCTGCTACTTGGGTCTTTGTTGCAACATGGGACAGAGTTGCATATTTCCCTCTATTAGGAACAGTAAGAAACCAATTTTATAAATTCCTTCTGTTCTTGTTCAATGACAAATTTAAGAAATCAAAATGATTGAACATCATGAAGCAAAGTTGCTACACATTACTGGGTATATTTTTTGTGACATTCAGAAAAAGTTTTTTTGGTCAGCACTTTGTTTATTTTTGTCTCTTTTCAGGAAACATCTTTCCAAGTGGTTTTGATTTCAGATGGCCATTTCTCATTTGTTTTAATCAATTATGGAACAATTGCGCCAACTCAACGAAATGTACAGGTGTGCACAACATGGTAAATAAAAAATTGAGATCTAGGAGACAATTTAAATAAGATGCTGAAAGCTTGTGTCCTAATTTTTCACAGGCTGGTTATGACACCATCAACTCAAGATACCATTTCTCAATTCCTGGATCATTTTCTAATAACATCACATACTTAACATACAGCAGTAATGTAAATATGTCAGGCAGATGGGCCTTCAGAACAGATCATGGATCACGGGGTTGTCAATTTAATGGTAATGTTTTTTTTGTTTTGTTTTTCTCCCATTGATGTGATCCTAGACTAAATAAATTATTTGGTATTTGCAGGAATCATTCAGTTACCAATATAAACAGTATTGTATATTACTGGTGAATCAAGAAGTCTTAGAAAAGTTTTTATATATTTATTCCCTAAACATCCAGTAATTTTGAGTTAAAAGCCTTGTGAAACTGTTATGCTGTAGGTATTCCAGTGCAGCTTGAGGACTCTTTCTGGAGTGATGCCACCTGTCAACAGAGATGTACCTGTACAGGAAGCGGCCTCCAGTGTAGCCAGGAGCCCTGCAGTTATTCCCAAGCCTGCCGTCCAGCTGCCTTCCAATACTCTTGCCAGAACATTCAACGGCAAACCTGTACCATCTCCGGTGACCCTCACTACTATACCTTTGATAATCAGGTTTTTCACTTTCAAGGGACCTGCACTTATGTTCTATCTGAGGTTAGTCTTTTTCTATCTCTATACATTAAATGGCTTTCTGTCTATTGTATAATAGGTATAAATCAATCTGTAAACCTTGAATATTTTAGGCTTGTGGTGACGGTTTGCCGTACTATCGCATTGAGGGCAAAAATGAGCATCGGGGCAGCACACATGTGTCATGGACACGGATGGTCAGAGTGTTTGTCTATGATGAAGTAATTGAACTGGTCAAAGATCACTATTATGAAGCGAGGGTTAGTATGACTATATTGCTTGAATTTCCACTTGAATGTGACCTTCTATCCATATTGCTAATATCCTCTATTTCCAAAATTGTCTAGGTTAATGGAAGCTTTGCAGCAACACCCTTTGCCCTTCACAATGGCTCCATCCAGGTCTATCAGTCAGGTTTCTCTTTGGCCATCAGCACAGACTTTGGTCTAGTTGTTTCATATGATGCATACAGCTACGTCCGCATCTCTGTACCTTATGACTACTTTAACGCCACCTGCGGTCTGTGCGGGAACTTTAACCTGCGCCCTGAAGATGACTTCCATTCACCCAGTGGGGAGATCTTGAGCTCAGATGTGGACTTTGCCAACAGTTGGAAAGTGCAAAGTGACACAGATCCTGAATGTCATAATGTCAGGTGCACAGGTCTGGCTTGTGCTGTTTGTACTACTGACGAAATGAGTATTTACAGTGACACCAACCACTGTGGAATCTTAGGTGACGTTGTCGGCCCATTCGCCTCTTGCCACCCTGTGCATGTGCCACAGACCTATATAGAAAACTGTGTCTATGACGTTTGCTTGGGAGGAGGGTACCAGCCCATTCTGTGCCAGGCTCTCAATGTGTATGCTACTCAGTGTCAACAGCAGGGTGTACACCTTGGGCAGTGGAGACAGCAGGGCTTTTGTGGTAGGTATCTTGCTGAGATGAATGATTTGTCTAAATAAAAGATTACAGGAACTGATTTGTATTCTTTATTCTCTTCCGCCATTTCCAGAGATTCAGTGCCCTCAACACAGTCATTTTGAACCTCAAGGAACAGGCTGCCCTGCAACGTGCAGTAATCCATCTGCCCCAATGAACTGTCCCTTGCCCAATCAGGAGAGCTGCATATGTGATCCTGGATACATCCTCAGTGCTGGAGAGTGTGTGCCTGAAGCAAACTGTGGCTGCACCTTCGAGGGCTTCTATTACACTGAAGGACAGTCAGTGGTGTTGGACGGTGACTGTGGGAGATGGTGTGTATGCAGCGGCATGTCAATGATCTGTCATCAGCACCATTGTGGTCCAGCAGAGGTTTGTGGAGTCCATGACGGTGTGAGAGGCTGCAGGCCCATTGGTTATGCTACCTGTTCAGTTGAAAACCTAGGGTCATATTATACCTTCGATGGACAAAGTTTCAGATACCACGGAGCTTGTGGATTGACCCTTGTTAGAGTGATGGGGCCATCCCCCCTACCGCACTTTGTGTTGACAGTGGAGAAAGTACCCAGAGGTCTTCATGACTTTGCCAGGTTCCTGAAGTTTGAGGCAGAAGGAATACAGGTCGCCATTGAAATGGGAGAGGGCAGCAATGTAAAGGTTAGTCAAAAATATCGTCACTAAACTTTTTTTTAGTAAAAGAGCATAATTGCATTATTTTCCAAATTCATATGCTAAATGGAAAAGTTTATCTGTTTATCATTCTCTCCAGGTGGATGGACAGATGGTTGGTCTGCCTGTCACTGTTAGCTCTGGTCAAATCCGCATCTATCACAGTAGTGTGAGGGGTTTTGTTTTGGAAACAAACTTTGGGGTGACCGTGAGAGCTGATTGGCCACACATTGTCCGTGTCACAGCACCGAGCACATACAACGGTACACTTGGGGGTCTGTGTGGGAACTTGAACGGAGACATTGCTGATGAGTTTTACACTCCAGATGCTGTCCTTTTGAATGACACCCAGCTGTTTGCGGACAGCTGGCGTGATGGATCCCTATCAGCCCACTGTGAGGACCCACCTGACATCTGGGAACCAGGACATTATCAGAACAGCAGCCATTTCAATGAACAATGTGGTATCATGGCTATGGATGATGGACCATTTGCTGAGTGCAGCAGAACACTAGATCCTCAGCAACGGATAGCAGATTGCATTAAGTTTCTGGAGCAGACACAAGGTGCCAGAGAGGCCTTATGTGAGGCTCTGCGAGGTTACACGCTGCTTTGCCAACAGAATGGCATTGCAGTTGAAGAGTGGAGAAGTTTCACCCACTGCGGTAAGCATGTAGTGTTGCACCTGCTTACCTAAAACTTAAATTCATGAAGCACCAATGTGCTTAACATTTCTGTCATTGTTTTTCTGTCATTGTTTTCAACCAGAATCCACCTGTCCAGCAAATACCCATTATGAAGTTTGCGGCACGTCCTGTCCTGCATCCTGCCCCAGCCTCTCGTTTCCATTTCAATGCACCTTGCAGTGCCAGGAGGGATGCCAATGTAATGATGGAAATGTGTTAAATGGAGATCGCTGTGTGCCCCCCACTGGTTGTGGTTGCCACTACTCTGGGCGTTATCGGCAGGCTGGAGAGAGGTTCTGGCATGGTGAAGAGTGCCAGGTTTTGTGTGTTTGTGATGGAATCACTGGAAATGTCCATTGCACGCCATCTTCTTGCAGCGAAGAAGAGGTCTGCCATGTGTTGAGTGGCGAGTACGGCTGCCATCCTCGTCCACATGGTCGTTGCTCTGCTTCGGGTGACCCCCACTACATGTCATTTGATGGATCCTTCTTTGACTTCCAGGGCACATGCCGCTATGTGCTAGCCACAGTCTGTAATGACACTATTGGGCTTCCGCATTTCCAGGTGGATGCAAGGAACGAGGCGTGGCATGGACTCCTGGTGGCGATTACTGTTGAAGTTTTTGTCAATGTGTCTGGGCATCTTGTGCACATGTCACGGGACATGAATGGTCATTCTACCGTTGAGGTAATCAAGCATTGCTCTTTGTAATTTTTCTTGATTGACAAAAACAATGATTAATGACAGGCTTGTGGATCTACAGCAGACATTCTTAGAACACCCTGCTAATATTTTCATTTCAATCAGGTTGATGGAGAGACCAGAAACCTCCCCATCCTGCTTGATTCTGGTCAGATGTCTGTCTACTCCAGTGGACAGTACATATTTGTATCAACCGACTTTGGTTTCAGCGTGAGTTATGGTGGATCCTGGGCAGTGAACATCATTGTACCAGCAGAATACAGTGGGGTTACATGTGGCCTCTGTGGCAACTTCAACGGCCATAGGAACGATGACTTCATGATGCCTTCAGGTGCTCTCGATCGTTCAGCAGACCAGTTTGGGGCAAGTTGGAAGGTAGAGGACGAGCTGCCATGCAATGATGGGTGTGGAAACAATTGTCCTTTGTGTCAGGATCAGACAACTTCCCGTTCCCTGTGCGACATCATCAGGTCCAGTGAGGGTCCATTTAGCTTCTGTCATGTTTATGTGGATCCTGAAGCCTACTTTAATGACTGTGTTTTCGATGTGTGCCTTTCTGGAAACCGTAATGATGTCCTATGCCGCTCGATCCAAACCTATGCGAGTGCCTGTCAATCTAACAACGCCATTATCTACCCCTGGAGAGAAAGCACATCCTGTGGTGAGTGATATCATTTTAGGTTATTTCCATTAGTGTGTGTCATTAGCTTGTATTGTGAACAAATGGTATACATGAGACATGCGTGAAGCCTATACATTTTGTTTGTTACGTTTCCAGTCATGACCTGCTCAGAGAACAGCCACTATGAGTTGTGTGGCACAGACTGTGGTCACACTTGCGCCAGTAGCATTGACTCTAGTTGTGAGCACACATGCTCAGAGGGATGCTTCTGTGATGATGGATTGGTGAGGAGTGGAGGACACTGTGTACCAGTGGAGCAATGTGGCTGCCTTTATGACGGATTCTACTTTAATGTGAGGATTGAAACTCTCTTTTGACAAAGCATTATTAGATCTCACAGGATACTGAAAAGTTAACCCTGTATGTAATGTTCTGTATTACTGCTAAAAAAAAAACTCCTCAAACATACTCATGTCCTCTCTTCTGGAAATGTAAAGTTCAACCTTTTGTGGTATGTTTTCATAGGTTGGCGAACAGTTCTGGGATCTAGAATGTTCTCACCTCTGTGAGTGTTTTGCTCCAAATGATATGCGCTGCTCTGCTTCATCTTGCCGACCGACTATGGAGTGTACAGTCAGAGGTGGACGTCGTGGCTGCTATGGTCAGTGCACATCTGTGATATCACTCATATTAACTTTTCTGAGTTGCATTATCTTTGCATTTATTTACCAAGAATTTGTCTGCTAGTGTTGTTTTTGTCATTATGAAAAAAATAAAATATGTATATAGAAAATCACTTTCAGGACCAAGGCCACTGAAATTATTATTATTATTTATTTATTTTTCTGCACAGAAGAGAGCACCACTCACATGACCACATTCAGATCAAACCTTCCCTCAGGTATTTTCAAATACGTCTTGTATTTTGTACGTCTCAGAGGTGGTTGCCTTGGTTTAGAGCTCGGTTGAATATCTTTTTCAAAACCCAATGGAGATAATGAATAGGAAAAGTACCTTGAGAACTGAGGGCTGCTGAAAAAGTGGATGAACACTGTTGTGCACTCAAGGCATTGTTTTGTCTTTCCCTTTACAGATGAGAGCACCACACACATGACCACCACATCAAGCCTTCCCTCAGGTATATTTGGAACATTTAAAAAAAACAAAAAACAAAAAACAATGAATGCAAAGATGATGTCATGTGAACTGATATCAGTGATTTGATTAATTTATTTTCTCATAAATTGCCAAAGGTATGTTTTATCAATTTGGAGCTTTATTTATTTTAATTTTTTTAGAGTTAGACCAGTAAAAAAAAGCCTTAATGTTGAATGTTTTATTGCAATTATTTCTATTTTTAGGAAGATGGAATAAGGAAGATGTTATGTAATCAATATGTGTTTTATATATGCCCCAGTTATTGTCACAAATCCTGTGGTTCTCCTCTTTTTGTCAGACCGCTGTTCTAAGCTCAACTGCACTGAGGATGAACGCTGTGAAGAGAAACATGGTGTTTATGGCTGTTTCTGCAAGGAGAACCATCACAGATCTCAGCGTGGATCCTTTGGTTGGACTCATTCAGCATTTCAAATATTCGTTCATCATTGATTACATTTTTGTTTTTTTTATCACTGTTGACATTCTCTTGAATATTTTTCTCTCTCAGATGTCTCTGAAACCTGTGAAAGCAGCTCTGGCTCCATTTCTCTGTCTCGCTGTCAGCTTTTTGAGGCTGGTTTTCCTTCTGACATCTTACACCTCAATGACCCCAACTGCAGAGGAACAGTCCGGAATGGCAGAGTGGAATTCTATTTTGACAACAATGACCACATCTGTGGTACAAGTCTTGTGGTAGGAATCATTGCATACATGCTCAAATTAGCAAAAGAACAACAAATCCTTTTTACAATTATTTTATAATTCTAAAGTTATAAAGTTATAATTATATAAAGTCCCTTAATATACAAATGTTCAAATAATATGTGCCTACAGGCCAATGGCACCCACTTCATCTATGAGAACTTTATTGTGGGAGAGCCAGACACAGTTGGACATCTCATCAGCAGGAAGAGAATTCTGAAGCTTAATTTCACCTGTGTGTACTTACAAACCCAAACACTCTCCATGAACATCAACCCTCTGGAGAGGTGGGATGAACTAAATTCAGCCAACTTACTGACTAATTATTTAAACTATTCTTATTTGTAGTTGACACATCTTGTGTAAAATTATTTCAACAGCATTATGCACAGGATCCTTCCTGCGGGTCAAGGGACATATCAGGTCAGGATGATTCCCTATCAGGATGCTGAATTCACCCGTCCCTTCACTGGTAGTGTGAACGCGGAGCTGGACAGACGTATTTTTGTAGAAGTTCGTGTTGATGGAGTTGACAGCCATCAGTTTGCCTCAGTGATAGACAAATGTTGGGCTACACCTGTGAATGATCCTCATTACTCTCTCCACTGGGACCTCATCGTTGGCATGTAAGTCAATTTGTTTGTTTGATAGTTTATCTTCCTTAGCACTTATTATTTGTATTTTGCCAGAAAAAAATGCCATTCATTACTCTTAAAAATACTTGGGATCAAAAAAACAAAAACAAAAAAACAACAACACAATGACATTTTTACTTACCCTCTTGCCATTCCAAACCTTATCAAACCTAGCCATTTTTTAATTATCTTTTTAATATTGTTATTATACTGTCCCAAAATTCTCAGGTGTCCCAATCCAGAGGACAATACAGTGGACTTGCTGCAGAATGGTGTTTCCACATCCAGTCGTTTCTCCTTTGAGATGTTTATCTTCACTGCAAACTCCACAAAGGTTTACCTGCACTGCGCTATTCACCTTTGCCTTCTGAAAGACAATCACTGCTCAGTGGTGAGTTTACGAATTCATGAGTATATTCAGATTTTACTTATGGACATGGATATAGTTGTTGGTATTTGTAAATCTATCAAGTTTCTTTAAGAGTTTCTTTAAGTAAAAGGAAAATACACTGAAAAGCATACATTTGAGCTCCAGTCAATGGAGAAAAATGGCAATTGTATACAGCAGTAACAACATCTACCAGAAGAGGGCCTTACAGGGCCATGCTAACCAGCAAAACCTTGACCCCTTAGTTGACACAACTTGGTTGTCTTTTCATCTGTATTTTAGCACTGTGACTCTGAACACCACCATAGAGAGGGCAGATCTGTGGACTTCCATGACAGTGCTTCCATATCTATGGGTCCATTGATGTGGTCTGACAGTAACAAAGGTGATTTATAAAACAAGAAAAAAATATATATTGTTAATATTTGAATATCAAATGAGCAAGAGTGTTGTAGTTCTGCACTGGTCTGGAACACAGTGGATGCAGAGGAATGATACAGACAGTAAAACATCTTTCAGTAATATTAACTGAAACATCAGCACTCATGAACCACTGCTTGCTCAGTCAACTGACTGCTGTGCATTCTCTGTTCACAGATACACAGGTGCCACGTCAAGTGCAAGTATCCAAGGCTCCATGGCTGTGTGGTTCTCTGACTATACCACTTATTTCTCTGTGTGTTCTGATATGCTTTTAGAATACAGGGTATGTTCACTAAGAATCACCATCATTTTATCTAGTCTATACTAGTCTAGTCTTTTCTCTTTTTCAATTAATGAGATACTGCTGATTATCTGATTAATAATCTGAAAGAATAATCATTTTAAAAATCAATCATTTTATAAATTGAGTCTAATTACTATTGTTTGAATAAAGTATATAATAATGAGATCAACTGATTGTCCATGTATTTTGCTCTTTGGTTTTGGTGTGTGTGTGTGTGTGTGTGGTGGGGGTGGTCAGTCCTAACACATGTTATGACATTTGTTGGTCCCCATGAGGAAAACAGCTAATAAATCATACAGAATTATGTTTTTTTGAAAATGTAAAAATACAGAAAGTTTTCTGTGATGGGTGGGTTTAGGGGTAGATATTGGGTTAGGGGATATACTATACAGTTTGTACAGTATAAAAATCATTGTCAAGTCACAGTTATTTATATAGCGCTTTTACAATACAGATTGTTTCAAAGCAGCTTTACAGAGATTATGTCTTTGAAAAGTCCTCATAAATCATGGAAACCCATTTTGTGTGTGTGTGTGTGCGTGCGTGCGTGCGTGCGTGCGTGTGTGCGTACGTGTGTGTGTACACATTTGACATACAGTCTTTAAGTGTATGGAATCCTCATGTTTGCATCTTCTTTTGAAGTTTAGGTTAATGTCAATCAACAGAATATTTACACAGACATTTTAAACGTCACAAGCTGTTTTGCAGCATTTTTTTTTCTGCAGCGGTCATACTTAATGACTTAATTGTTCTTTTCTTGCATATATGTTACTTCTGTAAATAACTTGGAGTTTGACTAGTTTCTCTTCATTCTTCACTGATACAAACATGATTTCACCACAGATTTCTTGTACTTTTACCGAAAAATATTACCTAAGAAACCATCAAATTGATCAATTTTTAATTCATCATGCAGCATAAATAATTCATCATTTTGCACACTTATTTGTTAAAGGTACACTGTAACTTTTGTCCCTTTAGTCTAGCGGTTAAAAAAACAAACATGCACTTTGCAGAAGAAAATCGTTTTGGTTGTGCTTCGCTCTGCCTGACTGTGCGGATGAATATGGTTATCCTGCTGCTACAACCATAATCAATTGAACCACAATACATGATGCTTTACAGTGAACTCAGATAGCTACATATGCCAATTGATCTGTTCAATATAATCCCTTACTCACATGTTGAGTAATGAAGACACAATCTCTTATCAACGCTTTTACAACATTTCAAATCCCTCAGTTCTTGCCATCTCCGAAAAGCCACGCTAATGTTGATTCTTGTTTTATTACCAGATCTGTCACATTCTCTTTTTGCCAGCAGACTCTCCTCTGAGTTGTGATCAACCTATGCCACTTGAATTTGAATTAAAGGAAGCAGAATTGCAATTCAATACAAATTCAAAGAAATTCATATTCATATTTTAAGTGAAGTGTTTAACAATGAAGCTTTACAGTATATGTCAGATATGATTGCATTATAAATGATATTAGTTTGAACTACTTGTACAGATTAAATTAAAAGGATATGTTTTCCCAATTCTGAAATTCTGAATTTTGCACAATCCTGGTAAGGCAACAAAAGTGTGCTTGCATGCAAAATGTCAACAAAAAATAAATAAAAAACTTGTTTCTATGAGGGAAAACAGGACTGAACAAACAAAACATGGTATTTTGAATTTAAAAAGTCAACTAAAGGCACATCATAACAGACATACCATAGATCTCCTCACACAACAGTATGTAATGAAAAACTGGTTTAACTATGAAACAACTCCTAGGTCCGCCTACCATTTTAGAAATATAAGAATTGGAAACTTGCAGTTCAGCATCATTGTATTCTGTTTGAACTGACGAAGAGACAACTTCTGCTGCCACATTTCAGCTCAGGTAAAGTTAATCTCATCTGACTTTGCTCTTATGCTCTTATATTAAGCAAACAGTCAGCTGCTTTTGATTTAGATTATTATGTAACAATTATTTTGCAAAAAAAAATCCCCTTTTTGTCTATGGGTCCTTGAATACTACATTTTATTGATTTGTTCAGCAAATTCTGTTACTTTAAATAATTAAAGTGAAGTAGCAATTTATAAATGTACACTGCCAATAATGCTTATACTAAAGGATGGTATTCTTTCTTTGTTAAATGTGCGATAAAGTCATTGAGAGATTGTGATTTAATGGAACAAAACTAAACAATTTGGCAGAATAACAAAATTATAAAAAGATTTGACATATTCATCAAGGCTTGTGCACAATTCAGAATTGAATTGAGAATGACTCCTTAATTCCAATTCAATTCTTGAATTTGAATTGAATTTGAATTGATGTCAAAAACAGGATCTAGAATTACAATTCGAATTTGAATTAAAGGAAGCAGAATTGCAATTCAATAAAAATTCAAAGAAATTCATACATATTTTAAGTGAAGTGTTTAACAATGAAGCTTTACAGTATATGTCAGATATGTTTGCATTATATATGATATTAGTTTGAACTACTTGTACAGATTACATTAAAAGGATATGTTTTCCCCCAGCAATGAATGTTAAAAGCTCTAGTCACAGAACAAATAATTAAGTTTGATTTATTGTAATTGTAATTTTGTGGAACATGACTCCATTTCCCAGAATGCTTTACTTTAACCAAGTATTTAAAATGGTTGCTAAACAATTTGAGGTGGACATTTGTTTGAAAGCACAATTTGATGGGCAACACTGGACTTTTTAAGTTTCAGATGTCCCTTACAACTTCACTCTGCACCTGTTGAGAGAATCTTTAGTGTTGCAGGAAAGATATTCAGACCAGAACGGTGCAGACTCAATGAAAAAAACATTTGAGGAGCTATTGAGAATATATACAGTATGCAACAGTGTTGCTCAGTAATTTTTTGCATTGGAATAAGTGATAACTGCATTTACAACAAGTTTGTGTTTGTGTGATTACTTTGAAATGAAAATTACATTGGAACAAAACTAATTAAACAACATTGAGGGGGTAATTTATTTCAAGAATTTGATCAAAATCTATTTTAGAACAAAATGTATGCAGGGTTGAGAAGTAAATAGTTACGTGAAATGAAATTTATGTTATTAAATTACAAAATTAATGCAATTGTATTACTGAGGTAAAATGTTTAATTCAATTAGTTACTAATCAATTTAAAACGAAATTGCTTTGCATTGATAAAGTTATCCAAATAAAGTAATCCAAACCACATTTATAATAACTAATAACAGTAAGCAATAACATTTTCAAAGTAACCTTCCTAACACTGAATGCATGCGAGACTCAACACATTCTTTCTGTTGTGTGACTGTGTGGAATTTTTTTGAATTGCCATGAATTTAATTCCACTTCCTATCATTCCAATTCAAATTCAATTCAACGTCCTGTGGGGCGGAGTAAATTCAATTCAAATTCAAATTCATGAATTGAATGGAGGCCAATTCTGAAATTCTGAAATTTGCACAAGCCTGATATTCATTGGCATATTTTGTATGATAGTCTAGATGTATTTGTTCAGCAAAATAATCAGTAGCTCAATACTAGTAGTTTTATCACCACTGAAACGTTTGCTAATTTCGTGAGATGAAATGTTTATATGTGCTGTATGCAATAGAGCACTCTGTTAAGTAATTTGACAGTTTGCATGTTGCGATTGACAGGATTAGATGCACATTCTCCTTCCAAACTTTCATTTAGAACTAAGAATATCACATGTTTAACCTTAAAGATTGTTATATTATCAAGAATATGTTTTTACAGACAAGTTTGACATCTGCATGAGCAGTCTGCAACAATGAGGTTTCTAATTTCATTGTGCATGACACTACAGCTGCTGAATAATGGTGAGTTTCACACCTATAAAATTGCCAACCTGTGGCCAATAATCTGTGATTTAAGAATGACACACTGGTGACTGAAATTCAATAGAACTGACTGGAATTGTTTTGTATTTAACAGTTGAAAGGATCGATGGACAAACATCAGGTAAGCTAATCATTCTTCTACTTGGGGTCTGCTTCATCATGAACTAAAACCCTTCAATTCTTTCCTTATCAATCCTTTAAAATATATTCTTTCCAAAACATTTTTACTAGTACTAGTCAAGATGTTCTGGACTGACAAAATGCTTCAAAAGTAACCTACTGTATAATCATTTTTGTAGTCTTTTTTTAAACATTCATTTATATTTTTGTGGATGTTTTTAATATGCAATACTTTTAATGCACTCAACACCCAAATCAACTAAATCCGTCAGTGGTTGTACTGAGGCACCTAAGTCAAGATACTTAGTAATTTTGGAAATATTGAATATAAATAGTTCAGAAGTCATTCATTCATTGGTTAAAAAAAAAAAAAAAAAAAAAAAAAAAAAAAAAACACTGCAAACAAATTGCCAGTTCAGAAAAGCAATTGTAACGATTCAGTTTGTCATATTTGTGCTTCTCTATTAACTGTCATCTTTTGTCTCTTTTGACACTATTCTCTTAGAAGCCACAACTTTGGGCACTGATCCATGCTTTGAATATACAGTGCTGGATAACTTATGGAGAGACATACGTGGTGATCAAGACAACCATGATGATGACACTCTTGTTGAATGGAATGGCTGGTATCGACTGTATTTGAATGGAGAAACTGCTCAGATGTCTGAGTGGTGTGTGAATACCACAGGATGTGGTGGTGATACTGGACTGTATCTCAATGGTTCTCATCCACATCTTGAAGATGGGGTGGTGACCAGTGAAGTCTTGGGATATCATCTAAGGGGTCAGTGTGATGAATTTAGATCCACCCCCATCCAAATTAAAGCCTGTGCAGGAGATTATTATGTCTATAAACTTGTCAGACCTGACGAGTCAATCCACAGGCCTTCATACTGCGCAGGTGCGGCATTACACGTTCACATTCTGCTCTGTTAAAGACTTTTCCAACCCAGGGTCATTAGAAAAAGGCACCTATCTATCAAAATTTTTGCACTTAAAAATCCAAAAACATTCAGTACCTATATATGCAATTTAATTCATTGCAGTTTCCAGCTGAAACAAACAGTAGAGGCGGTGAAACTTTTATTCCATTTCAAACAACAGATTATCGATTACATACTTATTTTCACGTGGTTCCTTGCACTTCAAAAAACTTTTACCATAGTGGATTATTTGTACACTAATAGTTACATTTTGACATTTGCATCACATAGCCAGCTCCAAATGTATGGCTTTTGTTACATAGCCTTGACATAGAACAGGGTTGCATTTGTGATGCAGAGCGCTCGGGTCCCTTGAAACACAAGTCACAATAAAAGTGACTTGAACAAGCAAGCAAAAATGGCATGGCTGCTTCAGAAAATACGTTTTTATCTCAAGTTTGCTATATTGTTAACACTATCGATTAGGTTTAGGGTAGGGTTTTGCAGGACCACTATAACGGGACGGATGGTTAGGATAAATCCACCCCCCTCCCCCAACTGACTGACCAATCAGTGATTGTGACAGGGGCTGTGGCAAGCAATAGCCGTCATTTCATCGTCTCAGTTAACTATATACCCGATATAGTCCCTATATATGAGTAACCCACTTCTTGCCAAAATAACCTTGAATTTGGTTGCATGTCGTTTTTGCCAAAATAACTTGAGAGATGTATGACATTCCATCATTTAAGCAAAGTCAACAGTGATTACAAGCTGTTTGGTTCCATTTCTTTGACGTTATCTAATTGATGACTAGTGAATTCTTGGGCTATGGTTTAGACGACTATAACATTTTCACTGACAGTCCAAATTTTGCCTTGTTTTAGCCAAGACGTCAAGGCTTTGTTTGGATGGCTATTAGATGTCTTTTAAACGCTCAATTGCTTGCTGGGATAAGATCTGCGGGGCCCAGAAACCGTAGCGGCGCTCCTGGGGTTTTGAATGTTATTTTCAAACACAACAAGGCATCACTCACTGGACATTTAATTTCCAAACGAAGAAAATATGAGATATGAACAACAACCAATGTAATAAAATGTTGCCAGTATCCCGTCCATCGATTTCGGACAAAACTGAATGCACTTTTTAGCGCCAATCACTGGATATTTCACTTCGACAGTGTCACGAAATGTGAAAAACCCAAGGTAATATAATTTTGCAGAAATGTCATCAAGGGCATGTTTTTCCAAATGAGCCTGGGTTGGACTTTTGTGTATATGACATATTTATTCTCTCTGTATCCAAAGTTGATATTAGTTTATATTATAGAATTTTAACATTATTATGAAATGTGCCTATTTTTAGCCAGTTAGACTTGACATGCTAAAAGTAGTAACGCTACATCATTGTGCATTTAAGACAGGCTTATAATAATGTCACAGTCACTCCGAAAAACTTGACTAACATTCACATCACTTTAACGTGGTATTTCAATGTAAAACCCATGTTTCTTATTCACCAAGCACATGAAATCCAATATAACCATGCGCTGAAATAGTGCTGCACCATGCATCATCATTTCTTTAGTGCATCCGGTGATAAAACAATACACATATAGCTGTCACCGTGCTCGATTCAGTTTTGATGAAGAATTAAGATTTTTTTTTCATCCTTAACAGTTGCTTTCGACAGCATCAGCAATGATCCTTGTTCCAACTATGAATCTCTGGATCGTCCCTGGAGAGCCACAAATGAAAGTGGATCATACATTTGTGATGACTCTTTCTCCTGGAAAGGCTGGTACCGACTTTTCTACAATGGAATGGACATCCGGATGCCAGAGAGCTGTGTTAGAGAATACAGCTGTAACACAGTTCGCAGTCTGTGGCTCAATGGTCCTCACCCTCAGATAGAAGATGGAGTGGTGACCAGGGAGGTCTGTGGGGTTGAGTCAGGCTGCTGTGATCACACTTCTTTACCCATCAGGGTCAAAGCCTGTCCAGGAAATTACTATGTGTATGAATTTGTAAAACAATCTTGGTGTGCAAGTTACTGTATAGGTACACTGTTTTACTCAATTTCTTTCTTAAATAATCTTTGAATTATTTCTTTATTCTTTAAATCATGTCTTCAAATTTCTTCCTTTCAGATGTCAGCACTATATCACCGACAGCTTCCATTACAACTCCAGCTCCAGTTTCCACATTCGACATAACTTTGTGTAGGTTGACAGACAGTCACATTAACTTTCAATGGGCTATCTGTAAAAAAAAAAAAACGTATGAATCGCTTTTGTATTGCCAATGTGTGAACAGTTTGTAACAAAACTTTTAAAAACGATACCTCCCCTGACTAGGTTGTATTTGAAAACCTGTAGACTGATTTTTATGTAAAGGAACTCCAAAGGATGTGACGGTTACACGCGCTCCAGAGAACCTCTCTTCTGCTCAATGACATGAAATGACTGCTCATACAATATTTCATGCCAAAAGAGCTATTCTGTACTGTAAACGTGTCATGCAAAGACATACATAGCCAGATCTTTAGTCCGTAGTCTCAAATATACTTTATAATCAAACTATCATAACAGTGTAATTTTAATTACCTCATGTTGACATGATGCCGGTGAATTGCAGAGCTGATGCAAACATATCCAAAATATGATTAGATGCTTTCTTAACTGCCGCTTTCTCCACGCTGTGATTTTTGTTGTGTTTATTTTGTTATTAAGTTCAAACCGCGCAGCACATGTTTGCACCGTCGCTCTCAGCAGTATGGACGGTGTCTGGATGTTCACTGCAAAGGTAGCCTATTTCCATTTTTTACTTATAAGGGGAGAACGAAAAAGATCTTCGACGTGAGAAAATCCGGTCCTTGAATCAATTTCAGTCTCGTGTACGTTACTTGTGCAGGAGCGCGAGCACGATGAATAAGTTGCTGGCAGCAGTTCAATTAACGGCCACTGGTGTCGCTAATAACAAGGTTTCTTAATTCTACATATAGCCCCTTTAAGTCCCAGTTGAGTAGATATAAAGTAATTGGGTATCATTACACTTTTAGGATCATTAGAATGTTCAAAGAGTAACAAGTGTTTTATGCATGTAACAGTCATGTGGAATATGCATGGACTTGGTATCTGGAATCTGGAATATTTGGAATATGTATGGATTTAGTATCTGGCTTTGACTGCTCCAGAATGTCAAACCCCTCATTGATTTTGTCATTGTTGCTTTTGTTTGATCTCAGCAACTGCAACCAACACAGATGATGACCCATGCTATGACTACACCATTCTTGATGAACAAAATAGAAGCCCAGATGATTTCTTTGCTGTTTATAATCATATATATGGATATGATGCCACTCATATTGAATGGGATGGCTGGTATCGTCTCTTCATTAATGGATCGAGTGCTCAGATGCCTGAGTGGTGTTTCAGTCTTATGTCATGTGGAGGTTTTAGTTCTCTGTGGCTTGATGGCTCTCATCCTCAGCTGGAAGATGGAGTTGTTACTCGTGACGTCTACGGCTCTTATTACGAATTGTGCAGTTTCTACAGATCTGACCCAATCCAAGTCAAAGCCTGTCCTGGAAATTATTATGTCTACAAACTTGTAAGATTAAATCGAATGATCCCAGCCCCCGCATATTGTGCAGGTACAGTCATTCTCTTATGTCTTTTACTTAATTACAAATTAAATTGTGAGCTTGGCTAAAGACTGCATTTCCCAGACCGGCTTAAGATGAATTAATTTACCATGGAAAGGATTTGTGTTTGTGTTTCAATCAAATTATAGCAACCCCTTTACTGTTCCTAAAACAGTTGTTTTCACCACTCCCAGGTCACAATATGGAACTTCAGGAACTTTTTTATTTTTTATTTACCCTTTATTTTACCAGGTGATGTCCCATTGAGATATTCAAATCTCTTTTACAAGGGAGCCCTGGGGGCTTGCCAATTTAAAAAAGGCTATTATAGGTTATTATAAACAATTATTTATTAAAAAACAATATGAAAAACCCAACAATTCATGAAACTAAGTATAAAATATCATAAAAAAAAAATGTGACCAATAATTATTGTTGTTTATGAAGCGTATAACATTACATTTAAAATTATGGAGCCACTAAAGTGACATAAAGCGCACAAGTAAAATTCCGCTTACGCACAATAAACATTAGTGCACTAATTAAGCATAAACATTAAAACTTAAAGAAATTTAAACCAAACAAATACTGTGCTTGCATATTATTGTGTTCAGTTTATGCATATGATCTAGTTTTCCTATGCACATGTAGTTGTTTTTCATAGGCATGTAACATTTCGTGTGTACAAAGTGGAGTTTGAAAAACAATATAAAACATCACTGCTAGAGAAAATACTGCAATTAGCAGTAGTAGAAATCAATAACTATGTTCTCTCTTTAATTTTCCTTAACAGTTGTTGTCGCCAGTCCACCAAGTGTTGACCCTTGCTACAGTTATAACAGTCTGGATGAGCCTTGGAGAGCAGATCAAACTTCAACTGGTGATTACTTCAATTCCAGATGTGATAGTGATGTCAACTGGAATGGCTGGTACAGGCTGTTCTACAATGATCAGAATGCCCAGATGCCAGAGTCATGTGTTGGTTATGGCATGTGTGGCACTTATCACCCACTGTGGCTCAACGGCCCTCACCCACAGCTAGAAGATGGAGTGGTCACCCGGAAAGTCTGTGGTTCCACAGGGAACGACTGCTGTGGTTACACCTTTCATCCCATACAAGTCAAAGCTTGTCCAGGAAATTATTATGTGTATGAGTTTCTCAGGCCAATATACTGTGCAGCTTACTGTGCAGGTAAACATATTGTTCTTTTTAATGTATATATATCATTTATTTATAATTCTGAAAATTATTGTATACATACTTCCCATTTCAGAAGTCACAAACCCGACAACTATGCACACAACAACATTGTCAATACCAGTCACAGAAACCAGTGGTAAAGTATTTTCATTAGAGATTAAAGTTTGTCATGAAACTTTTGCAGTTTGACTCAAAGTTGATATTCTTTAAATGTGCTCTTTTATGTTTTTAAAAATTATATTTTTTTACTTTTTTGGGTCATTTATTGACATCAGTGTGTACATTTTCCAAGTCACAAACACAAGTATATCAGGGTTATTTTAGAAAATTCAAACTCAAACCATCAAAAACATTTTCATTACTTGAAATAAAATGAAGTGAAAAAAATTAAAATATATATTTATTTTTTTACAAAAGTTAATTAATTTAATTCCTATCTAATCTCATCAATAACCAAGGACTTCAATTAATGATCAAATTAATATAATTAAAATACCCAGTTTACATTTATCCCACCTGTAAGTGATTGTGAAACTAATGGCTAAATATGGGGTCACGTCATTAAATATTACTAAAACAAGCCTTAACCCAGCTATTGTCATTAATCCTGTGGTTCTCCTCTAAGGTGAAGGAGACCTCTGTTTTAAACTCAACTGCACTGTGGATGAAAGCTGCGAAGAGGAACATGGTGTTTATGGCTGTTTTTGCAAGGACAACCATCACAGACCTGAGCGTGGATCCTTTGGTTGGACTCATTTGAAATATACACTGCCCAGAAAAAAAAAAAAGAAAAAAAAGCCAAATGCTTAGGAGTCAATGATTGGATCGTTATTATAGTGATTATTATGTTTCTAGCATGTTATATGTTTGGCAACAGTTCTTTTAACCCTAATTAATGGAGTGTGTAGCTTTTCATTTCTTGAGAAACCATGTGGGAAGACACATGGTCATATTCCAGGATGACAATGTCAAAATGCATCAGGCTCAAATTGTGAAAGAGTGATTGGGAGGGAGCATGAATAATAATTTTCACACATGAATTGGCACCTCTGAGGTCATTGAAAGTCTTTGGAATGTGCTGGAGGAGACTTTACAGAATGTTTGATTTTTGCATTGTCAGTACAAGATCTTTACCAAAAATGTATGAACGTCTTGATGGAAATGTTGTTTCCTACATTTTACATTTTACATTTTACATTTACATTTATGCATTTGGCAGACACTTTTATCCAAAGCGACTTACATTGCATTATCCTATACATTTATACATAGGTCCTACATACAAATGTGTCTTCCTACATACAAGATCTTGACCAAAATGAGGGTGCATTAATATTTGGTAAATATCTTGTATTGAAAATCTACTCCAGCACATCTTAACTTTCAGTTTAAGGTCTGGACTCAGAGGTGCCAATTCATGTGTGAAAATTATTATTTATGCCATTCCCAACCGTTATTTTCAGTCTTAAACATTTGTTTATAAATCCAAACAAGTGTTTGTTTGTTTTTTTTTTTTTTTTTTTTGCCCAGGCTGTCTATGTTCATCATTGATTATATTTTTGTTTTTGATCACAGCTGACATTTCTCTCCCTCAGATTTCATTGAAACCTGTGAAAGCAGCTCTGGCTCCATTTCTCTGTCTCGCTGTCAGCTTTTTGAGGCTGGTTTTCCTTCTGACATCTTACACCTCAATGACCCCAACTGCAGAGGAACAGTCCGGAATGGCAGAGTGGAATTCTATTTTGACAACAATGACCACATCTGTGGTACAAGTCTTGTGGTAGGAATCATTGCATACATGCTCAAATTATCAAAAGAACAACAAATCCTTTTTACAATTATTTTATAATTCTAAAGTTATAAAGTTATAATTATATAAAGTCCCTTAATATACGAATGTTCAAATGATATGTGCCTACAGGCCAATGGCACCCACTTCATCTATGAGAACTTTATTGTGGGAGAGCCAGACACAGTTGGACATCTCATCAGGAAGAAAATTCTGAAGCTTAATTTCACCTGTGTGTACTTACAAACCCAAACACTCTCCATGGACATCAACCCTCTGGAGAGGTGGGATGAACTAAATTCAGCCAACTTACTGACTAACTATTTAAACTATTCTTAATTGTAGTTGACACATCTTGTGTAAAATTATTTCAACAGCATTATGCACAGGATCCTTCCTGCGGGTCAAGGGACATATCAGGTCAGGATGATTCCTTATCAGGATGCTGAATTCACCCGTCCCTTCACTGGTAGTGTGAACGTGGAGCTGGACAGACGTATTTTTGTGGAAGTTCGTGTTGATGGAGTTGACAGCCGTCAGTTTGCCTCAGTGATAGACAAATGTTGGGCTACACCTGTGAATGATCCTCATTACTCTGTCCGCTGGGACCTCATCGTTGGCATGTAAGTCAATTTGTTTGTTTGATAGTTTATCTTCCTTAGCACTTATTATTTGTATTTTGCAAAAAAAACAACAACAAAAAAAAAGCCCTTCATTACTCTTAAAAATACTTGGGATCAAACAACAACAACAAAAAAAAACAAAAAAAACAACAACAACACAATGACATTTTTACTTACCCTCTTGCCATTCCAAACCTTATCAAACCTAGCCATTTTTTAATTATCTTTTTAATATTGTTATTATACTGTCCCAAAATGCTCAGGTGTCCCAATCCAGAGGACAATACAGTGGACTTGCTGCAGAATGGTGTTTCCACATCCAGTCGTTTCTCCTTTGAGATGTTTATCTTCACTGCAAACTCCACAAAGGTTTACCTGCACTGCGCTATTCACCTTTGCCTTCTGAAAGACAATCACTGCTCAGTGGTGAGTTTACGAATTCATGAGTATATTCAGATTTTACTTATGGACATGGATATAGCTGTTGGTATTTGTAAATCTATCAAGTTTCTTTAAGTAAAAGGTATATACACAGAAAAGCATACATTTGAGCTCCAGTCAATGGAGAAAAATGCCAATTGTATACAGCAGTAACAACATCTACCAGAAGAGGGCCTTACAGGGCCATGCTAACCAACAAAACCTTGACCCCTTGGTTGACACAACTTGGTTGTCTTTTCATCTGTATTTTAGCACTGTGACTCTGAACACCACCATAGAGAGGGCAGATCTGTGGACTTCCATGACAGTGCATCCATATCTATGGGTCCATTGATGTGGTCTGACAGTAACAAAGGTGATTTATAAAACAAGAAAAAAAAAAAAATATTGTTCATATTTGAATATCAAATGAGCAAGAGTGTTGTAGTTCTGCACTGGTCTGGAACACAGTGGATGCAGAGGAATGATACAGACAGTAAAACATCTTTCAGTAATATTAACTGAAACATCAGCACTCATGAACCACTGCTTGCTCAGTCAACTGACTGCTGTGCATTCTCTGTTCACAGATACACAGGTGCCACGTCAAGTGCAAGTATCCAAGGCTCCATGGCTGTGTGGTTCTCTGACTATACCACTTATTTCTCTGTGTGTTCTGATATGCTTTTAGAATATGTTCACTAAGAATCACCATCATTTTATCTAGTCTATACTAGTCTAGTCTTATTTCTTTTTCAATTAATGAGATACTGCTGACAGACTAATAATCTGAAAGAATAATCATTTTAAAAATCAAATCATTTAAAAAATTGAGTCTAATTACTATTGTTTGAATAAATAATAATGAGATCAACTGATTGTCCAAGTATTTTGCTCTTTGGTTTTAGTTAATTTACTGTGTGTGTGTGTGTGTGTGTGTGTGTGTGTGTGTGTGTGTGTGGTAGGGGTGGTCAGTCCTAACACATGTTATGACATTTGTTGGTCCCCATGAGGAAAACAACTAATAAATCATACAGAATTATGTTTTTTTGAAAATGTAAAAATACAGAAAGTTTTCTGTGATGGGTGGGTTTAGGGGTAGATATTGGGTTAGGGGATATACTATACAGTTTGTACAGTATAAAAATCATTGTCAAGTCACAGTTATTTATATAGCGCTTTTACAATACAGATTGTTTCAAAGCAGCTTTACAGAGATTATGTCTTTGAAAAGTCCTCATAAATCATGGAAACCCATTTTGTGTGTGTGTGTGTGTGTGCGTGCGTGCGTGCGTGCGTGCGTGCGTGCGTGCGTGTGTGCGTGTGTGCGTACGTGTGTGTGTACACATTTGACATACAGTCTTTAAGTGTATGGAATCCTCATGTTTGCATCTTGTTTTGAAGTTTAGGTTAATGTCAATCAACAGAATATTTACACAGACATTTTAAACGTCACAAGCTGTTTTGCAGCATTTTTTTTTCTGCAGCGGTCATACTTAATGACTTAATTGTTCTTTTCTTGCATATATGTTACTTCTGTAAATAACTTGGAGTTTGACTAGTTTCTCTTCATTCTTCACTGATACAAACATGATTTCACCACAGATTTCTTGTACTTTTACCGAAAAATATTACCTAAAAAAAACTATTTTTAATTCATCATGCAGCATAAATAATTCATCATTTTGCACACTTATTTGTTAAAGGTACACTGTAACATTTGTCCCTTTAGTCTAGCGGTTAAAAAAACAAACATGCACTTTGCTGAAGAAAATCGTTTTGGTTGTGCTTCGCTCTGCCTGACTGTGCGGATGAATATGGTTATCCTGCTGCTACAACCATAATCAATTGACCCTTCACAATACATGATGCTTTACAGTGAACTCAGATAGCTACATATGCCAATTGATCTGTTCAATATAATCCCTTACTCACATGTTGAGTAATGAAGACACAATCTCTTATCAATGCTTTTACAACATTTCAAATCCCTCAGTTCTTGCCATCTCCGAAAAGCCACGCTAATGTTGATTCTTGTTTTATTACCAGATCTGTCACATTCTCTTTTTGCCAGCAGACTCTCCTCTGAGTTGTGATCAACCTATGCCACTTGAATTTGAATTAAAGGAAGCAGAATTGCAATTCAATACAAATTCAAAGAAATTCATATTCATATTTTAAGTGAAGTGTTTAACAATGAAGCTTTACAGTATATGTCAGATATGATTGCATTATAAATGATATTAGTTTGAACTACTTGTACAGATTAAATTAAAAGGATATGTTTTCCCAATTCTGAATTTTGCACAATCCTGGTAAGGCAACAAAAGTGTGCTTGCATGCAAAATGTCAACGGCAAAAAATAAATAAAAAACTTGTTTCTATGAGGGAAAACAGGACTGAACAAACAAAACATGGTATTTTGATTTAAAAAGTCAACTAAAGGCACATCATAACAGACATACCATAGATCTCCTCACATGAGTATGTAATGAAAAACTGGTTTAACTATGAAACAACTCCTAGGTCCGCCTACCATTTTAGAAATATAAGAATTGGAAACTTGCAGTTCAGCATCATTGTATTCTGTTTGAACTGACGAAGAGACAACTTCTGTTGCCACATTTCAGCTCAGGTAAAGTTAATCTCATCTGACTTTGCTCTTATGCTCTTATATTAAGCAAACAGTCAGCTGCTTTTGATTTAGATTATTATGTGACAATTATTTTGCAAAAAATTTTCCCCTTTTTGTCTATGGGTCCTTGAATACTGCATTTTATTGATTTGTTCAGCAAATTCTGTTACTTTAAATAATTAAAGTGAAGTAGCAATTTATAAATGTACACTGCCAATAATGCTTATACTAAAGGATGGTATTCTTTCTTTGTTAAATGTGTGTTAAAGTCATTGAGAGATTATGATTTAATGGAACAAAACTAAACAATTTGGCAGAATAACAAAATTATAAAAAGATTTGACATATTCATTGGCATATTTTGTATGATAGTCTAGTTGTATTTGTTCAGCAAAATAATCAGTAGCTCAATACTAGTAGTTTTATCACCACTGAAACGTTTGCTAATTTCGTGAGATGAAATGTTTATATGTGCTGTATGCAATAGAGCACTCTGTTAAGTAATTTGACAGTTTGCATGTTGCGATTGACAGGATTAGATGCACATTCTCCTTCCAAACTTTCATTTAGAACTAAGAATATCACATGTTTAACCTTAAAGATTGTTATATTAGCAAGAATATGTTTTTACAGACAAGTTTGACATCTGCATGAGCAGTCTGCAACAATGAGGTTTCTAATTTCATTGTGCATGACACTACAGCTGCTGAATAATGGTGAGTTTCACACCTATAAAATTGCCAACCTGTGGCCAATAATCTGTGATTTAAGAATGACACACTGGTGACTGAAATTCAATAGAACTGACTGGAATTGTTTTGTATTTAACAGTTGAAAGGATCGATGGACAAACATCAGGTAAGCTAATCATTCTTCTACTTGGGGTCTGCTTCATCATGAACTAAAACCCTTCAATTCTTTCCTTATCAATCCTTTAAAATATATTCTTTCCAAAACATTTTTACTGGTACTAGTCAAGATGTTCTGGACTGACAAAATGCTTCAAAAGTAACCTACTGTATAATCATTTTTGTAGTCTTTTTTTAAACATTCATTTACATTTTTGTGGATGTTTTTAATATGCAATACTTTTAATGCACTCAACACCCAAATCAACTAAATCCGTCAGTGGTTGTACTGAGGCACCTAAGTCAAGATACTTAGTAATTTTGGAAATATTGAATATAAATAGTTCAGAAGTCATTCATTCATTGGTTAAAAAAAACAACAAAAACAACAACAAAAAAAACACTGCAAACAAATTGCCAGTTCAGAAAAGCAATTGTAATGATTCAGTTTGTCATATTTGTGCTTCTCTATTAACTGTCATCTTTTGTCTCTTTTGACACTATTCTCTTAGAAGCCACAACTTTGGGCACTGATCCATGCTTTGAATATACAGTGCTGGATAACTTATGGAGAGACATACGTGGTGATCAAGACAACCATGATGATGACACTCTTGTTGAATGGAATGGCTGGTATCGACTGTATTTGAATGGAGAAACTGCTCAGATGTCTGAGTGGTGTGTGAATACCACAGGATGTGGTGGTGATACTGGACTGTATCTCAATG
This sequence comes from Leuciscus idus, assembly GCA_021554675.1. Lineage (NCBI taxonomy): Eukaryota > Metazoa > Chordata > Actinopteri > Cypriniformes > Leuciscidae > Leuciscus > Leuciscus idus. Next base: position 8,510,230 of record CM038637.1, on the reverse strand, counting down.
GTTCTCATCCACATCTTGAAGATGGGGTGGTGACCAGTGAAGTCTTGGGATATCATCTAAGGGGTCAGTGTGATGAATTTAGATCCACCCCCATCCAAATTAAAGCCTGTGCAGGAGATTATTATGTCTATAAACTTGTCAGACCTGACGAGTCAATCCACAGGCCTTCATACTGCGCAGGTGCGGCATTACACGTTCACATTCTGCTCTGTTACAGACTTTTCCAACCCAGGGTCATTAGAAAAAGGCACCTATCTATCAAAATTTTTGCACTTAAAAATCCAAAAACATTCAGTACCTATATATGCAATTTAATTCATTGCAGTTTCCAGCTGAAACAAACAGTAGAGGCGGTGAAACTTTTATTCCATTTCAAACAACAGATTATCGATTACATACTTATTTTCACGTGGTTCCTTGCACTTCAAAAAACTTTTACCATAGTGGATTATTTGTACACTAATAGTTACATTTTGACATTTGAATCACATAGCCAGCTCCAAATGTCTGGCTTTTGTTACATAGCCTTGACATAGAACAGGGTTGCATTTGTGATGCAGAGCGCTCGGGTCCCTTGAAACACAAGTCACAATAAAAGTGACTTGAACAAGCAAGCAAAAATGGCATGGCTGCTTCAGAAAATACGTTTTTATCTCAAGTTTGCTATATTGTTAACACTATCGATTAGGTTTAGGGTAGGGTTTTGCAGGACCACTATAACGGGACGGATGGTTAGGATAAATCCACCCCCCTCCCCCAACTGACCGACCAATCAGTGATTGTGACAGGGGCTGTGGCTACCCAGCAAGCAATAGCCATCATTTCATCGTCTCAGTTAACTATATACCCGATATATAGTCCCTATATATGTGACCCTGCATCACAAAACCAGTCACAAGTCACACGGGTATATTTGTGGCAATAGCCAACAATACATTGTATGGGTCAAAATGATAGATTTTTCTTTTATGGCAAAAATCATTAGGATATTAAGTAAAGATCATGTTCCATGAAGATATTTAGTAAATTTCCTACCGTAAATTTATGTAAAACATTTATTTTTGTGAGTGAATGCAGCACAATCGAGAACATAAATGGACAAATTTAAAGGAGATTTTCTTAATGTTTAGATTTTTTTGCACCCTCAGATTCCAGATTTTTAAATTGTTGTTTCTCGGCCAAATATTGTCCTATCCTTACAAACCATACATCAATGGAAAGCTTATTTATTCAGCTTTAAGATGATGTATAAATCTCCATTTCAAGAAATTGACCCATGTGACTGGTTTTGTGGTCCAGGGTCACATATGAGTAACCCACTTCTTGCCAAAATAACCTTGAATTTGGTTGCATGTCGTTTTTGCCAAAATAACTTGAGAGATGTATGACATTCCATCATTTAAGCAATGTCAACAGTGATTACAAGCTGTTTGGTTTCATTTCTTTGACGTTATCTAATTGATGACTAGTGAATTCTTGGGCTATGGTTTAGACGACTATAAAATTTTCACTGACAGTCCAAATTTTGCCTTGTTTTAGCCAAGACGTCAAGGCTTTGTTTGGATGGCTATTAGATGTCTTTTAAACGCTCAATTGCTTGCTGGGATAAAATCTGCGGGGCCCAGAAACCGTAGCGGCGCTCCTGGGGTTTTGTGGGGTTTTGAATGTTATTTTCAAACACAACAAGGCATCACTCACTGGACATTTAATTTCCAAACAGCCGGGATTTGAACAACAACCAATGTAATAAAACGTTGCCAGTATCCCATCCATCGATTTCGGACAAAACTGAATGCACTTTTTAGCGCCAATCACTGGATATTTCACTTCGACAGTGTCGCGAAATGTGAAAAACCCAAGGTAATATAATTTTGCAGAAATGTCATCAAGGGCATGTTTTTCCAAATGAGCCTGGGTTGGACTTTTGTGTATATGACATATTTATTCTCTCTGTATCGAAAGTTGATATTAGTTTATATTATATAATTTTTACATTATTATGAAATGTGCCTATTTTTAGCCAGTTAGACTTGACATGCTAAAAGTACATCATTGTGCATTTAAGACAGGCTTATAATAATGTCACAGTCACTCCGAAAAACTTGACTAACATTCACATCACTTTAACATGTGGTATTTCAATGTAAAACGTCTCAGGTTACGACTGTAACCCTAGTTCCCTGAGAAGGGAACGAGACGATGCGTCAATGGCGCTTTGGGAACGCTCCTGCGTGATTGCGTCTGAAGCACCTATGTCAACTAGTCCAATGGCGAGAGTGGGCGTCACGGGCGGGTGACGTGACGACCAGGAAATGATAAAGGACATCCGGTTTAGAACCGCGCTAGCTTCGAAAAGGGCCGAAGCAAGTCGATCACAGGGATGTAGGAAGTATGGCAAAGTGACGCATCGTCTCGTTCCCTTCCCTGAGACTTTCCCTTTCGAGGGAACTCGCGATGCGTCAATGACGCTTTGGGAACGAGAATGCCCAACACGCCATACGAACCAGAACCTGTCTGTGTGACCAAAGGTCCCCCCCCCCCTCAGGGAAATACCACCAAAAAGGGACATGTAGGCACTAAGGCCGCCACGTACACCTTCAGTGTAGAAGGGGATAACCCTGCGGAAAAACAAACCAGCAGTAACTCCAGCACTGTACCAATCGGGCAGTAACTGGGCCCCACTGTCCACAGACCCGCAATATGAAGGGAAAACCCATCACTAAATACATAAAGTTTCCTCGTGAAGGGAGCTCTGGAGTGAAATATGGTCTCCACAACCTCAGTTGAGAGACCAAAGTTAATGAGTTGGGCCCCCTCAGAGGCCAAACCCACAGGTTCCAAATATCTGGGCTGGGGTGAAGGGTCACCCCTCCCACTTAAAACCGAAGGTCCCTCCTGACTGGAATCTCCAAGGGAGAGCCATCGAGGAAAGACACCAGGTCCGAGAACCAGTCAGCCCAGCCAGTACGGTTCTACTAGTAGTAGAATTATTCCGTCCCGGCGGACCTTCTCCAGAACTCCTGGGAGCAGAGTAATCGGGGAAAGATGTACAGACGTAGCCTCGGCCATGTCCATACCACAACGTCCAGCCCCAAGGGAGCTGGGTGTGTGAGGGAGAACCAAAGTGGACTGTGCGTCGTATCCTGAGACGCGAAGAGATCCACTTGTGCCTGGCCATAAACCCCCCAAATGTGCTCCACCACCTCGGTGTGGAGCCTCTATTCCCCGGGCCTCAGCCCCTGCCTCAACAGGATGTCTGCTCCTACATATTTATGAAAGAGACTACTGATGTGTTGTCTGTACGGACAAGCACATGATGGTCCCTCAGGTCTGGGAGGAATGTCTCAACGCATTGAAGACTGCCATCATCTCCAGGCGCCCCGAGGCACCAAGGGTGGCGGGGTTGGCAGAACGGCCTCCTGAGGGCACCGAGGTGGGGCGGGCACCGTATACTGAGGTGTACACCGCACCACCCCGGTCGGGGTTGCCCTCAGAGGTCTGACACCAGTGGCATCAGGACCTTGGCCGAAACCTTTTTCACAGAAAAACAGTCCTCAGATCCATCTTCTGCTTTAAAGGCTTCTGTTGAGAATGCCATTCCAGTCCCCAATCTTTCTGAGGGGGAGCACAGGAAATAACACTCTGCCCGTACAATGAGTTTGTTAATGGCTAGGGCTGCTCCGCCCAGCAGCCCCATTTACAAAGTTATAAACTCCAAACTCATTGTACACAGGAGATTGAGATGTAGAGTCTTCAATTCCCTTAACTCGATGCTCAGCGCATCCATCTCCTCGGAGGTGGACAGCTATAGCACCAAATTATACCATTTAATTCCTCAAAATTAAATGTAGTAAAAGATCAACCAGACAAGTGAACACGGTATGGATGAATTACTGAACATATACTTGAATCTAACTAATGAAAGTCAGATAAGTAAATTTAAATGCAGCCCACTTATTTAATTCCTCAGAATCAAACAGCAAAGAACCAACCAGACAAGTTAAAATAGTCTGGATGAGAGGCTGAATATATATTTATATATATAGGCTTATATATAAAAAATAGTTTCAACATACAATAAAAGAATCATAAATTCATAGCTTGCAATACACTATGTATCTCTCTTAATAAATGCATAACCACTGGATTCTTATTGCAGTCTTTTTTTTAAATAAACAGTAGCATGGGGAAACTCCCGATAGTGCACACACGTCGGTAATTTTCATGAATGAACGTAGCCCGTCCACTATTATTCTTATTGCAGACCCCGTAATCTACGCGCTGCCTCAGCACACGCGAGATCCAAGGTCGAGTAACAGAATATTTATTGCAGACCCGTAATCTACGCGCTGCCTCAGCAAACGCGAGATCCGAGCCAAAGAATCTTTATTGACTTTCTTCCCTCGAGAAGAAAGCCATCAGGAGCAGAGCTAACTCTCGATAGTGCAAATGTTACACGTCGGGAATTTATGAATGAACACTGTCAGCCCCCTTTTACTAGAGCTGAACGTGCATGCTCCACTCCCAAACAAATAACACATGAATCGCATGTGTCCCCACTCGTAATGAAGCGAGTGCAGGGAGGAACACACGACCCAAAGCTGTTTGCTCCATACTCCTGTCTAGATATATACTTGTGGTTGTGGACTACATCGATGCTCAGCACATCTACCTCCTCAGAGATAGACTGCTGAAACACCGGGCTCTCTAACCAGGGCGGAAGAAGCCGCGGCGCGGGCTTCCGATCCCAGAGAGAGAGCGCTGGATCCCCCGGGTAAAGGCAGAGAAAAGGCGGAGCCCGTCTCTAACCCCTCCGCGAGATCCATTCGCGAACCCCACAATACCAGCTTCCATGCTGCCTCGGCAACACGGGGCCGGTACTGCGAGGAACGCAAGCCTGAACACCCTCCTCAAAGAGTGACAAGCGGGAACGGAGCGAGTAAAGCGATAGTAACTCGCAATGCTCGTAGTCAGCGCCCTCGAGCGCTGACAGATCATGCTCCGTTCCAAACAAACAACACATACATCGTGTGTATCCCCACCCGTAAAGAAAGAGGGCAGGGAGGAACACATGATCTAAAGTTGTTTGTTCGCCATAATATCTATGCTAGTGACAGACAACAATAAATATGACAGACAGTATAACACAGAGCGCTTGCTGAGGCACAGAAGCTAGCGCGGTTCTAAACCGGATGTCCTTTATCCTTTCCTGGTCGTCACGTCACCCGCCCGTGACACCCACTCTCGCCATTGGACTAGTTGACATAGGTGCTTCAGACGCAATCACGCAGGAGCGTTCCCAAAGCGTCATTGACGCATCGCGAGTTCCCTCGAAAGGGAACCCATGTTTCTTATTCACCAAGCACATGAAATCCAATTTAACCATGCGCTGAAATAGTGCTGCACCATGCATCATCATTTACTTAGTGCATCCGGTGATAAAACAATACACATATAGCTGTCACCGTGCTCGATTCAGTTTTGATGAAGAATTAAGATTTTTTTTTCATCCTTAACAGTTGCTTTCGACAGCATCAGCAATGATCCTTGTTCCAACTATGAATCTCTGGATCGTCCCTGGAGAGCCACAAATGAAAGTGGATCATACATTTGTGATGACTCTTTCTCCTGGAAAGGCTGGTACCGACTTTTCTACAATGGAATGGACATCCGGATGCCAGAGAGCTGTGTTAGTGGAGGCACCTGTAACACAGTTCGCAGTCTGTGGCTCAATGGTCCTCACCCTCAGATAGAAGATGGAGTGGTGACCAGGGAGGTCTGTGGGGTTGAGTCAGGCTGCTGTGATCACACTTCTTTACCCATCAGGGTCAAAGCCTGTCCAGGAAATTACTATGTGTATGAATTTGTAAAACAATCTTGGTGTGCAAGTTACTGTATAGGTACACTGTTTTACTCAATTTCTTTCTTAAATAATCTTTGAATTATTTCTTTATTCTTTAAATCATGTCTTCAAATTTCTTCCTTTCAGATGTCAGCACTATATCACCGACAGCTTCCATTACAACTCCAGCTCCAGTTTCCACATTCGACATAACTTTGTGTAGGTTGACAGACAGTCACATTAACTTTCAATGGGCTATCTGTAAAAAAATATATATATATATAAAAAAAAAATACACGTATGAATCGCTTTTGTATTGCCAATGTGTGAACAGTTTGTAACAAAACTTTTAAAAACGATATCTCCCCTGACTAGGTTGTATATGAAAACATGTAGACTGATTTTTATGTAAAGGAACTCCAAAGGATGTGACGGTTAAACGCGCTCCAGAGAACCTCTCTTCTGCTCAATGACATGAAATGACTGCTCATACAATATTTCATGCCAAAAGAGCTATTCTGTACTGTAAACGTGTCATGCAAAGACATACATAGCCAGATCTTTAGTCCGTAGTCTCAAATATACTTTATAATCAAACTATCATAACAGTGTAATTTTAATTACCTCATGTTAACATGATGCCGGTGAATTGCAGAGCTGATGCAAACATATCCACAATATGATCAGATGCTTTCTTAACTGCCGCTTTCTCCACGCTGTGATTTTTGTTGTGTTTATTTTGTTATTAAGTTCAAACCGCGCAGCACATGTTTGCACCGTCGCTCTCAGCAGTATGGACGGTGTCTGGATGTTCACTGCAAAGGTAGCCTATTTCCATTTTTTACTTATAAGGGGAGAACGAAAAAGATCTTCGACATGAGAAAATCCGGTCCTTGAATCAATTTCAGTCTTGTGTACGTTACTTGTGCAGGAGCGCGAGCACGATGAATAAGTTGCTGGCAGCAGTTCAATTAACGGCCACTGGTGTCGCTAATAACAAGGTTTCTTAATTCTACATATAGCCCCTTTAAGTCCCAGTTGAGTAGATATAAAGTAATTGGGTATCATTACACTTTTAGGATCATTAGAATGTTCAAAGAGTAACAAGTGTTTTATGCATGTAACAGTCATGTGGAATATGCATGGACTTGGTATCTTGAATCTGGAATATTTGGAATATGTATGGATTTAGTATCTGGCTTTGACTGCTCCAGAATGTCAAACCCCTCATTGATTTTGTCATTGTTGCTTTTGTTTGATCTCAGCAACTGCAACCAACACAGATGATGACCCATGCTATGACTACACCATTCTTGATGAACAAAATAGAAGCCCAGATGATTTCTTTGCTGTTTATAATCATATATATGGATATGATGCCACTCATATTGAATGGGATGGCTGGTATCGTCTCTTCATTAATGGATCAAGTGCTCAGATGCCTGAGTGGTGTTTCAGTCTTATGTCATGTGGAGGTTTTAGTTCTCTGTGGCTTGATGGTTCTCATCCTCAGCTGGAAGATGGAGTTGTTACTCGTGACGTCTATGGCTCTTATTACGAATTGTGCAGTTTCTACAGATCTGACCCAATCCAAGTCAAAGCCTGTCCTGGAAATTATTATGTCTACAAACTTGTAAGATTAAATCGAATGATCCCAGCCCCCGCATATTGTGCAGGTACAGTCATTCTCTTATGTCTTTTACTTAATTACGAATTAAATTGTGAGCTTGGCTAAAGACTGCATTTCCCAGACCTGCTTAAGATGAATTAATTTACCATGGAAAGGATTTGTGTTTGTGTTTCAATAAAATTTTAGCAACCCCTTTACTGTTCCTAAAACAGTTGTTTTCACCACTCCCAGGTCACAATATGGAACTTCAGGAACTTGCCAATTTAAAAAAGGCTATTATAGGTTATTATAAACAATTATTTATTAAAAAACAATTTGAAAAACCCAACAATTCATGAAACTAAGTATAAAATATCATAAAAAAAAAAAATGTGACCAATAATTATTGTTGTTTATGAAGCGTATAACATTACATTTAAAATTATGGAGCCACTAAAGTGACATAAAGCGCACAAGTAAAATTCCGCTTACGCACAATAAACATTAGTGCACTAATTAAGCATAAACATTAAAACTTAAAGAAATTTAAACCAAACAAATACTGTGCTCGCATATTATTGTGTTCAGTTTATACATATGATCTAGTTTTCCTATGCACATGCAGTTGTTTTTCATAGGCATGTAACATTTCGTGTGTACAAAGTGGAGTTTGAAAAACAATATAAAACATCACTGCTAGAGAAAATACTGCAATTAGCAGTAGTAGAAATCAAATAACTATGTTCTCTCTTTAATTTTCCTTAACAGTTGTTGTCGCCAGTCCACCAAGTGTTGACCCTTGCTACAGTTATAACAGTCTGGATGAGCCTTGGAGAGCAGATCAAACTTCAACTGGTGATTACTTCAATTCCAGATGTGATAGTGATGTCAACTGGAATGGCTGGTACAGGCTGTTCTACAATGATCAGAATGCCCAGATGCCAGAGTCATGTGTTGGTTATGGCATGTGTGGCACTTATCACCCACTGTGGCTCAACGGCCCTCACCCACAGCTAGAAGATGGAGTGGTCACCCGGAAAGTCTGTGGTTCCACAAGGAACGACTGCTGTGGTTACACCTTTCATCCCATACAAGTCAAAGCTTGTCCAGGAAATTATTATGTGTATGAGTTTCTCAGGCCAATTTACTGTGCAGCTTACTGTGCAGGTAAACATATTGTTCTTTTTAATGTATATATATCATTTATTTATAATTCTGAAAATTATTGTATACATACTTCCCATTTCAGAAGTCACAAACCCGACAACTATGCACACAACAACATTGTCAATACCAGTCACAGAAACCAGTGGTAAAGTATTTTCATTAGAGATTAAAGTTTGTCATGAAACTTTTGCAGGTTGACTCAAAGTTGATATTCTTTAAATGTGCTCTTTTATGTTTTTAAAAATTATATTTTTTGACTTTTTTTTGTCATTTATTGACATCAGTATGTACATTTTCCAAGTCACAAACACAAGTATATCAGGGTTATTTTTGAAAACTCAAACTCAAACCATCAAAAACATTTTCATTACATGAAATAAAATTAAGTAAAAAAAAGAAAAGAAAAAAAAAACTTTACAAAAGTTAATTCATTTCATTCCTAGCTAATCCCATCATTAACCAAGGACTTCGATTAATGATCAAATTAATATAATTAAAATACCCATTTTACATTTATTCCAGCTATAAGTGATTGTGAAACTATATGGGGTCATGCCATTAAATATTACTAATACAAGCTTAAACCCAGCTATTGTCATTAATCCTGTGGTTCTCCTTTAAGGTGAAGGAGACCTCTGTTCTAAACTCAACTGCACTGATGATGAAAGCTGCGAAGAGGAACATGGTGTTTATGGCTGTTTCTGCAAGGACAACCATCACAGTTCTCAGCGTGGATCCTTTGGTTGGACTCATTTCAAATATACACAGCCCAGCCAAAAAAAAAAAAAAAGAAAGAAAAAAAAGATGTTGCTGTTTGGATTTAAATAGGCAAATGCTTAAGAGTCAATGATTGGATCATTATTGCAGTGATTATTATGTTTCTAGCATGTTATATGTTCGGCAACAGTTATTTTAACCCTAATTAATGGAGTGTGTAGCTTTTCATTTCTTAAGCAACCATGTGGGAAGACACATGGTCATATTCCAGGATGACAATGTCAAGATGCATCAAGCTCAAATTGTGAAAGAATGATTGGGAGGGAGCATGAATAATAATTTTCACACATGAATTGGCACCTCTGAGGTCATTGAAAGTCTTTGGAATGTGCTGGAGGAGACTTTACAGAGTGTTTGATATTTGCAATGTCAATACAAGATCTTTACCAAAAATGTATGAACGTCTTGATGGAAATGTTGTTTCCTACATACAAATGTGTCTTCCTACACACAAGATCTTGACCAAAAATGTGCACCTCTTGATGGAAATGTTATTTCCATCAGAGGGTGCATTAATATTTGGTAAAGATCTTGTATTGAAAATCTACTCCAGCACATCCCAAAGACTTTCAGTTAATTTAAGGTCTGGACTCAGAGGTGCCAATTCATGTGTGAAAATTATTATTTATGCCATTCCCAACCGTTATTTTCACTCTTAAGCATTTGCCTATAAATCCAAACAAGTTTTTTTGTTTTTTTTTTTGGCCCAGGCTGTCTATGTTCATCATTGATTATATTTTTGTTTTTGATCACAGCTGACATTTCTTTCCCTCAGATTTCATTGAAACCTGTGAAAGCATCTCTGGCTCCATGTCTCTGTCTCGCTGTCAGCTTTTTGAGGCTGGTTTTCCTTCTGACATCTTACACCTCAATGACCCCAACTGCAGAGGAACAGTCCGGAATGGCAGAGTGGAGTTCTATTTTGACAACAATGACCACATCTGTGGTACAAGTCTTGTGGTAGGAATCATTGCATACATGCTCAAATGATCAAAAGTACAACAAATCTTATGTATTTTTTATATATATATATAAATACAATTCTTAGCTATTATACAAGTAAAAATATTCAAACAATATTTCCCAACAGGCCAATGGCACCCACTTCATCTATGATAATTTTATTTTGGGGGAATCTGGATCTGGGAATATCATCAGGAGGGGGAAAAATCTGAGGATCCACTTCAGCTGTGTGTACTCACAAACCCTATCACTCTCCATGGACATCAACCCTCTGGAGAGGTGGGACTCACATATTAAGAATACTGTACATAAATTCTAAATACATACATAAAACCAAGAGTCTCTAAATTGCTTTAAAATTATTTATTTATTTAATTTTCAACAGCATTGTGCACAGGATCCTTCCTGCTGGTCAAGGGACATATCGGGTCAGGATGATTCCCTATCAGGATGCTGAATTCACCCGTCCCTTCACTGGTAGTGTGAACGTGGAGCTGGACAGACGTATTTTTGTGGAAGTTCGTGTTGATGGAGTTGACAGCAGTCAGTTTGCCTCAGTGATAGACAAATGTTGGGCTACACCTGTGAATGATCCTCATTACTCTGTCCGCTGGGACCTCATCGTTGACATGTAAGCCATGTGTTATTTTAATATATATATATATATATATATGTGTGTGTGTGTGTATATATATATATATATATATATATATATATATATATATATATATATATATATATATATATACATATATACATATATATATATATATATATACTGTATATATATATATATATATATACAGGTCCTTCTCAATAAATTAGCATATTGTGATAAAGTTCATTATTTTCCATAATGTAATGATAAAAATTAAACTTTCATATATTTTAGATTCATTGCACACCAACTGAAATATTTCAGGTCTTTTATTGTTTTAATACTGATGATTTTGGCATACAGCTCATGAAAACCCAAAATTCCTGTCTCAATAAATTAGCATATCATGAAAAGGTTCTCTAAACGAGCTATTAACCTAATCATCTGAAACAACTAATTACCTCTAAACACCTGCAAAAGATTCCTGAGGCTTTTAAAAACTCCCAGCCTGGTTCATATCTCAAAACCGCAATCATGGGTAAGACTGCTGACCAGAATGCCATCATTGACACCCTCAAGCAAGAGGGTAAGACACAGAAAGAAATTTCTGAACGAATAGGCTGTTCCCAGAGTGCTGTATCAAGGCACCTCAGTGGGAAGTCTGTGGGAAGGAAAAAGTGTGGCAAAAAACGCTGCACAACGAGAAGAGGTGACCTGACCCTGAGGAAGATTGTGGAGAAGGACCGATTCCAGACCTTGGGGGACCTGCGGAAGCAGTGGACTGAGTCTGGAGTAGAAACATCCAGAGCCACCGTGCACAGGCGTGTGCAGGAAATGGGCTACAGGTGCCGCATTCCCAAGGTCAAGCCACTTTTGAAGCAGAAACAGCGGCAGAAGCGCCTGATCTGGGCTACAGAGAAGCAGCACTGGACTGTTGCTCAGTGGTTGCTCAAATTTTGCATGTCATTCGGAAATCAAGGTGCCAGAGTCTGGAGGAAGACTGGGCAGAAGGAAATGCCAAAATGCCTGAAGTCCAGTGTCAAGTACCCACAGTCAGTGATGGTCTGGGGTGCCATGTCAGCTGCTGGTGTTGGTCCACTGTGTTTTATCAAGGGCAGGGTCAATGCAGCTAGCTATCAGGAGATTTTGGAGCACTCCATGCTTCCATCTGCTGAAAAGCTTTATGGAGATGAAGATTTCATTCTTCAGCATGACCTGGCACCTGCTCACAGTGCCAAAACCACTGGTAAATGGTTTACTGACCATGGTATTACTGTGCTCAATTGGCCTGCCAACTCTTCTGACCTGAACCCCATAGAGAATCTGTGGGATATTGTGAAGAGAAAGTTGAGAGACGCAAGACCCAACACTCTGGATGAGCTTAAGGCCGCTATCGAAGCATCCTGGGCCTCCATAACACCTCAGCAGTGCCACAGGCTGATTGCCTCCATGCCACGCCGCATTGAAGCAGTCATTTCTGCAAAAAGGATTCCCGACCAAGTATTGAGTGCATAACTGAACATAATTATTTGAAGGTTGACTTTTTTTGTATTAAAAACACTTTTCTTTTATTGGTCGGACGAAATATGCTAATTTATTGAGACAGGATTTTGGGGTTTTCATGAGCTGTATGCCAAAATCATCAGTATTAAAACAATAAAAGACCTGAAATATTTCAGTTGGTGTGCAATGAATCTAAAATATATGAAAGTTTAATTTTTATCATTACATTAGGGAAAATAATGAACTTTATCACAATATGCTAATTTATTGAGAAGGACCTGTATATATATATATATATATATTTTTTTTTTTTTTTTTTTTTTTATAAATACATTAAACTTGGTGCATTTGGGATATATTTTTAAATCTTTTATTTATTGGACATTCATTATTTTGACAAAAAAGGATAGATATCTGCACACAAAAATTACAGCTCCACAAAGTTTATTAATAAAACCTTGCATGTTTCGACCAGTCAGGTCTTCATCAGGCACAATCCTGATGAATGAGATGCAACTCTTTATGAATTCATACATTAATTAATTTTCATTTAGAACTTATATTTTGTTCATATAAATTAATAAAAAATGATAATTTTGGATTGATAATTTTGAATTTGCTTTAGATTATTTATTTTTATTGCAAAACAGAAGGAAATGTACCAAGTAGAGATAGAGCACTGATACAAAAATTTTCCGCAAATACTGATTGTTCAGAATGATATCTGGCCATATCTATTTCGATATTTTGATTTTCTTTAGGAGAAATTTCTCCCAATTAATGGTGTAAACAATACAGGGAACCTTCTCACTTGGTACATTAATATTAGAAGTTAAAACCCTAATTATTAAATTGAACTGCTATTTATTTTCAGATATTATAAATACACTCAAATAAATACAACTGAAATGTTTGTATACAACTCAGATGCACATAATTATGTTTTATTAACAAAGTTTATACCTTGACCAAGGGTTTTTGTACATTTTAGGGTTAGTGATGTCACTAGCCCGGGATAAATGTCGTATAGTCCCTACCAGCCATTTGTTGTAGTCCTTAAAAAACAATTTATTTAAAAGCAAATATCTTCCTTTGCTTTGAACTTTGAGCGTTGTAACTTTGCAGATGTTTTTTTATGCTCAAACTGCAACATTACACACTAACTAAAGTTAGGAAATCATAATAAACCACCCCTTTAAAATGGGCCTATAGAGAAAATAATTGGCCCAATTTTATCAACCCATATACCTATTATTGGCCGATACATCGGTGCATCCCTAGTACCAAGGCACCCATCAATTCCATTTTCTTTATATTTTTTCATTTGTTGATCATTATCATTCTCAATATGCCCAGGTGTCCCAGTCCAAATGACTCAGTGGAGCTTCTGCAGAATGGTGTTTCCACATCCAGCCGTTTCTCCTTCAGCATGTTTATGTTCACTACAAACTCCACAAAGGTTTACCTGCACTGCACTATTCACCTTTGCCTTCTGTCAGACAGTCGCTGCTCAGTGGTGAGTTTACAAATCCTGTAGCAACATAATGTTTCACTAATGGAGTTGATGAAAAGGCACAGTATTTTTTCATAGGAGGGTACAACAGGAGGCGCACCAAGGTAAAAGGCGCATTTGATTCGAATAGTTTCTATATATTTAAAATATATTTTTATATTAACATATTTTAATTACAGTATATTTATTGAACAAAAATTAACTCTTTTATTTATAAAAAAATAAACAGAAAATACTAAGCTACAAACTTTGCTAAAGTAATTGTTATGAACAAGTATTAACTTAGACATTATTAAAAACATATTACATTAGCTAAAGTATTTGCCCCATGCTGGTGAGCCTTTTACCCTGTGTGGGATAAAAGGCCCCACCTTGCCACCTCATACATTTATACAAATTTTAAACAAAATAAACCACTTTTATGATTTATTTTCACATTAAATCTGTTGCTCCATCAATGTTCAATACATTTTTTTTTTTTTTTTTTGCAATCATAAAGCAATAGTTTTTATTTTACTTTGGGAGTAGTGAAAAGTTTTCTTTAAGTCCCCCTGTGGTGAAAATCAAGTTTTTAATGTTGTTTATACGTCTATGGTGTTTTTAATATGATTTATGACAAACCATGTGCAAATTCATGTCAACACCATTGCTGAGTATTTTCCCCTTAAAACTGCAGTGAACCGAAGACAGTCTCAAAAATGCAGTTTGAAATCATTTGTGTTTCTGACGTCACAAACTACCTTGTAACCAATCAACGTCAACGTGTGATTCTCAACGAGTTGATCTCTGAGCTGGTGTGAGTGAGTGGAGGCGGGGCTAATTTGCATATCCATAGAACCATGTATACTAAATGAGGCAAGGGGCAAGGGCAATTTTTCATGGAACTTTTTTTTTGGTGATCAAAGATGAGTTTTAAGGGATACAATTATTGACTACAGGGGGACTTTAAGGTGTGCCTGATTTGATACTGATATGTGATTGATGGTTTAGTTTTGGCCCGCCCAGAAGAAGGATGACATTTTAGTTACATCTTGTGTGTGCGTTCAAGAGAAACATCACACACGTACCATATGTATGTGAGAGCATGCATAATAAATGCTGTGGAGCCCCCTGGTGATCACAAATCAGAACAACACAGTCAGCACAGTCCCTTAAAACTAATTAACAGTTCATGCACACATAATGGATACTTGTGGTTGTCTTCTGTTGTTAATGTTTGTGACTAAGAAGATAATTATTTGATGACATAATTTGGCATACCGCCTAAATTTCCGGTCTTTGTTACTTTTAGCACTGTGACTCTGAACAAGGCGTGAGAGAGGGCAGATCTGTGGACTTCCATGACAGCACTTCTGTATCCATGGGTCCATTTATGTGGTCTGACAGTAACAAAGGTGATTTTTGGAATTAAAAAAGAGACTAATTTATATTGTTCATGCATATCTGACATAGTTCATGTTTGCAATTGATCACAAATCACACGCTATACTTTACATTGACTCTTCATAGGTGAGCAGCTCCCAGTTTTCCAAGTGCAGGTGTCCAGGGAACCAAGTCTGTGTGCTTCTCTGATGGTTTTACTAATTTCTATGATGTGTGTCCTGATATCCTTTTAGACTATTTCCACTAAGAAACGTTTTAGGGATTCTCCCAATCTCTGTTTGATTAAGGTTTTGTAATCTCTTTTTTTTCTTTACCACATGATTTTACCATGTCTCCTTATGCTAAAAATTCAAATTTGCAGACATTGTTGAACTGATTTTATTTTGATAAATGTCTTTTTACTCATGGGATGGAATATTCAAAATAATATGTAAAAAATAAATACAATAAGCAAACTGATTTCTGAATTGTTTTGGTGAATTACGTGTCAGTTCAAAATCTTTGAGTTTTCATTCATGAGCCAATAATACGTATACCTATTGATTTAGGCTATATCTCATGTTTCAAACATTAAACATGCATGTGCCATTTAATGTGAATAACTAATATGCGTGACCAGCAATGGCTGTGTTTCACAAAAAGCATTGTAAGCCTAAGTAGATCATAGAAACCATTATGTACAATTTACTTATGATGCTTTTGAGAAACACAACTCATGGAAATCATGGAAATATGGAACTATTTGAGTAAAATATGGGTAAGTTTTGCTCAGTTATGCTTAGCTCTAACATATTTTTCAGCATATTGTTGTATAGTAGGCTAGTTTAAGTCATACATTACATACACCTTGCAAAATCTGTTATAATTTAGTTAAATCTGTTAAAAAACATTAATAATTTAGAAAATAAATAAATAAAAGAGATTATAAATTGCATGTTGATTTTTATTTAGTACTTTATTGAATGTTTTATTACATAACAAATGTTTACATATAGTCCACGACACATAATAATATTTGCATTTACACAAATGAAGCAGTTCAAAGGATTACATGCACTTAATTGATTATCAATATTGAGTGTCATTACCTGGATGATCCACGGCTGTTTTTATGATAAATTCCACGTTTGTCCTGAGCAGTCTTGTTCTGTTTCAGGGAGTGTGCAACATAGCTCTAAGTGAATGAAAACATCCTGCAACGTTTTAAATCTGAAAGTGCACCGTATATAAAGTAATTGTCTTTCAAAAGTAAGAGTCGACTCTGAGTCAATGAAATGAATCGTTTTTCAAACGAGTCATAAGCTGTTTCGTTGTGGCGTCAAGACGAAACATTAGCATATTGCCCGCCCACTTATTGCGCGCGCAGACACCAGGGAAAAATGTAATCCCTCAAACCGGCAGCTGATTAATGTGGATACTGGACAGCATCATGTCGAGAAGACGCTGTGCTCTACAATGTGAAGGTAAAGCCAGTTTTTTTTTCCACTGCCCAAGAACGAGCATGAAGAATCAGTGGTTAAATTCATCATTACCAAGATACCACATAAGTATAATCATAAACTTTTGCTGTGTTCCCTTTATTTTACTGATGACTGCTTCTCAAATATCGGAGTTCAATGCAGGATTCGCAAAATGCTTGCTCTTGAAAGACGGTGTTCAAAACACTTCGTTTTGAGTTTTATATTGTGTAGGTCTTACAGTATGGAAGCATATGGGTAGCAAATTTCAATTTGAAATGTAATATGCAAAATGACAATGCAATATGTAAAATGGCAATGCATTTCTGTATTTAAATAGAAATTTTCCCATACATTTGTGCAATGTTTGGTACAAAATGAAAATGAAAATTCAATTATAAAATTTACATTTGCCATTACTAGTTTTAATATGTAAATTGAATACATTTTTAACGCTTTATAAGTTGCAAAATTAAAATTTATTACAGAAATGATTAGATATGTTTAACACGTTCAAGCAAAAACTGTAGCAAAATTGTAATTTAAATGTTTATTTTTTTCTTAATTGCATTTACACTCACAGTTAAGACGCTTGCAATTGCATTTCCATTAAGTGTCCCACTTATGTGCAATTTGAAAATGCATTCTGAGCCGATCACGTGCCCACCCCGCCCTGTCAATCACTGCGTGAAGTTGGCCCCGCCCCCAACCCAATGCAAAACTTCGGCAAAATAGGCTCAATCGTTTTTACTTCGTTTGTGCTGTAATTTTTGTTTGTTTGTGCTGCTTCTGTTTTTTAGATAGTAAAATAATATTTATTGGTCATTCTGATGTCACCCAGGCCGCCACATGCTCCAAATAAAATAGTCTCGTTCGGTTTATGCCGGTTTTGTTTATGCTGCTTCAGTTTTTGAAATATTAGACTGAATTATAGACGATGACGTCACCAGCCCCCCGACATGCTCCACATTCACCCAAAATAGTCTCATGTATGTTTGTGCTAATTTGCGCCGATAAACGTTTATTTTGTGCTGCTTCGGTTTCTTAAATATTAAAATAATATGTATTGGTCATTCTGAGGTCACTCAGCCCCCTACTGCTCCACATTCAAATATTAGACACTGAATTATAGACGATGACATCACCAGCCCTTGGCCTGCTCCACATTCACCCAAAAAAGGCTAGGTCGATGAATTTGACCCGTCAGATTCCGTGACCATGTACGTATTAATACCTTATCAATATTCTTTATAAAATGGAAAGGGACTCGCCTCATATTTTATGATTATACAGCTGCATAAATAGAGATGGTCACACATCACATTCGTCACTTTATTGAACATTAGAGTCAGTTATAAATAAATAAATCGGTCACATACCGAATACCAATGGAGCTTTGTCATACATATTATGTGATCTCAGAGTAATAGGCCTATGCATTTGCAAGGAAAAACTAGGATCTCCAACATTATTGGGTATTACAGTTAATAGGCTAGTAAGAATAAAGATAAGCATCAGACAATGATAATATTTTATACAAAACGAAACCATCAACACAGTCCAGCATCAGACAACAGCATCGCAGCATAATGTTTACATGGGTGTCGACGCTTGATAAGGCAGAACATTCTCCCAGACCCAGACGGTCCAACATCGTACTGGTTCTATCACCTGCAGGCACGTAATAATCTTCGGAAATACTACCATTTCTCTGTTCACGCTCCACTTCATCTGCTAGTGAATGTAATGCTCGTATCAGCGCCGCCGCCGCCGTGTTTCCTTCCAACACCTCAAAATACGCACCATAGCCTATGTTTACCTGTTGCCGAGCCCCGCCTTCATGCAGTGATTGACAGGGCAGGTCGGGCACGTGATCGGCTCAGAATCCATTTTCAAATTGCATATTGAATTTTGCTACATTCATTGCGGGACACTTAAAGGTATAGTGAAGGATTTTCTTTTTTTTCCGGGTGGATCATCAAGACTATTGGTCCTCCTAATTGTCAATCATTCTGGTGATATGTTTACGTAAGGCCGTCGTACGTGCTCGTCCCTAGCTAGTTTTTGCTTTCTGCGCATGCACACTTTCAGGTGTATATGTGTGGTGAGCTACGGTGTCAGCCATTCATTGAAGCTTGCCGTTCTCACTGGGTTTTTCAAAATGGCTGAGGGTCGCAAGAGAAAAAGTGTCTACGAATGGTATGACAAGAAGAGAAAGGCCTCTGAAGAAAGAAACAAGACCGGAGTGTTTTTGGGAGAATATTTCACACGTTGGCGTGCGCTAAAAGCACAGGTTGGGCTTCCCACTGATGCCTCTAGTTTCTACTCGACAGGTAAAGTTTGGCATGCTATTTGGAGAAATCCATTTAAAATCACTGCTGGTAAAAGTTAATGTAAGCTATGATTAGCGATGCTAGCTGTCTCTCGTGCACACGTTTAATAGGCGTTCCCTCTCGGGAGCAGGTAGAGTGTTGCGCATGTGCATTTTTTTCAAAAAGTGGAGAGGGCGGTTCTTTTCTAAAATTCGGGAAAATCCTCCACAATACCTTTAATGGAAATGCAATCGCAGTGTAAATGCAATTGAGAAAAAAATACATTTAAATTACAATTTTGCTACAGTTTTTGCTTGAACGTGTTAAACATATCTAATAATTTCTGTAATACATTTTTTATTGTAATTTTGCAACTTATAAAGCGTTAAAAATGTATTCAATTTACATATTAAAACTAGTGTAAGGGCAAATGTAAATTATATAATTGAATTTTCATTTTCATTTTGCACAAATGTTTGGGAAAATTAAAATTAAAATACAGAAATGCATTGCCATTTTACATATTGCATTGTGATTTTGCATATTGCAATTCAAATTGAATATTGCTACCCATATGCTTCCATGTTACTGAAATACTTATGCTAATCAGAACTTGTGGGCCACTATTACCTAAAACATTAATACAGATAGTATTAATCCCTCCTTTCCGCGAGCTACTCTGCTCTGATTGGTCAGACAGCTCGGTGTGTTGTGATTGGTCTACCGCATACAGCGTGAGTGTTGAAAACAAAAACACTCATTGCCATAACAACGTCAGCTCTGCATGTCCTGAGGCTTTCTACACCGTAAAACACAGTAATGAACAATGAAGTTGATTTAACCAAATCAATCCGAGCGCGAGTCCATTGATGAAACATTGGAAGAACTAGTTATTGAACCCAAACCTCCATCGCAAGGACGACTCGAGCAGGACGTTTCTCAGCGATACACTCAGTTTGAGGTGCATGAGATGTTGCAACTGTAATTCCTCAGAGTAGTGAGAGCGACAGACATGTCGCTCTCACTACTCTGAGGAAAGATTAAGCATGGAGCAAGATTTGTTTTACAGCGTTTATGTTACATCTGTCATTCACACTAGAGCTCGGCTAATGTATGCAGTTATTGATAGTTTCCTCATGTTCACCACAATAAATTAGAAAAATACATGGTAAATAAATAAGTAATGTTATAAGTAAACTAATCGGTTTGTGATGGACATGCACTTGTTAATGCTGATGGTGAGGAATTACAGTTGCAACATCTCATGCACCTCAAACTGAGTGTATCGCTGAGAAACGTCCTGCTCGAGTCGTCCTTGCGATGGAGGTTTGGGTTCAATAACTAGTTCTTCCAATGTTTCATCAACGGACTCGCGCTCGGATTGATTTGGTTAAATCAACTTCATTGTTCATTACTGTGTTTTACGGTGTAGAAAGCCTCAGGACATGCAGAGCTGACGTTGTTATGGCAATGAGTGTTTTTGTTTTCAACACTCACGCTGTATGCGGTAGACCAATCACAACACACCGAGCTGTCTGACCAATCAGAGCAGAGTAGCTCGCGGAAAGGAGGGATTTAGAGAGATTGATTCATCTGACGAGTCGTTTGAGAATCACTGAAAAATGTGGTGATGTGCAAATGTATATTATGAGAAAATGAAACTTTTTTTTTACCTTTGATGCATGTAAACCTGTTGTAGGAGACTCCGAAACAACATTAGGAAACTTTAATAGCATAATAGGGGCACTTTAATATTTAATACTATTTCATTGGAAATCAAAAGGAATCATTCTCAATTTGAATAATAATAATAATAATAATAATAATAATAATATATTACTAGGTTCAGTATGAGCTTGAAGATGGTATTTCATAATTAAGCAAAGTCAGTTCAGTTCATATCTGGTTTTACAGGAAGACTTACATTTATGATTTATGACAGACATCACATGGGTGGTGCAAGAATTACGTTTTTCCAATGCCAGAAGGGAATTTCTTGCTGTCAGTAAAGCACCAACAGAATGTGCTCAGTCCACCAACTGCTATTGAACACATTTCTGTTACGTGGCATTTGTTCATTCTTTGAACAAAAGAGAAAGCTGGGGTTAAGTGTCTTTCTTAAGGAGCACCTTCTTCAGGTTATTATTCAGATCCACAAATAAACAGCAAGACAACTGCACATACAATACCTAAAATGAAATTATAATGACCAGGAACAGATTTTGTTTTATTCTGTGATACACAGAATATTATAAAATTGGAAAAGTTTGCAGTCCATCAGTAACCATTATACAGTATTGCTTTCTAAATAGCAGATGTATGGGATATCATGGGGATTCTATCATGTTGCATGAAATAAAAACGAAAAAATTGGTTTGATCATTTCAAGTTATGTTAAAACTCTAAATACCGGTAATGACATTTATGTCAAAATTGAATCTCAGATAGTTGATTCTATTCATTTAATATTACTCGACATTTTTATGACAAACTTATTTTGTGACACTCATTTCTTTTGTATAAACTTGGTTATTTCTCTGCCATACATCTCAAAGAATTCCAATATCTGTCAAAATCACAAAACAATTTTGGAAAGTGATTTTAAAACAGTTTCCGTATATGTTTGCAGAAACACTGCAACTTAATGCTGTTTACACCCCTCCAGTAACGAAAAAAAAAAAAGTTTAAAGAGATTATGTCAAAATGTGTTTAGAATTTGTGGCATGCTTCTTGAAAATCCCAGAAACATGTTAGTCCTGTTTCTTCCAAATATTACTGAAGTTAACTTCAATTACAGATTTGTTTACTGTTTGACACATTTATCTGGAGGCTCTTATTAAATCTTCAATATTTTTTTTATTTTTTATTTTTATTTTGTAATTCTCAATTCAGGTTTAGAGCTATAACTGTTCAAGTACTAAAACTAGAATATAAAAATACCTAACCTCATTAAAATGACTAATAAATGATGATCTAAATGCAACAGATAAAACAAGCACGACAAGCAAACTTTAACTTTTCAACAGTAGTAGGGAAGTGTTCTACCTTGTGTTTCCTTGGATAAATGCAGTTCATGCTTGAGACGCTGTTTGTGTATCACACAGTTGCTAGACAGAAAGGCATGATGCATGAATGTGTGTGTGTGTGTAATTGCTTAATCATTATAATTATTGAATTATAAATTATATTATAATTGCTTTATTTAATCTCATAAGCCTATATTTAGTGTTGAAGTGTGGGCCTATGTGTATCAGCTTCTAATTGAAGAACTACTTCTACAAATAGTGTAGGACATGATGATACAAATAGTGTAGCTGAATTCAACAAAACAAGTGCTTTTGATAAAGTATAGCTAATCTTCAAATAGAATTCTAAGAACGCTACATCATTTGTTTTAGGCTCATAGGTTTATGGGTTCACGTGAGATCACCCCACCACACCCCACCCACACCCACACCCACACCCACACCCACACCCACACCCACACACACACACACACACACACACACACTATGAAGACTTCAGATGCAAAACCGTCTGACATTTTTGTTTAAAATCAGCCTACCATTTATATGTTTTTCATTTAATTTCAGTGACATTTTTGGAAATAAGGCATTTCAGTAACTGACTAATAACCTTTCCATTAACATTAAAGTGAAATTACTGAACCTATTACTGAAATTACTGTCTGATTTGCAGTGAATGCCTCGATAAAAGAAGCCGCTAAGCTTGTTTACATGTCTCATTAGAGGTACTCTAAGGTATTTATTTTTCTAATTAGGTGGTATTTTTAAATCATTCATTAACGAAGCTATTTTTTTGATTAAGTAGCATTGTGAAACTCTACGTTACATTTGTCTTGACAATTTTCAGTAATAAAGGTTGTGTAGAATCAAAACAATGTCCAATTCTAAAATGATTCTGTGGGATAGATTATTTTCAAATTAGCAAATTATTTCGAATTGTTAAAGGGACAGTTCACCCAAAAATGAAATTTTTGTCATAATTTACTCACCCTCATGTTGTTCCAAACCTCTATGAGTTTCTCTCTTCTGTTGAACACAAAACACAATATTTTGCAGACAGTTGAAGGTAGCTGTTGAATTCCATAGTATTTGTTTCCTACTATGGAATTCAATGGCTACCTTCAACTGTGTGATTTACAAACATTCTTTGAAAAAAGAAATGCATACTGTGTTTAGAATAACTTGAAAGTAAGTCAGTGACGACAACATTTACATTTTTGAGTGAACTATTCCTTTCAAATTGATCTGGGGCCAGTTGCATAAACATTGTCGCTAAGACTGTGTCTTAAGAACTAGTCTGACCAGCTAGCAGTTAATTAGGGCTAATCAATCTTACTTTTCAGATTCAAATTCAAGAAAAAAAATGTATGTCTAAAACATAAGACTATAGTCTAAGCATTTTATGCAGTCAGCTCCTGGGCCGCTCTTCCCACAATAAACCTAAATAGACCGTTGAGACCATTGGTATAAAGTAGTTGATAGATTTACCAAATACCTTGAAAACTTTTGGCCATTTCTAACTCTTGAGCTTAACCGTTGCATTACCCTGGCTGAGCTTTCACTGAGATCCTTAGTGCAGAGTTTCAAGGTAAGGTACAATATCTTCAGTGTTTCCAATAGTGATTAATATTCAGCTTTCAATAATCTTTTTTTTTAGGCTCGGTTTTCTTGTTTTCACAGATGATGGGAAATTGTCATGCATACTCATTTTTGTTTATTTCCTTAATGCTCACTAGGCCATGTCCTACCCCACAAATATTTGGGCTCCAGAACAAGTCAAGGTGTCTAGGGCCCTAGGTCTTTGTGATTCTTTATTGATTTCAATTTACCATTTGGCTATTTGTTTGTTTCTGTAACGACAGACTGACAGTCCCCAATCTATCTGCATCTTTAAACTGCATTCTGAGCAATGAACATTAGATGGCACTGCATGCAAACACTTGTGTGCTGAGCCTGGACTCACATAAAGGCAGGGAGTTTCATTTGTATCAGCATAATTTTCTCAGTTCTCTGCAGAGCAGACATTTGTATCTCAATGGTGCAGTGTGTAACTGTGTGTGTGTGTGTCTGGCGCTGAAAGAATCATGTTTGTCTAACATGATCGATATGCTTCTCACCTCGTCAAGCTGGGGATGAAATTGAAATTGATTTGTGAACAGTGTTATTCAAAAGATCCACCCTGTGATGCATCTCCTTTGTCTGCTATGACACAAGTCTGAGGGATATAAAAGGGTCATGATGGTTTCTTTGAGACTTCAGTTCCTTAACGTTTCAAGTTTTTTTTTGTACTCCAACATGAATTATAATCAAACCACACCTACTCTTACATACATTTTTCAAAAGCAGATATTGTTCCATCTGTGGTTCCATTACTTTGAGTAATGCATAATTAGCTAACTATAAAGATGAAACACTTTCATTTATAATGCATTATGATTTTTGCATTTTTAAAATGTGAGGTGCACCTCACTCCATTAGGAAAATGTTATTAGGAGCATGTTGTTCTTTTGACACAGAATCACATGTAATATGATGCCAACGATCCCAGCATTTGCTCTTTGGTACAGTGTCTGGCACACTGATGCCCAAACGCTCACCAAGGCTTTCAGGTAGATTATAATTACATTCATGCATCCCGCATCCTCATATGAATGTGTAAACATTGTCAGTGCTTTAATGGAATACTGAATACAGACCACAAAAGGAGACGTTAGGCAGGATGTTCAAGCTGCTCTTTTCCATACAATGAAAGTGAATGATGGCCATAAAATAACACAAAAGTCCATTATGACTCATCAGATGTATTTTCTCTTAAGCCATACTGTGTGTTAGATTATTTTTTATTTTTTTTAAGAGACTGTTAACTGTTGTTTACTGTTACATTTCTCTTGCACTTTAAAAATCTGATTCATGCAAATTGAATGTGAATGTGAAAATCCGATTTGCCGTCATTTATTGTTATTGTGCCATCAATGCGTTACATGTCTTGATGTACAGTATCATGTTTGTATACACAAGAACTGCGAATATAGTTTGTAGATCATTATCTAACCCTAAAGAGATAGCAATAGATTATAGCTAAGATTTAAGGGCACTACTTTGTGAAGAGTGCTTTATCTTTAAGAGTTGCTTTAGTTTTTAGTGTGCTTTATTGATCAGTTTTCAGCCATAACATGAAACTAATTATTGACTTAATTGAATTGGTCAGTGGATGCTTCCTTTCTATAAAGCACAAGAGATGTATGAACTACTTTTATGGTGCTATTTGTCATTTTTTGAGCCTGACAGTGATAGATCCTTGTAATCCATTCACTTTCATTGCATGGGAAAAAAGCGGCTCAGGCATTCTGCCTAACATCTACTTTTGAGCTCCAGAAAATAATCATAGTAAAAGTAAAAATCATACAGGATAGGGGAGATTTGGTGAGATGATAACAGAATTTTCTTTTCTCAGTGAACTATTCCATACACATTCCATACTTTACATGCATATATGCGGCTTGACTATCCTGCCAAAGCCTGAACTGGGTGAATTATTATTTAAAGGCCAAAGAGATGAACTAATCAAACAGAGGACAAGGGCCATTAACCAGCCACGAGAGAGAAAAAGAGAGGGGGAGAGAAAGATTAATAACAAGCGCCTGTGATTCTACAAAATCCTGTTAGTCTGCAACTCACTAAAGCTTTGGAGATTTTAACATATGATGTTACCGAGTCGTTAACACGAATAATGAACACACAAAAAAGTTCAGCTATGACTTCAGTTTTTCTTTTTGTTGTTTACTTCAACTATTCAGCCAGAAATCAGAGATGCTGGAACATTGAAACAGTCTCATCACAGATGATGCCCTCTCCAAATATAAGAAGAAACTGGTTTATGAATGATAATGAAATGTTCTGTGGAAGAATGAGCGGGAGAAGTCATCGTGTCACAGATGTACACACACACGCTCACAGACACGCACAGACATTTGCTGATTACTTTTGGCCCGGCCATTCATTCATGTGTCTATGTGGATTTTCTATCTGCGTTTTCTCCATAATGAAATGCTGACTTTGTGGCATGTTTGATTTAAATGATTGTGACATACATTGATATCACTGGCTCAGAAATGTGATCTGCGCAGAACTCATTAAAACAGCAAAAACTAATATCATGGAGACCAGTAGGACATTACCTGTACTTGTCTCCTCCGGAGAGCAGAATTATCTAGGAAACAGTGTCATAAACAGGAATCCAAGTTAATGATGCTTTAATGATTCATGAAATAATGGCATGTGCTGCTGTATTTAACCATCCTAATGCAGATACAACCATTTTTTGGAATGAACTGTCTCTGAATCTCTGTTGTTTGGCAGTGATTCATAGACACAAAATCAGGGACGTTTTCTCTGAGGAGGCAAAACAAAACTTACCCTAGTCGAAGTTAATCTATGCACTACATATGATGACTCTGATCATGTGGGGACAATACATTTCTGAGATTGTATGTTGCATGTATTAACAACTTTTTTTTTGTTTGTCTATGGCCGCAATGGCATAGAGCACTCATTCATGTTTATGATGCAATTTATATACAACATTTTCCCCTCCAGAACTGTTACTGGCATTAAAACTTATTTGATGTCAACATGGAATGACGTGGATTAACATCTTGGCAGTAAGGTAAATATAATACACAACATTACTTTTTTAAAACGTACAAACTTGATGAAACTTTACGACTTGCTTTTAATAAAATGTTGTTTTCTATTGTAATATATTTTAAAATGTATTTTGTTCTTGCTTATTGCTATTTTATGAAGTTTTATGTAACAAAGTTTGGGAGGAGCATGTTCAGGTAATCATCCAATCAGCACAAGAAGAAGCCAGTATAAATAAAGCCTTCCCTTACCTCCTGTCTCATAACAAATTTCTCAGCATCCCGCCACCACCACATCACCTCACACTCGGCTGGGTCTGCTCATAGATACCTATGATCTATACATTCATAGGGGGGAGTACTCTGGGGTCGGGCCGAATTCCGAGCTTGGAGCCCTTCCCCCGGACAGCAAGCCAAATACGCATTATAATATTACATCAGATTTCATTAACATGTGAACTTGTGAATAAATGTGAATTATGCTGGTGCTCGATAAATGTAGAATTTTTTTTAATTTTTGTGGAAAATTATATATTTTTTCAGGATTATTTGATAAATAGAGTAAAAAACAAATTGTACTGACCCCAAACATTTAAACAATATTACATTAGTGATCATTTATATTAAATTGCCTAAATATGCAGAAATGCCCAATATGCACAAAAAACTTGAACCTACCTTATTGTAAAGTGTTACAACAGTATAGTATAAACAAATAATAATAAAAAAAAGGTTACTTGTTTAAAGTGTCAGTTAAACTGTATTTCAAATGCCTAGAAATATCAGTCCTAATGCTACAACTTGCTTTTCTCAGTGTCTTCTTTGATGTATGACCTCTCAGTTTGCAGAACTGGACGTCCTGATATGAACACTTCACAGTTGGATGCGTGCTCGTCAACTCTCACTTGTCTTTGTGCGACAGAAAAGTTGTCATTCAAAATCAGCTGTCTCTTTTCCAGCTTACAGAACTTATAGGTGAAGTTCTCTTCTGGTTCTCCATCTCTCTCTGATGTGACACGGCTGACTAGCCTGACTCTCCCATTAAGGCTGCACATATACCCTGCTTCACTGGCAGTCGTACTTCTTTTCTGCTCCCTCTCATCCTCCTCCTCTTTCGTGTTTTCTTTGCATTGTGTCATAAACTGACGGCTACTGGTTTTTGTTCTGTCTGTTCTGACAATTGAAGCAAGCAAGAAGACATGCAAGGCAAGAGTGGGCAGGCATATGTCAGACTATGCTACACTTTTCGTTGAGAGGCAATGGTTTATGAAAATACAGAGAGCATAGCATATAGAATATGGCCTGACTGTTGACTTCCAGGCATTGATTAACATAAAAATCCATAAAGATGTACTTATTTTATATAAATTACAAACATTTATCATAAATTACCATGATAAATTATTTTCCGGAGTGATTCATCACCCCATTCTTATAATAGCTGTGCTTTATTTAGCCTAGTCTAATTACACTGTTCCTTAGTGAATGAGGTTTTGTTCTTCAATACTTCTGGTAGTTTAACAGAGGGAATTGTTGGCTTCAGAGCAATATAAGCTTAAGACTGATCACAGACCAGTCCAGATGCTAAGCTTATCCTTGGAAAGCCCTGGTTGGCATGGCAATAGGCCCTAAAGCACACCCTCCATCTTTGTTGGCGGCTGGGAGAGTTTTCTTGGGCTAACTCAACAGATGCTCCTCGGACTGTGAACTGCTCCAAGGGGGTTGTGGAAATGGGAATGAGCTCTGGATTACTCTGATGTAAAATCAAATGTTTTGAGGTTTATGACACAGTGTGTGTGTGGACCATATGGAGGGACGCTAGTTTGAGAGGTCTCTGGGACCAAGCTCAACGTCTTTGGTGTTTGTTGCTGTTTAATAATGACTGAATCTAAGTTCAGAGTAGAGCCCGACCGATAAAGGATTTTTAAGGCCGATACCGATACAAATATTTGGTGATTTAAAAATCCGATATTCCGATATATCGGCCGATATATATATATTTTTTTTTATCCAGAAACGTGTAACAAAACATGAACAGATTTTCCCTAACATTAGTTATTTGTAGTTATTTAAGAGTCCTCAGCCTTACTAAAATAATATAATGCAGTTTAAAAATATATATATATATCTTTTTTTTAATTAACTTTATTGTCACAACAGAACAGAATATATTAAAGTTCTGATAAATATAATGTATATTAAAAATACAAACTTAAGATATGAAACTTAAAGTCCTTTGAACAAAAAAAATCAACTATTATTATTAATATTGACAGTAATAATTTTAAAAAAATCAATGATGATGATATTATTATTATCTTCATCATTTGTATTATTATTAAACAAGACAAAGGTCACTCCTAATTCTATCCATCTATTCCATCAAGCTAACGTTACAACAAACCATTTTCAATCATCATTTGCTGCCTGCCTTCTAAAATCTACTACTTAGTGATGCACTAAATACATTATGTGAGGTAATTAACACATGGTTACCGAGTCGATCGTTCCCTGGGATGCGCCTACATGCAAACCGAAGCATTGAGAACTTTGTAAGTGTACAGACAGTTTAATAAGAAGATACTTTATAAAGACAGTACATTACGCGTTTACAGGCATCATCTAGGAAAACAGTCTCGACTAGTCGAGTCACGAACGCCGTGCTACGTTAGATTTCACAAACGTAATTCCTATGGACCAGCTCACTTAGCACAGTGTTCGTGACTCGATTAGTCGAGACTGTTTTCCAAGATGACGAATGGCTGTAAACGCGTAATGTACTGTCTTTATAAAGTATCTTCTTATTAAACTGTCTGTACACTTACAAAGTTCTCAATGCTTCGGTTTGCATGTAGGGACCCTCATTATGCTACCGTGTTAGTGTGAGGCTATTTTGAGCCTTGTTAGTGGTATTAACTAGCGATTTACTTTTACTTACTCTGTGCCCCATATACTAGCGTTATAAGATCATCTGTTTTTAGAGATAAAACTCTTTACATTCGATTTTCATGAAAACGCATCCCAGGGAACGATCGACTCGGTAACCATGTGTTAATTACCCCTACAGTAACGCACACTTGGATTTCACACACGTGTAAAAGAAAAGCTAACTTTTATGCACAGGCTAGCTGCTATGTTTGATACTTTTTCTCTGTCTAAATGTTCACTCCTCGCGTGCCTAACTTACGTTTTACAATGCAGGGACTGGAACTACAGATATGCTAGTTATAAATACAGTAATCATTACTTTATTTAGGCAGAATAAGTTCGTTGTGATTTCCAAGCTCATTGATGTTAGCAGTCTTCCTTGTAGAGTGCGCTCTGGTGGACAAACTATGCAGCGCCAACACTCATAACATGGTTGCAGGGTGTTTCGTCCGCTTTTATTTTATTTTTTAAATATTCATTTATCGGCCGTTATAAATGCCGATACCGATAGTTTGGAAAATGCCTAATATCGGCCGATAATATCGGCCCGCCGATATATCGGTCGGGCTCTAGTTCAGAGAACTGCTTTCTTCTCACAGTCTTGATATATCCACTTCAAACTGAAACATCGTAAACAGCAGTTCACCCCAAAATGATTTTTGGTCAATTGACTCGCCCTCATTTGTTCATTAATTTTATATTGGCAAGCTTCAAAAATGACAAATAAACCTTTTTTTTTTCTTTCTTTTTTTCTTCACAAATCACATTCTCCATCCATCTTTAACATTTTGAATTAGCTTTTATTTTTATATTTTAGGTTTTTTAATTATTTTGTGTTGTAGTGATTTTGTCATGTGCTTTTGTCATTTTATAAATTTTTGTACTTTTTAAATTTCAGTTTGTTGCCAATATTTCTATTTTCTAGTTCTTCATATATTATAATAATATAATATAATATAATATAATATAATATAATATAATATAATATAATATAATATAATATATTATATTTCATTTTACCTTTATTTTAATGAATGAAAATTATTTTTAATAGTTGTAGTTTTAGATAAAAACAACAACACTGGTTTAATAACAACATACATGGGAACCAATGACTTTCACAGACACAAACACAAAAGGTTATCATTGAATAAAAAGTCAGTTTCTCTGTTTTCATATCATATGGCTTCAGGGTTTGAAATGACATGATCATTTTCACTTTTACTGACATTCTCATTGTTGGATGTAATGTGTCCAAATATTCAGTAGAAGAGTCAGAGAGACTCTTAATCACTCTGGCTGTCAGTTACAGGGAGAGAATCAGGCCTTCTCATGGAGATTATGCCTGACTAATGTCTGCTTTCCTCAAGGTTTGCAGAAGAAACATTAGGACAAGCGCTGCTGGAATAATGAATGGCGCTCTGGTGTCTCTGCATGTTTCTCTGAGCTCCTCACCTCTCATCTCCAGCACCGTCAGCGGCGGTGAGGCGTGTTTCATTTCAACATTCCTTCAGCTGTCAATTCACATTCACATGAGGACAATGACTGAAAGAGGCCGACACACACCTACCTCAACTGTAAATTAGTCTTGACTGTCTAATTAACTAGACCGGCATAGGAATATTTGTATCATATGCTTGGAAGATGGAACCAAAAATCCATGTTCCCACATAGAAACTCAGATTGCTGATTTAAAAAAGTCCCATAACTGAGCTTGTAATCATTATTATGAGGAATGTATATCCCCCAGTATGTTTGGGGGTAACCTAAACAGTGTTGTACCCTAAATATGTTGATTAATCCAAGAAGACACAGTATTTCAGCCGTTCTCTGCAGATTGCAGTGGATATCATTTTTTTTTTTTTTTTTTTTTTTAAACCATGAGGGACAGTGTACATCCGACTCTCACTTGACACAGAAGCAGAGAGAAGGGACTAAAGTAGGACATCCCTGGAGCAGACAGATGGGCACATGAGCAGTGGTTAAAGGCAATTTTCCGAGCAAGATTAGAACCTGAAGTTTTCTGTTCATGGGAAGGAACCTTTTGCCCATAACCATTCACCACACCATTGAGGCAGCTCCCATTCCATTGACACCTGCTGTAAATACATTTGAATTTCTAACATTCTAGTTAACATCTTTCTAGGGATTGATAAATATTTGACATGTTTGATTAATTTTTTATAATGTTATTTGATGAATATTTTCCAGATGCTGTTAATCACCACAAAGGTTCACTTCGGAGGGGGTTGTGCATAAGAAAAGGTGAGGATGATAACAACAGTTCACGAGTTCACACTTACATACAATTAGAGGGAGTAAAGTTTAATGCGTATTTGGCGTGCTGTCCGGGGGGATGGCTCCAAGCTCGGAGTTCGACCCGAACCCAGAGTACTCCCCCCGTATGTAAATGGTTAGGACTAGAAGTGTGGAGAAGGGATCGTTGATTGCTGAGTGTTCTCCACTCGTGTTAATTATGTGAACGTGCTCCTCCCGAACTTTGTTAATAAAACATCATTTTGTGATACAATACCCCAATGTTTTGACATTGTGGGGCCATCTGGTTGGGGAAACAGCTTATAAATCATACCAAGTGATGTTTTTTGAAATGTAAAATTGCAGAAAGTTTTCTGTGATGGTTTAGGAGTAGGGTTAGTGTAAGGGGATAGCATATACAGTTTGTACGGTATAAAAACCATTATGTCTATAGAAAGTCTACTTAAAGATATACAAAAGTGTGTGAGTTAAAATTCAAAAGAGTTGTCCTGAACCAGCTGAGCATCTGCCATTGAGATGAATGGGATTGATAGATAGATTTCCAGGCTTGGGAAAGTCATGGCTATCTGAAAAGTCATGTAATGTCTAATTCTATGTATTCATTCCTGGTTATTTTTCTGTCTCAGCTCTAAAGAAAAAAAAAAAGAAAAAAATAAAAGAAAAGAAGCATATTATATTTTCATACATTGTCACTAAATTGCTCAAGTGAAAACTGCTGTAATTTACTATGCGGGGTAATCCAGGCTTCATTTCACACCATCCATGGCTTCTAAAGTTCAGAGTCAGTCTGAAGTCTGATGATAGTCAGGGATTGCTCTGACAGACATCCGTCATTGTAAAGCAAAGCCAGACAAAACAAAATCCATCCTCGTTGAGTCTGTCAACCACCATTAGTTTGCTGTGACAGAGCGGATCACTGACAGTTTAACCAGCCTCGGGAAAGTGACGCCGCCGACTGGTGACACATCCATCATGGAAGTTGTCGGATCTAACATGGCAATGTGGAAAACCACACGTTCTGCAAGTGCATGAGAGAAAGAAAGAGTGAAGGATTGATAGACTACAGAGAACAAAGTGACATTTCTTTTGAGAGGTGACTGAGGGCTTTTCGTATAATTACTACACTGATCATTGTATTGATTGGCTGAACTTTTGATTGACAGAAATTATTATCTTTCAGGACATATTTGGGACCTCGTAATTTTGTTTATCTGAATTATTTTTAATTTTTTTTCATACCTGTCATTTAAGAGACATTCATCATGGTCACAGTGCAATTTGCATACCGATGTGGAATCATCTGAAGTACTGGTATTAATGAGGCTTAATTAGATTAGGTTCAGCCTTTCGCGCTGCATCAATTAAATATCAATTAACTTTGGCTGAGATCAAGGAATATTCCATTTATAATCCCTGTATCAATACATTTCTAAATTAATTATATTTAATCTGTTATCTCAATCATTAGCATTTCAATCAAAAAGTAGCAAGAGAATAAATAAATTATAATGAAATGGTAAATTGGGGTGATGGAAAAATAGAGTTTTGTCCTTTCATAAATCCTAGTCTATAGTTATATAGAGGACAGTGGGGTAAACAGGTCTATTTTTTTTTAATCCGAGTTGTCTTCTAGTCTAATGCCAAATTCACACTGGTGTAAGTTTTTCTGAGCTGGCATTTAGGTGTCTTTACACACTTTTTAATGCTGTTCAGAGGTGGCATACACAGCAATTTCAACTGTATACTTTGTATACTAGGGTCTGAATTGGGTCAGAGCAGGCATAATTTGGTCTGGCTTTTATGCAGCATTATGTCTTTACAAATAATTTTGAACAGGCACAAAGCAGCCCTAACTCTGCTGTGTAAAGAAGCCTTTAGAAGAATTAAAACAAATGCACTTATTTGGGAATCATAACCACCATCTTGAATGCCTGAAAACTTAGAATGGTTTTAGAACAGAGCACCGGTTTTGAGAGGAACTTTTGTTATCATTCCTACAACTTTAAAGACTGCAGGACATCATCATGTTAAGTGCAAGTATTAATGGCCTCTGACAGCTAGTGAAGTTTAAGTCCCATCAGTATTCCAGTCGAGCATGATGGGAAGGTCATTACTGAATGCAGATAAATGTTACAAGAGATAAAGCACTGACCTCAGATCAGCATAGAAAAATGAAGAAAGGTCAGATTTACATTTCTTCTCTCTCACATTCTTCCTGCACCACTTCACCTCAGCTTCTCTCGTGAGTCTCTCTTTCTTTTGCATATGTCTCTTCTTTAATCACATGAAAACAAGAGGTCTTGGTGGATAATCAGTGTTGTTTATTACACACTCCTCAGAAACTCTTACAGTTCAAGTAATACATGTATGACTGTGTCCTTTCTGCTAATGCCAACCACCCCCACAGATGGTCTGTAATATGATATATTATATTACATACAGTGGGCTCCAAAAATGGAGACCACACTGAATATCCTCAGTTAAAAAAATATATATATGAAAATAAAAATCTAAGAACATAAGATGACAATTTAGCAGCCATTACTCCAGTCTTCAGTGTGTCACATGATCTTTTAGAAATCATTCTAATTTGCTGCTTTGGTGCTCAAGTAACATTTTGTATTATTATCAATGTTGAAAACAGTCATACTGATTAATATTTTTGTGGAAACAGGATTATTTGATGAATATAAACAATTTAAGTTACACTGTTTTAAACCATTGAGTCAGTTACAAAACAACAGCTTTACATAAGGGATTTAATTACACAACAGCTCTTATATAAGCTAGGCCAATCGTATTATCTTACTTTCATGTCTTTACTGATATAAAGATGACTGCATTATGCATTATGTATTATGCATAAGTGCTCAGACCATCAATATAAGACTGACAGAAATGTTAGCTGATTATGCTGTGGGAAATGATGATTTATCTCATAAAAGCTTTTGACTAATTATCAAAGTTGCCATCATCAAATATAATCATGACAGTTTTAGATACCATCATCTGAAAACGTGTGTTTTTTGTTTTGTTTTTCTTTTTTGTTAAATTTGCAAAACAGCAGAAAACACAGTAAAGGGAAGCCTGCTGGATGAGATATTTGTACATTGGCGGTCTGCTCAGTCTTAACATCTTTAGTGCAGTGGGAATAAACTGTGGCCTGCTGGTGATCAAACTAAATGTCTTGGGATTTACTAGGTCACATGGTCGAATAGCGGATAAAAGAAGGAAATAACCTTGTGCTCTTTTCTCGCTCTATTTTTCTGCCTTCTTCCTTTGGTTTGTCCTTCCATGGTTCTCTTTCTTAAGGTGGACAGTTCACAACAACCTTAAAATAGGTTCATTTTTCCATTTCTAATGGTATTCCCTAGCCAATTTAATTGTAATAGCCCTGGGTTATCTTTAGGGCTTTTCACACTGCACATTCCTAGACCCCGGGTTAAAGTCCAGTGGTTGATAAAGTACTTTAAAGCCACACTTGTGTAAAAGTATTTGATATTTATTACTTAAGTATTGTACTTAGGTATAAAAAGTATTTTTTCTTAATATTAAACATACTCAAGTATTGAAAGTAAAAGTGCAAGTAAATGCAAAATACAAAAGGAGCTAAAAAATATGCTATACAGTTTGAGCAGTAAGAAACTCTGTTTCTTCCATTTTATTTTCCTTGAGTTAAAAAAAATGGCAATTTTTTTTATTATAAGTAAAAAATAAATAAATAAATAATATACTGTATATATATTAATATATTAATTATACCTTGATCATTCATGTTAATTCATAGTGCATTATGTAAGAGACAACTTCAAAATGTTAAAATGTATTAGTAAATGTTGAAATTAACAATGAACAATATTATTCACCTTAGTTAATGTTACAAATTGACTCTTATTGCAAAGTGTTACCATTTCAAATAAATGCAAACAGTCATGCTTAAAGATGGCCATCTTTACACACAAAGGCATAACATTGAAATTAGAAACATATGGAGGCCTATATTAGGCTACTGTATGTATAATTTCACATATTATTTGCTTCTATTTTAGAACACTTGATTATTTAATCAAAATATGTGTTACAGTGATGATAAAAAAAAACTGAAATTGAATGTATTTCTGATTTGTTATGTTTTTGTAGGCTGCATTCAGTTTAAATATGCAACTTCGATGGATAACGAGTGTATAAAAGCGAACAAATGGATATATACTAATACAAATAGATAACAATCCTGACATTAAACATTTCACTGCATGTGTTTTTGTCACATTGTTTTAACCGCTTGAGGTACTAATGTTAGTGTCCTCTCAGCCTCGAACGGCTTGAAGGCAAACATACTGCTGTTCTGCAGTAATGCAGCATCTAGATGACAAACTAATTACTTAAAGCTGCCGTCGGCAACATTTTTTTGATCATATTCAGTGAAATCGACACTATAATCCGACAGAACAACATAAATAAGGTGGTAAAAAAAAAAAAAAAAAAGAGCTTCTAACTCCACCTGGAGCGTGTTATTTGTTTTGCAAAAATCCACCGCTCCCGGATCATCGGGTCCAATCAGCGCAGGGGGGTGTGAGATCTGACTGTCAATCACAGGTCGTGCACACGCCACAGATCCCCTCTCCCTCGCGCACGTTACAATATCACATGCACACGACACGCCTGAAGTTCGCCTGAAGATTGTACGAAGCGTGATGGCGGAGAGAAAATCTACTAACAAGCTTCCAATTCCTCGGTTATTGCTATCTATGGATAGATTAGCCAGGGCAGCCTACCTCCGAGTCCATGGTGTTGATTGATGCTGAAGAGACGGACGCGTTCACAGAAAATCAGGTACACACGCACTGACGATGGGCGGGTGCTCGATGGTAGTGGGGGAGGGGCATGAAAGTTGTAAACATTAAAAATTTTGGCTAAGTCGACCCAATCTGCCAGACTTGCCGACTGCAGCTTTAATAGTGATTAGAAAACATGTACTGTATAACATAATACTGTTTTGTTGTCTATGTTTTAAATCCGTTTTTGAAGTGTCCCACTCTGTGCAGCAAACAGCCTCATGTCACGTGTCAAAACAAACTCCACGAGGTGTCAGTTATAGTTTTATTTCACCTCTAGAGGCCGCTCTCATACTGTATAATGCCAGCGCACCGCTCCAGCAACAGACGCAACTGCGTTTGTGCCAGCACTTGTTTGAACATTCTCGCAAAAACATTATTAAACATTATTACTTCATTACATCACAGCACTGTTAAAGTCCTTATTTGCATATTTGCGGTGTCAGTGTTACTGACTGGACAAACGCAGCACGTGACCTGTTTACATAAAGGCTCTGGCATTGCATGTCCTCATATTACACTGCTGACTGTAATTTTTTTATAAAGATAAGAGTGAAACTCGCGTTTTCCATCACTGTTTGACATTTATCCTATCATACTCAGAAACGATTGTTTATAAATACTGTGTGGTGTTTCCGTGACTGCCCAAAGCGCACGAGTATATGGCACGCAATTGGTTGTTGGTTGCTAAGCAACTAGTTGTAACATTGTAACGCCGCATTGTTTCACACTGTACAATTTTAGCATCGCAATGCGGAGTTAATATCACAAAAGCGGTGCTAACCCCGCATCTAAATTGTGTGAAACGCTCCTTTACCCGGAGTTAAAAGCGGTGTTTAGAACGATTATAACGCTGGGTTAAGCGCTGTGTGAAAAGCCCTTCTGTCTGTCTGTAATCCCAGTTTATTCTGCTTTTCATTCATAACATTCATGCTTTGATAATTTACCCAAAGCGAGTTCAAACGAACCTGTTTGGTTCACATTTTACCTGGCCTTTAAAAAAAATATCCTGATGGATTGAAATGCTTGCTTTTGTATTTGTGTGATTTTAATTCCATGTTTTTTTTTTTTTTATCCTTTGATATAATTTCCTGATAATTTATATTGTATTTAGAGCATCAAAAATTAATTTTTACAACTAGTTGTTTATTAATTTTTTGTTTGAAAGTGAACTCGCACCTCTTTTCATTCAAGTCCTCTTATCACTCTGTCACGTATTGTTTTGGTCATGTCTTTGTCATGTTTCCTGTTGTCATGTGATTCCCTGTTATAGTCATGTGATCCTGCCATCATCATCATATATATATATATATATACACTCACCTAAAGGATTATTAGGAACACCATACTAATACTGTGTTTGACCCCCTTTCGCCTTCAGAACTGCCTTAATTCTACATGGCATTGATTCAACAAGGTGCTGAAAGCATTCTTTAGAAATGTTGGCCCATATTGATAGGATAGCATCTTGCAGTTGATGGAGATTTGTGGGATGCATATCCAGGGCACGAAGCTCCCGTTCCACCACATCCCAAAGATGCTCTATTGGGTTGAGATCTGGTGACTGTGGGGGCCATTTTAGTACAGTGAACTCATTGTCATGTTCAAGAAACCAATTTGAAATGATTCGAGCTTTGTGACATGGTGCATTATCCTGCTGGAAGTAGCCATCAGAGGATGGGTACATGGTGGTCATAAAGGGATGGACATGGTCAGAAACAATTCTCAGGTAGGCCGTGGCATTTAAACGATGCCCAATTGGCACTAAGGGGCCTAAAGTGTGCCAAGAAAACATCCCCCACACCATTACACCACCACCACCAGCCTGCACAGTGGTAACAAATATGGATCCATGTTCTCATTCTGTTTATGCCAAATTCTGACTCTACCATCTGAATGTCTCAACAGAAATCGAGACTCATCAGACCAGGCAACATTTTTCCAGTCTTCAACTGTCCAATTTTGGTGAGCTCGTGCAAATTGTAGCCTCTTTTTCCTATTTGTAGTGGAGATGAGTGGTACCCGGTGGGGTCTTCTGCTGTTGTAGCCCATCCGCCTCAAGGTTGTGCGTGTTGTGGCTTCACAAATGCTTTGCTGCATACCTCGGTTGTAACGAGTGGTTATTTCAGTCAAAGTTGCTCTTCTATCAGCTTGAATCAGTCGGCCCATTCTCCTCTGACCTCTAGCATCAACAAGGCATTTTCGCCCACAGGACTGCCACATACTGGATGTTTTTCCCTTTTCACACCATTCTTTGTAAACCCTAGAAATGGTTGTGCGTGAAAATCCCAGTAACTGAGCAGATTGTGAAATACTCAGACCGGCCCGTCTGGCACCAACAACCATGCCACGCTCAAAATTGCTTAAATCACCTTTCTTTCCCGTTCTGACATTCAGTTTGGAGTTCAGGAGATTGTCTTGACCAGGACCACACCCCTAAATGCATTGAAACAACTGCCATGTAATTGGTTGATTAGATTATTGCATTAATGATTAATTGAACCGGTGTTCCTAATAATCCTTTAGGTGAGTGTATATATATATATACACTGTATATTACAAACAATTGTTATCACAAAAAAAAAAAAAAGCACATATGTGGAGAATGAGTTGACACAAGTTCATTTGGAGCTTTCACATATATGCCATTCTGAACCTTGCATGTGTGTCTGCGCTCAGCATTCAAGATCCAAACAAACAGCCAATAAGAGTCACACCTCATCAGCTGTTATTTTTCACATGTTCTTCAAGCACTAATCAAATGTGTGACTTCCACTAGAGTGCGCATTGCTTCTAAACAAGAACATCTCTTGTCAAATACCAATCTGTGAAGGGCCAGCTGCCACGGTGTGCAGATAGAATAAGCACAATTACACACATTAGGCTGGTGGTGGGTTTTAATTGTGCACATTGGTGGTGACAAATAAGAAAGGCACATTATAGGGCTCTGGGGTTTGTGCTCACTGGAGTCTCACTGAATTGAGCTGGATGTTCCTTCAGTCATAGCCTCACAGAACAAGAAGAAATGTTGTGCTTTAAACTCAAACAACTGATTAATAATAATTGCATGAAATAACAGAAAATGGTGAACCGTTTTTGTAAATATTTGGTCAACTTTTTCAGTATATCACAGTTTCATATTTGACACATCAGGCTTTATGGCTCAACTAGTATGATATAGTGAGAATGTGGAACTCATACTCAAAGAGAAAATAAACACCTCAATTAGGCCCAAACTGAGCAAAAATATGAAATTTGTTGTGTGCAGATGTTATTTATTTTGTCCAAAAGATGAAATTCTGATAGCTTGCACAGTAAATCAATGAGATCTTTATATGTATAGTACTTAAAATGATCAGTTGTCAATTGTAACTCTATATCTCCTAATAATATGTCTTAAGTAATAAGTAATAATAATTAATTAGTAAGTAATAATATGTCTTTGATGATCAAAGCTCTGTAGTTTTAATTATGTGGGGCAAAACATATAATGCAAAGCAAATTGCAATATGATGGTGATTGAGCTTGCACACCAACCATTGTGATTTAAAAATAAATATACAGTTTGTTATGATGGACTATGATGGATTACCCAAAATTTCACGAGTTCATATTTGACCTTGCAAATCTCAGCAGAGAAACCTTGATGTGTGAGTTCCAGAATAAAACAATCCCACTGAAAACAATTACGAGCCTTTTTAATCTTGCAT
Source organism: Leuciscus idus (assembly GCA_021554675.1). NCBI lineage: Eukaryota > Metazoa > Chordata > Actinopteri > Cypriniformes > Leuciscidae > Leuciscus > Leuciscus idus. Next base: position 8,469,687 of record CM038637.1, on the reverse strand, counting down.
TGATTTGTATCCTGTTAAAAGGAACTGAAAAGTAATTCAATGCAACCAATGTACTGAGTTTGCCGTGTGGGCGTCTTACTTGAAAAGTTATTTTCAGTGGTTTCCGCCACTCTCCGCAAGCTCTTTCTGATGTTCCTGTCACTAAGAGTAAAGCACCTTTAAATTACTGTCAGTATAACGCAATTACCTTACAGAGAAGGATAGAGAGAGAGAGAAATAGAGTTACAGTGCCCATCTGCTGTTTCTCTGCTGTACATGCAATACCTAAAATGGCTCTTACAAACAATATAAGACACAACAGATGTGATACAGCCATTTTTTTTTATTTTTTTTTTAAGCAGAAATTCTGTTGATAAGAGCTTAAACTCCAAAATGAGTTAGCATTGATCTGACTTCGCTTGCTCGAATACTCCTCTGCGACGACTTGAGAATATTCAACCCAACATTTGCACACAACCTGTCTCGTAATTAACCGTATCCCCACATGGTCAGACTGACATATACCTGTTTGTCTTTGCAGTGCGCTTAAAGCTGTGTTGTCAAGGTGTCAGACAACTTGATGTGGGAGTTTATTACTGGAGTTTATTCTGTAATTCTGTGCAATTTAATCCAAATCGAGAGGGGGGAGCTGAAATAAACCTTGCATAAAACTTGAAATACAGAAGACACTTTATGTCCATGTGAGCCATAGCACCTGTAACAGTTGATGATGTTGTAAAAACTGTTTTAATTAGGAGATAAAGAGTGTCAGGGGTCAAATGAAGTAGGCTGGAAGCGTCTGTGCTTTTAAAGGATAGCTTAAAGCTTACAATAACATATTTATTTGTATTAAATGCATTATCTCCATCCATCCATCCAGTTTTAATTAGGAGATAAATAGTGTCAGATAAGTTTCTGTGCTTATGTTAAGACATGCTTCATATAAAATACATTTTCTTTTCCTAAATTTCTGGCAAACATGCAGAGACCCGTTCGTTGTTAATAACAAAGATCCCATATCTGTGGCCTAATGCAGAGAACAAATAGGCAATTTTCCAACAATCATTATTTTTCTAACTGCACAACAGGCAAGAAATGATTTACCTCCCAGGCTAGAGTAATGTAAAATAATGCACATTCTAATTGTTTTCCTGACCTGATTTAAAGATTTCTGCAAAGCTGCAGAGCTAGCGAGGAGGTCTAATGTTCAGTATTTTGTGCTTAACAGTGGTTTACATTACACTTGGAGTATATGGTATTTGAAAGAGCTATTCAGTATCAAATGCTCTCCCTTTTGAACCTCTATATTTATTGTAACTGCTTCAGAGCAGAGATTACATGGACATCAGTGTCTTATCTGCTGTATTTAACTACAGTCATACAACCATGAAAAGCTTTACCATTTTTTTCTTATGAGAAGAACAGAGAAGCAGCATGGAACAGCTTCAGAATGCTTGCATCATCCTTCCCTGCGGAATACAGTGTAATACGTGTTAGTCCCTGAAAGAAAGTTCCAGACTTCCTCTAAAAAATGTGTCGTATTTAGACTGGAGAGAGCAAAATGCTACCCTGAGGTGTTTAAATGTAAGCGGCTTTATGGAGCCTTGGAAAACAAGCTCTGAATCCTTGTTCAGCACAGAAAGTAAAAGATTCTGAGTGGTCTCATCTCTTGTGTGTGTGTTTGGTTTGCAATAGAGAACTTTTGAAATGAAACAGTATGAATGTAATGAATATATTTGAACAGTTTGAAAGGAACCGTTGGTTAAGAGAGCTTTGGCTTGTGTATGATTTGTTTTTTTTTCTGAGAGCGTCTTAGATGGTCTCTGCTGCATTGGCATCAAGTCACATTGGCTAGGTGCCCCGCTCTAAAGGGTTTTAATCACTGCCAACATGAAGTGCAGCTCTGAAGCTCCAATGATAATGGACAGAATGGAAGAATGACAAATTAAAGTCAGATTTAGTGGCAATGTTAAGAGATCCGTAGCAAAAATAATAGTTCACCAAAAAAGTTAAATTCTGTGATTATTTACTCAGCCTCAAGTCGTTCCAAACTAGTATGACTTTCTTCTGTGGAAGACAACATTTTATTTAAAAAAAAGTCTTCTTAATAAATGTCATTTTCTCCAAACAATGAAGCCAACAGGGTCCAATTTTATTGTTTGTCAAAGCATCTTCTTTTGTCATTTAGATGAAGGAAGGTCAAACAGGTTTGGAATGTCATGAAAATGAGCAAATGATAATATAATTTTGGTTGTATGTTTAATGTTATGTAGATTGGATAACACTTTATTTTACAGTGTTATTTTATAACACTTTATTATTTATTTTTTTTACATGTAGTTACTGTAGTAATAACTATAAATAATGCATAATTACATGCAACTAACCCTTACCCTATAGTGAGTACATGTAGTAGTTAATTATGTAACAGACACCTGAAAATTACATGTAACCATAGATTGTATATGTAATGTAAAAGTGTTCAGTTCACTTACTTAAATTAGTAAACCCGCTGCCTTAAAATTAAGTAAATAAATGTAATGCTTAGTCGAAAAAAATAAGTTCTGTGAACAATTCCACATTATTATTTTTTTTCCGATTAAACATGACGTTTAATAATTAACCTTAATAATTTTAAGGCAACGGGTTTCCTCAATTGTTTTTTAAAGTTAAGTCAACTGATCACTTTTTACAGTGTAGATTGGTGTGCTGTAAAAATATCTAAACAAGCACATGCACATATGCATGGTGTATTGTTGCTATGGGTGATAATCAGCCAATAAAGAAATACAAATAAAGCACTGTCAACAGCATCTTATTTATATATAGTCATACCTATATATGATGAAGATGGATTGCAACTGAGGTACACTTTTATATGGTATTATGTGTCCTTTGAAATTACATTTAAAAAAAATTGTTTTTCAAAGTTCTAATCTTTGTACCGCAATCATACCAAGACTCAAGTCCTCTCATCAATCAAGTCTTTAGAATCACAAGAGGATATGTGAATTGTCCTTCATCTGTTCTTCAGTAATGCATCCTAGAATTCAGAGGAGTTTAATGGAAAGAGATTTTTTTTTTATTTTTTTTTAGGTTTGTCCCAGCAGAGATTTTTTTTTTCCCCTATGACTTTCCCTTTACACTTACACTAGCCTATATCTCAGATTTGACTCCTGACCCCAATGTGTTGCTTTTTTCTTCTTACCTTGGCATTTGTCCTTTTGTAGTTTTAATGGGACATCCATTTGGGATTGCATTGTTTTTTTTTTTTTTTTTTTTTTTTTTTTTTTTTTTACTGAAACAATGTTTCATAATGTTAGAAAAAAATTATGTTAATTTACAATGAAGGGAAACAAAATCATAAAAAAAAAAAAAGATGAGGCGTAAATTAAAATGTTGACATCTTGGTTGTTAACTGTGTTCAGTGACTTTTGACGACTTGCATTTGATTTTCTGAAAGCAGAGCAATAGTCATGACTCATGATAAAACAATAGTGTAGAGCAAATGCAATTAAAGGGGTCTTGCCTGTAGATATTAGATCCATTACTTCTTTTCGGTTGTTTAAACAATCTATATTATCTTATTTTAAAGTAGATTGCACATGCTATCATTGAAACTGTCGTTGTTGTTATGTGTACTGTTGCTCTTTTTATTTTTTGGGTGGTGTGTTTTTGTGTTTTGTCTGTTTGTTGATGTATTGTTAATTGTAATTTTGTTATGTTCTTTAAGTTGTAATTGTGTTTCATTGTAAGGACCCCCTCGAAAACGAGATGATACATCTCAAGGGGTTAATCCTAATAAATTCTAATAATAATAAAGGGGTGGTTGATTATGATTTCACTTTTGTAACTTTAGTTAGTGTGTAATGTTGCTGTTTGAGCATAAACAACATCTGCAAAGTTCCAACGCTCAAAGTTCAAAGCAAAGGGAGATATTTGCTTTTAAATAAATCACTTTTTAAGGACTACAACAAACGGCTGGTAGGGACTACACGACATTCCTCCCGGGTTAGTGACATCACAAACCCTAAAATGTACATAAACCCCGCCCCCGGAACACGATTTATAGATTATCATGACATTGATATGCTAATCAATGACTAGAAGATAACTACACATAAGCTACATAAATCCATCAACGAACCATTCAGAAATGTCCTGTTGCTTCTACATGTTGTCACTTCTTCTTGAGTCTCTCCATCATTGTCTGACTCCGGTTTGAACATAAAAGGCTAAAAGTTTTTGACATTTTCAGTGTGTGTCTGTTTGAGGTAAAAGGACACAAGCTGTTGAAGCTCTGCCCTCTGTGCCGGGAGCAGCAGCTCATTTGCATTTAAAGGAACAGACACAAAAACGGTGCGTTTTTGCTCACCCTCAAAAAGTGACAATTTTAACATGCTATATAAAAATATCTGTGGGGCATTTTAAGCTAAAACTTCACATACACATTCTGGGGACATCAAAGAGTTATTTTACATCTTGTGAAAAGGGCATTATACCACCCCTTTAAACTATGATTCGTGAAAATTGGCGTTAGCCTTATCCTAAATAAGACTGCATTATTTTAAAGAAAAGGGAAAACTTCCAGGGATGAGATAAGAGAGGGTCACCGAGATGCTCACATCACCCAACTAAAACTATCCCACCGTACTGCAAAACGTTTCAGATGAAAAGCTTGTGCTAAATGATTAGCGCATTGATATTCAGAGATAATCTTCTGCTGGATTCATTAATCTTTTCAGCATGTTGACACATTTACTTGCAATAACTTGCAATACAAAATAGTTTTGAGGGGCATGCCAGAGGCTCATACCCACCCAGGATGTTTGAAAGCAATCAAAATTACAATATTTTTTTTTCCCCCATTAATATTCAGCGTATACATTTATTCCCATGTTTTGGCTATAAAGAGCTTTTATTTATGCTATTATTCCTTGATTTTCCTGAGCTCTGTGGGTTGGACAAAAATATGAATTGGGAATAATAAAGACTTTGATTTATTATAAGAATAAAATTACCTGTTAATGATATTAGGTTTATTACATTAGGTTGAGAATGGGTTTGCTCAGTGCTGACCGATTACAAGCTAATGGCAACTGCTGATTGTTGCTCATTTTTTGTTTAAATTTAGAGATGAGCCAAACTGGGGGTGGGGTGGGGGGTCATTAAGGATGAAGCAATTTATTATTTTGCCTTCACAGTGTCTTTATGTACAGCCCAGCTAAACTCATGCTCTCACCGAAATCACGATATGAAGACATACATTTTCAAGAGCCAGCGTACTCCTCAGTTTAAGGAAAAGCCATTTTTTCTCTTTCAATAAATCTTATTCGGTGCACCCACTCATAGATCTGAGTGCAAGTGTATGAGGATGAGGACAGTTTAACAGAGTGGGATGTTTAACCCCACTCTCATGTTTCAAAGCACTATGAAATGGAGTTGAATCATATGAGTATGCTGAACACTGCTTCAAAAATGGCTAAAGTAAAATCAATATAATGCTCTTGAGCATATATATACGTTGCAAAAGGGATCGAATTTTAACAGCTTGTCATGATTGAATCGACAGTATGTCTTTGAACATTAGAAGGTTAGAGATTCAAATACCACATGGATTGTTCATGTATTTATCTTCTGAAAAGCACAACACTCTCCTGTAATCATCGTGTCTATATCTTGAGATCTTGTATATGTTGAAGGACAACTTGTAGAGTGCCGGAAATATGAATGAATTGCAAATGTGTGTTTTTTACAGCCACTCACATTCTCCATGCATTCACCCAGTCACCGACCAATAAAAGAGCCAAACAATCACAGATGACCCTTTCGGAAGCGCCAAGGCCACCGAAGCGCCAAAGAAAAGTTCGCAAAGTTATTGATCCTGCAGTTAAGCTCATCCTTGAGAGGCTTGAAAATGACCTCAATCCTTATTTGAGATGGAGGGGAGGTGTTGAAGAACGGGGACCATTTAATCTCCCCACTGGTGAGAAAGATGGGCAGAGAGACATCTATTAAACTGAATCTTTGTGCCTGAATATAGGATTGTGCTTCCTCTGAGACTCTACCTAAGGCTACTGCCAACAGTCACCGGCATCCCCAGGGAGCACGACTTCCCACAGAGATTCCCAAGACCGTGAACATGTCACAATATTCCCCGGTTCTCGATCACAGTCTAGGCTTTTCGTGCGGTACTTTCCTCTGGTATTTCTCTCCTAATTATGCAGGTGCCACGAGGCATGACCACTCGTTCTCGCCAAAACCACGTTGCCATAACCTTTAATTGGGTCTCATTATAAAAATACTCTACTCCCGGCCGATAAGATGTAAATATCTGCTGTTTCTCCTCTTAACATGTGTGAATCACTTTAAGGAAGGCAAATTATGAAGGCAGAAATTCCAAAAGGTACTGTAATGTATTTGTGCACTCATGTCTCTCAGCCATTTTCTCCATTCATTAAGGAGCAATGCAATGAGTAGTTGCGACTCTGGCAAGTTCTTGTTTAGTAATTATGCATAAGGCTGTAAGTGAGTCTTTCAGCCCATCTCAACTTCTGGCTGATCATTATGTGCATTGAATACTGAGAAGGCTCTTTCAGTTGGAGGCCGAGGGCCTGGTCAGCTTGTCCTCCACTGTATGAGTGAAATTTGATTAGGAGTCTAATTATGTGTAGCAGAGAATGAGGAGGGTCACGCTAGGCTGGCTGCTTTTCACAGTCGTTCTCTCTCTCTTTCTCTCATTTCCAATCATTCCTCGCACTCTTGTAGGCTGTAGAAACCGAAGCACTTAACAAAACCAGAAGTGGCACATTTTTCCCCCTCTATTCAGAATGATTTAAAATCATCAGCACCCAGCCATAATCTCTGCCTGTATATGATCATATGAGCATTTGTCTTGGAGGTAAAAATAATTGATTTTAGGAGAATGTTGTAGCAGGCTGCTTTTGCGTTTTATCAGTGCTGATTTTTGATGAGATCCATGTGGGATTTTATTTTTATGGTGACCTTTATCTTTGAGCATCTTACCATCTGCAGTGGAATCCTTCAATTTAAATTGCTTGTTCTGAAGTTTTGACAGGGCATATTTTATCATACAGTTGATGCATCCATACTTTGGAAATTAATTTGGACCATTTTTCAGCATGGCGATAATGTGACTAGTGACAGTTTAAAATGCAAATGTATTTTAAGGAGTGTAAAAGTGTTATATGTTAACAAGTGCTATATGTTATATGATACGTACGTGTGTGTGTGTGTGTGTGCGTGCGCATGCGTGGGTGCAAAAACAGAACTTAACAGGGGAATATAAATAAACAAGATAATGAGGGATAAAACAAGGCACAGGTGGGACTGATCAATCAACCAATAAGAAATCATGGCAACCAAGGACACAGAGACAAAACACAGCTAAAAAAAATAAACCCAAAAGAACCCAAACACAGACAATATGTGGCATTATATGACATACGCATAGTAGGGCTGCACAATATATCGAAAAATTATCGTTATCGCGATAATAGTATATGCGATATCCGTATCGCAGAGAGGTGCAATAAATTGCATTTATTTTATATGCCAAGCATTTGTGTGATGCATGCATGTTGTTTATCCAAATTCGACCAATCAAATGGGGCCTTACTATCTTTATACCCACCTCCCCAGTAGGTGCTATTATGCTATTGGCTAGATCAGGCGCAAAGGGGAACCTAGTGGCTCAGAGGAGCAGAGAGTGGAAAATAAAAACTAACGGCGGGAGTAGAGACAAGCGAGGAAAATGACAACAGCGAAGAACCTGTGCCTAAAAAGAACTGTACGTCTGAAATATGGCAATATTCTGGCTTCAACAGAGAAGACGTGTCATAAATGCAGGTACTGTGTAAGGGGCCGTTCACTTATCGCGTCTAAAAACGCATGGAAAGCGCGGCCGCGCCGCTATCTCCTTCTTTCCACAAGCGCTTGCGTCTGTCGTTGCTATGCAACCAAGGCCGCATTAATGCACGGGCTTACCTGAGCTGAAGCCCAGGGGCCTCCCAAGTTCAGGAGCCTCCCATATTCAGGTTCATGATGAGCTGAAAATGTCATATTGTTTTGTAACTTGTCAGATTTTGTCTCTGTATGTCGCTAGTCTCTATACTGTGAAGTCGCTTGTGGGCGTTGGTAGTGCTATCGCTCTAATGTTATTGGTAGACTGCTCGTCTGGCCACATCTATACAAAACACCATCACAAGTGATACAACTATATTATTTTAATTTGACTAGGAATTAGGCTCAAAAGAAACAGTATGCTGTTGGGAGAGTGTTTTTATATTACCACACAGCAGTGCTCAGTGGATTAAATAATTTACCAGATTAACGATCGATCAATCTACAAATTAAACTCACTCATACTGTCATAAATTACTAAAACGTCATCCGAATTTGACAAATAATCAATTTTCTTGTCCCTAATAGTGAACATAATGCAGGGGAACTGTAAAATGAACTGCAGCAGTGCTAAACTTGCATCATAAAACTACAACAAAACTACAACACTTGAAATGTCTGAATTAAACTCACTGAGACGGTCGACAGTTTCTTTTCCATGCATCATTTTATTATATCCATGTTTGTGGTTAGAACTTTACAGTCAAATCATATAAAACAGTGAAATCGCCCGCGAACTCTTCTGTCTTGCCTGCACTGCACTCGAGACGGTGACGGGAGCTGAGCTCCACTGAAAGGCTTCTTTCCTGTTGGTTGTCGCTCGCGAAAATCGCTTCTCATTTGCATAAAGTTGAAATTTAGTTGCTGTGTGTGGTTAAATAAAGTGTCTTGTGTTTATGCTCAAGTGGGCTCAGTGATATGTTAACTATCAAAACAATTACACATACAAAAGCCTGAAGTCCTCCCACAGACAAAGAAAAATGAGACCTGATGATTTAAATCTGGAATGACACTATGGAAAATGATTGAGGGGACTTTTTGCAGACAGGCCTGTAATAAGAGTTTAATGACTGTGAACTAATGAGACCAGCTCCTATCAATACATTAGTTCATATATATATATATATTATTTTTTATTAAAAAAAAATGTCACTCCTGAAGAACATTGAAATGATTGAAGTTTCAAATAAAAAAATTATTCTACAAACAGTAATTATTGTTAGCAGTCAACTGTGAATTTTTTTTAATTCTGTTAGTAAATACATGCAGACAGTTGATGCGTTGCTAATAACACGCATGTTTGGTTTTCCAACCTCGAAGTTTCCCAATAGTGAATTTAGATTGAGACTTGACGTGCATGTAGAAATCTAATCTCAGGCAGGCGACAGCAGATATTGATATATGCTGTGCTGTGTTTTTCCATTAATGAAGATTACCTGCCTATTCCTATTTGTACATACAGGTGTCAGACTTAAATTTGATTCCATCAATTTGACTGCATGTGTTTGAGCTACTACAGTACATCCAGCAAATGGATTCAGCTGCCCTTAATATGCATCTGTCAATTTTCAGCAAATTCAAATAAAGACAGGCAGTAATGTCTGAGATTTTTCGGCTTTTCTTCTCCCAGATGGTTTTACAACTTGAGGTTTGTCTGACTAGATGCAATTTAAATGATACATCGAAATAAGGGACTCTTTATTTGTCAGGATCCTGTTTATTAATACAGATATCTGTATGCGAAACATATCCCCTGAGCATGCAATAATGCAGGGATTGATATTCTTCTTATTGTCGTTGTTGAGATCTTGTAACTCAGATTGATGAAGTGACAGAGCAACCTATTATCTATATTCTGAATATACTGATGTAATCTCTCCTTAAGGATGACAATTTAATGAGACAGGGATGCAACTTGGTTATAAAATGCAGTACAGCAATCTGAGATTGTTGACTACCCAGTGAAACGTTGACATTTTAAAACGATCATCTTTCGATGTTCCTTGATTCTTACCATTTTTCTTTTTCCCTCCCATTTTTCTTCCGAGCGACCTTCACCACCGACTTGGATAATTATTGTCCTTCTCAAATGATGTGCAGTGCAATGTGTTTTCCTGCACACTTATAGGCCATCCAGCAGGGTAATATCCCTGAAAAATCCCTTTGTATTTTAATGAATATGTAAATTACTAAGATGAATTCAGGTGAAGTTCTCTCAAAAGCTTTAGTGCTGCACCAACAAGGCCAGGAAAGCTAAATGTTTGTTAATGTACCTTTGTCTTTTTTTTTACACTGACTGTCAGGTGGTCTTAAAAACAACCTTGTCATTGCTGCCTCCATCCTAAGGAGCTCATATGAAATCATGTCAGCTTGGATCCTGTTTACCCCCCAATTAGATGCTACGGGTCTGGTAATCTGAGATGTCATCTTTCATTGCTTTCCTGTCATACTTTCTCAAAACCATCCAGTGACCTTTGCAGTCACTCGATATTAACTTGGTGACTGATTAAAGCTGAATTTCCCTCAGGACAAGCTACCGCCAAAGAAAAACAAAGGATCATAAAGTATATGTTTTATTAAGTGATTGGCGCAATATAACTTTGGCATAATATCTGTCATCTGTTTGAATGGCTAAATCTATATTATATAATTTCATTTAGCTGAGTGGAGGCCAAAATCTTTTTGTACCTCCTGGATATTTTGCCACCCGCAATCATACAAAGCCACAGCTACCTATGGGCCAATTTCATTAGTAAAATCTCTGAAAACATTTCTAGACGTCTATGTAGCGGAGTATTAAAACATCAAATAACTCATGACAGCCTTGCCCTCAGGAGCAAAAACGTTGTTTCAAAGTAGAAAAGATGCTTCATCTCATTCCAGGAATATTCTGAAGGATCCTCATGAGTCTTGCCTTTGCCAATTTTCTAGTGTTTCTCACTTCTTAAACTCTCTGCCATTTAAGTTGCCCAGTGCCTTGCTAAAAACATTTGCGTGAGTCGCAGCATGGTGACCAATGCATAATTGCATTCCATTCACTCAGAAGCTATAAAGCCAACAGGGCATTATGGTAATTAGAAAGGGACAGAAAACTGGCAAATGAAATATGGCTGAACGAATAAATGAAGGAGGGGTTTAGAGGGTACTTTAATCAGCTAGAGACCAGGTGCAGCCAAAAACAAAGTTATAGATTAAAAGAAAAAGTTCACCCCTTATACTCTTGCCTGGGAAGGCCCATTAAGAAACTTTTAATACAATATTGACCGTACTCTAATGTGTCTCAGTTCTCTTCAAAATATTCCAGACTTTTTTTTTTTTTACAAGCTCCTGACAACCATATGCCTTTGTATCATGCCGCAAATGAGGATTGACTTGGTTCCATATGGTTGGACAGCCCTAAAATAAACACATGGGATCATTTTATGACTGCCGTAGGTGAGTAATGGATTGTGAAAGGTTAATTTAATCAAAGTCTCACAATTGTATTAAGCAAACGTCTCTTTCCTGATCAGGCAATGTGGCTATAAACCGAAGAGAGCATAATTTAATTTATTCTCTAAAATGGGGGTGGAGAGAGCAGCTGTAGGCCAGGTGATTGGTGGGAATATTGACTGACAGGTGTCGGATTGCAGTCCTGTCCTAATGTGCATTAGCAAACCCCTCATGTTTCCTGAGCGGGCCTGGCCGCACATTTGGTCTCCCAAATAAATATGACCTATAGTCTTGTTGTTGTAGGCCTATCCTGTTACTTTAAGGCCAGGACCATCTGTTTATGTGAAAGAGTTGAATATCTTATAACTTATCTGATACAAAATTCTCTTCCATTAATTGAATGTGCATGTAACTCCTTGTATTTCTCTATTTTGAAATCGATATTGAAAAGAGTTCAGCATGAGATGCAGGTAAAATAAACATTGATCGCTACTGAGAACTCATGAATCATGCATGTGATGCAATTTTAGTTTTTAATGATGTATGGCTCATCATAGTAGACAAATGCAAGTAAAACACGTACAAATATAAATAATTCAACTGATAATGAGCAGGTGCTACTTTTGTCCAACTAATTTCTTGCTCAACATATTGCACACTTTTCTTTGCTATTTAAGTTTGTCTGTTTTATACCCTGAATGTTAGTGGTAACACTTTACAATAGGGTTAATTAGTTAACATTAGTTAACTGCATTAGTTAGCCGGAACTAATAATGAATTGCAGTTATAGGGGAGCGCGGGGCACAACCTAACGCGGGGCTAGTTGTAACACGCTTGTTTTAAATACTTCCGCACATGCTTGGATGACGAAACTTTGTGTATTTACTAGTTGCCATATCAACACTATATATAAAAAAAAAATCCGCCAAAATCTTTTTTTTTTTTGGAAGATATCCATAGACATTTATTAAACCATAGCAAAAGTAAATTTCTTACTTAAGTTAATTTTTCATCTCTATTTTTTGTGTTTATTTAAAATAAGACAAATCTGATATTATTTTAATCTCCAAGATGTTATTTAACAGTTGAGATAGTTATTTAATGCTTCGCTAACTAGCAGAAGACACTAGCAGGGTTTAAATCCCAGTTGTGCAGGCGGGGGCATGTTGTAACACTGCGTTACAATGAGCCCCTATTAGAAATATGCTATTATATTCTATACTTTTATTAATTTTATTGGGAAAACGTGAGAAAAAGGTGAATAAAGACTGAGAGTCAATGTTCAGAAATGACTAATTATTTATTTGTTTTGAACTATGTTGTATAGCTGTGTTTTCATGTGTTCGTAGTCAAAACTCAAAAATTTGTTTATATTTAATTATTAAAAATTGCCATTATTTTATATGAAAAAGTTTTTTTTATTGTATTTTATTTAGAAAATATTTTAGTTTGTTTTGTATATATTTTTTATTAGATCAGATAACATTTTAAGCTGTCATATGTTATGTTACAATGTGCCCCACACATGTTACAATGTACCTCACCTATGGGGCATGTTGTCACATTTCACTTCCATTCTTTCGGGGTATGTCAAGAAAAAAGTATATACTGTATTAATAAAACAAAACCACATAATTGTACTAGACATGTGGGAAATTAATGTGGGAAAAAATAAATACTCTGAACCATAAGTAGATTTACACAAACTGAGAAAGTCAAAAAGCGTTAGGTTGTGCCCCGCTCTCCCCTACAGCTTTTATTAATCTTTGTTAATGTGAATTTCAACATTTACTAATACTTTATTAAAAATGTTGTTAATACACTGTGAACTAACATGAACAAACAATGAACAGCTTTATTTGTATTAATTAACTAACATTAACAGATTAACAAATACTGTAACAAATGTATTGTTCATGGTCAGTCCATGTTAGTTAATACATCAACTAATGTTAACTAATGAACATTATTGTTAAATTTGACCATGTTAGTTAGTCTACCTCTGACAGTTTAAAATGAGGTATAGGCTTTTTAATTCAGATGAATCCCTTGCCTCTGATGCTATCTTATACAAATAGTTAGCATAATCTCATTGCTATTCCATCAACCACTTGAAATATGCAGAATGAATGAAAAATCTTGTATTAGCAGTGTCAGGTTTAAGATCATTTGTGAAATTCATTGAAATGAGACATCCCTCTACCTCTAATTAGAGGCCCCTCGGCCTCGGGATGTTATGAGAATGCCAACGAAAATAATGAATTCGTAATAGCTGAAGGAGATCAATGATATCCTGAGCAGTTAATGAAATTATCACCCCATGCCCAGCTACAGTATGTAAACAAAGGGCTGAGTAAACAGAGCCAAAGGACTTATTATTCAACCGACATATGCTGCTCATCAGACGAGAATGAATAAGTAAAAAGTGCTTTTTTGGGAGTCATTTAATTTATAGACGTGGCATTAATGATAAATATGAAATATCAGCTAAAGCCAGGTGTAGATATCATGCTCCTGCAATATGAGCTAAATTAATATGAGTCTGTGTATTTATTGGTTTACCTTCGGATGATTCCACTCCCGCAGAATTAAAAGTGCTTGGGAGATTTAAAGATTGCTTAAAATGGCAATATGTTTCCAGCCTTCAGGCCTCAGTGTGATTGGCAATGCAATAAGTGCTTTCCATTGTCTTATGTAATAAAATGTTGCCCTCTTTGAAACTAAAGGGCTCCCTGTTGTTGTTAAAAAAAAAAAAAAGTAAACAAATAAAAGAGTAAGTTTCCCTCTTAGCATTGTCATATGAAAATAATCCTTCCGCAGTAGGCACATTAATGTCATTATTCATTATAATCTCTACAAATCTGTCTTTCTTTTTGTGCTATTTTGTGGAACAATAATTTGGAGTTTTGTTTAAAATGCACTAGTTTGACTCTATGGCAAAGGTGAGATTGTAATTCATGGGTAAAGAGGTGCACACCACTCATTTTCATAATTCTAGGTCTGAGACTGCTTTATAAATCACTAAAATGAATTGTACAATCAGTGATAAAGAGGATTACACAATTGGATTGTATGTCTATATTTATATTCAGTGTTTTGTAAAGACCATTAGTGCATCTTTATACATGATCCCTAGTGTATAGACTCAGACAAAGGCACAGAAAGACAGTCATTGGTTTCATTGATCTAAACAGATGCAAGGTTGCATAATAATTATGCTTTTTACACGCTTGAGATGTCCCTGCAGTATCTCAGTATTAACCTGAACATACTGACTCCATTCAAACTTTAAGATAATTTCAGCCTTAGGTGTGATGTCAAAATTACATTTGCAAACTATACTACCATTCAAAAGTTTGTTGGCAAGGGGTTTTGTTTTTTAAATAAGTCTATAGTCACCAAGGCTGCAATTATTTGATCAAAAAGTACAATAAAAACAACAATATTATGATACATTGTTACAATTTAAAATTACATTTTTCATATTTTAATATATTTTAAAATGTAATTTTTAAAATGTTATGGCAATGCCGCATTTTCAGCATCATTACTCCAGTCTTCAGTGTCACATGATCCTTCTGAAATCATTCTAATATGCTGATTTGCTGCTCAAGAAACATTTCTTATTATCAATACTGAAAAATAAAAAAAATGTGCGGCTTCATATTTTGGGAGAAAAAGTGCTAACAAAAATGTAAATGTAGAAATTTAGAGAAAATACAAATCTTTTAGAACTTTATAACTTTACTGTCACACACACACAAACACACACGCACACACACACACACACACACACACACACACACACACACACACACACACACACACACACACACACACACACACACACACACACACACACACACACACACACACACACACACACACACACACACACAAAAAAGACAATTACATAAGATTTACAACATTTTCTTCTTTTTGCACAAGGCCTCTGACACCATGCTGAATTTTAAACTGGATGTCAATTGGAGACCCTGCATTCAGAATACATCCAAATTCTTCCTCAAGCTAATCAACAGAATGATGCGTCTCTGATATAATGCATAACGTATATTTCTCATTCATAGAATAATTCCTTCAATTTAAATGAGATTCATTCTTAATGCCGAGGCTTCCCTCAAGACTTCATTCCAAATTAGTCTTGCATTTACACATAAGGCCTGTTTGGATGTTTTGGAATGCTTCAATATTTTCTTAATTTAAGATATGAGTTAAATGAGTAGTGACATTTTCGTTTATATTTTTTATATAAATATTGCACGAGTGTTAACCCTGTGATGAGCAATCACTAAAACATCTGCATGACTTGTGAGTTATTTGTCAAGAACCTTGTGGTGGTAAGTTAAAATTGTATTTCCATTGAAAACACTAAAACACATCATAACCTCTGTCCTTATGATTTAGTTTACACATGAATAAACTCATAAACTTTCTGTAAAGCAACCCAAGGTGGAGAGACAGGAGCTAAACTATTGGAAGAGTTTTTGTTGTGAGTGCTGTGTCAGCAGACGTGCTCATAAACCACTCTTAAAATCCGGGCATTTTTTAGGCTGTTAACCTTGCACACATTCAGGCAGGTTTGCTTTTCCCAAGAGTTCAAGACACGATCGACGGGATGGGCGAGTGTTTTCAAAGCAATGACAGGAAGATATTGAATGAGTGTGACACTGATGTTACCAAAGCGTGTTAACACACGATTAATCTGAGTTACTAATCTCTTATCGACACTTCATAACAAACAAAAGATACGTAGCCTATATAGATTATGTCCAAGATTATTCAACATAGTCCAGGACCTCATATTGTACAGATTATATATCATGGAACTTAATAAAAAAAATGCTATTTGTTTTCTGTGTAACAGTGAAGACATTTTGTGCACACTGTGATATTAACTTGGAAACCTAAGTAGGATTATGTACATTCTTATGGTCATTTTTACACATAATGAATACAGTGTGAATATAATTCAAATCACAAATAGTGAGGACCAAAAGTTTAAGACCACTTGTCAAAATTCTCCCATTTCTTTCTACATATCCACCGTTTTCCTGAGTAAACAATGAGCTCCGCCATTATGGATTCTAACTTCTGTTTGGATGCTTTCCTGCTCCAGTCTCCATAGGAACCCATTGTTAAAAAAAACCCTGACTGAATCGATTGAACAGAAACTTTTTGAACAGTAATAGAAACTAAAATGAGTGCAGGGTTAAGTTGTGCTGTTGTGCTGTTGTTTGCTGTGTTTTGAGCACAAGCAAATCTGAAAAGAATGTCCATATATCCGTTAAACAAGCATGGCTTGCAGCACTTTAGTTAAAATACTCCCCATAAAAGGTATATGTGCACTCTTATCATTTTGAGAACAAAACTAATACGCTAATATACGCTAAAATACGAACATACGTTAATTTGACTAATAACACCGGATATTAAAGGATAATTCAGAGTTTAGGAAAAAGGTCGTTATTACGGTAAATAAAGCTCTGTATGCTTTCGAATCACTCTAGCTGTACTTTGATGTCATGCACCGATCGGTATGCACAGTGCCACTTCAAGTCGAACACACAGTAAATCTGCAATGGTCAGGTGGTACAGCGGTCACATGGTACAAGTTATAGCTCTCAGAAAATTATGAGTTTACACGTTGTAATTACAAGTTCTACATTCTTAATGCCGCGTTTCACAAGCAGACTCAATAGAGAGTGTGATTATTCAACCCGATCTCACGGCAATTCATGTGTATTTTACTGTGTAGTGGCTAATTTATACGAATTCATATGACCTCACTCGTACGAATTCATACGTTTTTTGCTAAATCTTACATATTTTACAAGTTGCCCAATTCGTATGAATTATCTACCTCTGACCCCGCCCCTAAACCTACCCATCACTGGGATTTAGACAAAAAGTGAGGTTGTACGAATTTGTTACCCCGAAATCACTCTTACAAAAAAATTGTACGAATTAGTCGTGAGATAGCATTGGATTATTAGTGGCTGCATGTCTCCACACAGTAGTAGTTGTTCCGGAACCCATTTACATTTACACAATACGTTCTGTATTTGGAAAAGCTTGGTGCTTTTCCTTGTTTTTATCCGCTTGCCATCTAGCTGTTTTTCTTATCTTTTGGGGATGCAACTGGCCTTTTCAGTTTTCTTTTCAATTCCCATACGAGAGATGGGGTGTTGACGTGTCAGGTCTGTTTGTGTGATAAGTTTTCAAACCAACTTATTCCAGCGGATACACTCGGGTCCCGAGCCATCTGGCCGCAGTCTCCACTAACACAATCATTCAGGTCTAAGACAGACTCTCTTCGATTTCCTTTATTTCACACGAACAGATCAAGTCAGAGCATGAGCAACAGATTTTACGTGTGCAATGTGAATTGTACTTAATAAACCTAACCATATATCATCAAATTCAACTTTGTTATTAGCTCCTCGTTTATTTGTTTGTGTGTTTAATTAACCTTCATTTAATTGCTACAAACCAGCAGGCCTTCTAGAGTAATTGTTTTGCTTGTGCATTATAGCAGTAGATTAGATTTGATATGTTAAAATGCTGTTTATGCTGGAGGAACATATGAACAGATTGGACCCCTTCTGAGAGTTTGAGCTAATCAAGTTGGACACTTGTAGTCACCCCTGAGGTCCATGGATGTGAGGTGTGTTATTTACGAATTCTTCTCACAGGCAGGTCTGGTAGCAGCAGTCATTCCTCTTGAGCTCACCATTACGTTCGGCTGTCAGCACGACTCGTGGACATGTACTGAATTAGCAGACGGGAGACTCATTTGTAAAGATGTGTCTACAATCATTCTAAATGTGATTTTGTATATATAACAAATGTTCCTGCAAATGTTCCTGAAAACTTTTTTGAAACCATAGCTTGAAAGGGTACAAATAGTTTGAGTTAGTTAAGCTAAAGTCAAGACACCTTTTAAAAATAAATAATTACATTACAAGCTGAGTAGCTAATTACACTGAAGGGCAAAATCAGTTTAAATATCCAATTATAGTCAGGTTTTACTTTTCATTATACAATTAATGAGAGAGAGAGAGAGAGAGAGAGAGAGAGAGAGAGAGAGAGAGAGAGAGAGAGAGAGAGAGAGAGAGAGAGAGAGAGAGAGAGAGAGAGAGAGAGAGAGAGTTATACTTATTATATTATTCAGAATTATATTATTCTGGCAAAAAAAAAAAAAAAAACTAAATTAAGTAAGAGTCAAAACATTGATGAATCGCAGCATTTAACTACATATTGCAATTTAGAAAAATAAAATCAGAGACTCAGGCAAATCTGTGAATTGTTTACTTGAACTAGATGTTTAGTATCTGTCTTTAATTTCACCCTCTCTTTAATAATCACAAATTATCTCTAAAGAATACACAATTTTGCTTATATGTACAGTATGTATTCAACTCAACTATCAACCACGTAATTTTCATATTCAACTTTAAATTTCATGACCATGGATGAAGAAGGCTATCATTGTTTTGTTTCATTTAAGGTCCATATTCCCATACTCTCAGAGCTTTATGCTCATTTTGTTTACAGGCTTAGTGTACAGTTGAATTATTTCTATACAAATGCAAAAGGTTGAAGGATGAATTGAAAAAAATAATAATAATAATAATAATAATGAAGAACTACCATTCTTAAATATGAGGCTGTTCGGTGCATTTGTCTGTGACCTATTTCTTTAATTGTCATTGTTACTCTCTCTCTCTCTCTCTCTCTCTCCTCTCTCTCTCTCTCTCTCTCTCTCTCTCTCTCTCTCTCTCTCTCATTAAACAGTTTACAATCTTTCATCACTTACACTGTCTTGTCTTTTATTCAAATATAGAGGATATTTTTCCTACACATTCCCCAAAAGTGTTGTTTAAATTTTTTTGTATTTTTTTTTTTTTTGTATGCCTAAATCATTTCTACTAATATCTTTTAATGTAGTGTTAGAATTATAATTGTCTTTCCTTTTTGTCTTTGGTTTTAGAATGATGTTGTCTATTTTCATTTCAATTAAGAGAAACAAAAACCCATCACGTTTCCAATTTGAAGTAAATTTTCTTAATGAGAGCATGCTAAGTGGCTGGTCGATTGTTTGACATTCGCCTTTCTTGTCATGTTTTAAGTTAATATGAATTTAAATTGTTCTCTAAACTAAGCGCTGCGCTTGTGAGCTTTGTATCAACGACTGTAATTCTCATATTATGTGTCTTGCTGTAAGATTGCCACAAGTGGATTTGTAAGTGGATAATTGTGATTATTGTCCATGGTTTGAACACCATGTTCTTGGTATTAGAATTGCAAAAACATTTTGGCACTTTGCCTCTTTGTTTTGAATTGGCTTGTTCTTGTCAAGTGCTGTCCCTCTCCATTTATTGCAGCAACCAGGGAACAAATTTCCTGGGCACAGATTAAGCCTCTTACATGCCTCAAAAACGAAAGGTAATTTCCTATTCTCAGTCACAATTTGTTCAGAATTAATCTTCGACTGTAAAATTTGACCTTATTTCACAATAGTTTTTCACCGTACCCACCCAATGCTACACATGGGGTAACATTATGTTGACTGAATGATTGTGAATGAGAACTACTATCCACTGAGATGCTTTTAAAGAGTACCTGTTTTGCTTTTTTACATTTTCAACTTTCTTTAGTGTGTAATGTTGCTGATTGAGCATGAAAAAGGTCTGCAAAGTTACAAAGCACAAAGTCCATATACATTCATAATCATTTGTAATCATTGTAATGTTCTTCAATACATATGTGGGGGAGAGAGACTTTGGGTGACTTTGAGTGTGTGCTGGAGTTAGACTGAAATGTATATGCAGTGTTTTCCACCAAGCATAGTATATATATTCCTATGTAAATGGGAGTCACATGTTTCTCTGGTAATGCAGCATATAAGAACTGAAATTCTTTGTCTACGGCAGAGAAGATGACCGAGAAGCTGGAATGAAGACCTTTGTTTGGTCTATTGTCACTCTCTCCTACAGTATGTCTTATATAAAAAATAAATAAATAAGAGATCTCTTGACAGAATAACTGGTGTCTGTTTCCACGAAATTAAACAACAGGGGAAAAGCAAGATTTTTAAATCTACAACTAAAGGTAGTTATTTATTTACATCGTTTACATTTACATTTAGTCATTTAGCAGATGCTTTTGTCCAAAGCGACTTACAAATTAGGACCAAATTAAGCGAGTCATCGTGAAGAGGCAAAAACAACGCGAGAAGTGCTCAAAATACAAAGTACAGGCATTGCTCAGAGTAACATAAGCCAGATAAGGGAGGATTAAGGCAAAAGTAAATATTTTTTTATATTTATTTTTTAATGAGATTAAGTGCTCACGGAAGAGATGAGTTTTCAGTTTTTTTTTTTTTGATGTTGTCAGGGATTCTGCATTCTGGATGAGGGTGGGGAGATCATTCCACCAGCATGGAACCGTGAATGAGAATGTTCTGGAGAGTGATTTTTTGGTCACCGCTCGTTGAGCGATCGTAGGCTTCTGGTATAGGGATGTAGACTCGTAGGAGCGAGTGAAAGTAGGAGGGAGCTGAGCCTGTGATAGATTTGTAAGCAAGCGTCAAAGCCTTGAACTTGATGCGAGCAGCGAGTGGTAGCCAGTGCAGAGAGATGAACAGAGGAGTGACGTGGGCCCTTTTGGGCTCGTTGTAGACAAGACGAGCTGCAGCGTTCTGAATCACTTGTAGAGGTTTAGTTGCACATGATGGAAGTCCAGCCAGAAGAACACTGCAGTAATCAAGTCTAGATATGATCAGGGCCTGGACGAGAAGTTGTGTTGCATGCTCAGTTAGGAAAGGCCTGATCTTCCTGATGTTGTGCAGTGCAAACCGGCATGATCGAATGGTCTTTGTAATATCAATTTCTGAACTCCCTGAAACGCTTCAATAGTAGACTTGAGTTTTCTTCCTGGAACATACACTCTCTTCTCTCTCTTTCACCACCTACTTGACTGGAGTGTGGAGCACAGGGATGTACATGTCACAGTATTCCTCATTTAAATAACACCCATCTGGTATATGCAACAAAAGGGGCGAGGCCTGGTTAAGTGGTGTTAGTAGTGTGTTAAAACTTAAGCCAAAAGTATAAAAAAGTGAAGAATACTTTGGCCTTCAAGGTTATGGTAAGGGGGCACGACATTTCCGAAACACTCGAAGCAGTGGACCAATCACAACACACTGGTCCAACTGACCAATCAGAACTCATTGTGCTTTTAGGAAGGAGGTGCTTCATAGAGACAGGAACTAAAAGTTACTGAGAGATTGAGAAGAGAGGTGCTGAAACAATGTAAAATATGTGAAAAATAATTTTTTTTTTTTTTTAACATTCATGCATACAAACCAATTCTAGTAGACCCCAAAAACAAAATCAAGACTTCATAATATGGCCTATTTAAGGACACTATTTGCACAGAAAATTAAGATTAATGTTCTAATTCATGTCTGCATTTGCTGCTTTTTTCAGTCTCTTTGAAATGCAAATGATTTTTAACCATGGTTTGTCCAGTCAATTTAATGAATTAAGCTGTTGGTAAATCTCTATTGTTCTTGCTCTGTCTGTCTCCCCTAGAGAGTTTCTCTCAGTGTTTACTGCTTGTTTGAGAGTTGGATGTTTACTTTGACACTTTGATCTCAGCAGCAGACTTGATTCTGACTGGTTTTATCAGTCTGAGGTTGGTGTTTCCTTTTGTGAGGTTGGTAGGTGTCCACACTGTTAGATACACCCCACAGAGTGTACCAACTCAGTGGATGTTATGCTTTTATGTTAGTAATAATGCTGTTCGGTTTGCTTCTAGGCAACCATGCACCACTAAAATGTTGCTCTGGTGACCTTCTCGCCTCATTTTGGAAGATTCCATCACGCCACTGCAGTCTTTGCATATTAGAAGCAGTGATGTGGCGTCAAATGGCCTAAAAATACCAGCTTCTCAGGCAATCTACTTGTAATTTTTCTTGCAATACATGTATATTTTAAGTTACAGGTCCATTTGACTTTTTAAATGGTACATTGTTAATTAAATTAGATTTGATTTACATTTATTTGTAGTGCTTTTACAATATACAGTATTCACAAATTCGCTCTAATCAGATATATGCCTGGTTTCACAGACAGGGCTTAGATAAAGCCAGGATTTGGCTTAAGTTCAATTAGGACATTTAAGTACCTTTAATAAACATGCCTTAAAAAAAAACAAAAAAACACATTACTGGTGTCCATCTTGAGACAAAACAAAAACAAACTGCTTTCAGTTAAAACAGCTGAAACATGCATTTTAGTCTGGGACTAGGCTTGTCTGTGAAACCGGGGATACAGATTACAGAATATGCGTATTAGCCGTGCAGTCCGAGAGGAGGACTCCGAGCTTGGAATTTGGCCTGAACCCAGAGTAGGTGTGTACTCTGGGTTCGGGCCATCCCTGGATAGGATAGGAAAATTCAACAGTGAGGAGTTGGAGTGGAGGAGTGATGATATGTGCATGGTTCCACGGCAAGTTATACAGCTAACATTTAGCACCAGTCTGTTTGAGATGTTTTACCTCGACAACATCAAAAGAGAAGCACAACAATATCCGCTCATACTCCTCATTTACATGCATCGGCCTTTGAGTTCTCGCATAATGAATCAGTTCACAAACCCAAACACGGTGAATCTCTCCAGCGGCGGCTGTAGTCCAGGCAGAGACATGCAGTGGGCTTAATTTCCTTCTGCCTGTTTTGAAGGTCATCCGGATGTCTGCCATGACCTCAGTGCTTGTCTTGGTTTTAAAATGCTGTTTAACTTGGGGAGTCTCTCGGCTGTTATGCTTGAGATAATGTCAGGCCTGACATTTTCTTCAGATAGTACGATTACCGCTGAACTCTCTTTGAGCTTTGTTGGCGGACTTTGCGGCAGATTCGCATCCTGTTGAGAAACGTGCTCATGAGAGAGTGAGCGATATCTGTTTTGACAGAGTCGCTCCCACAAGACGACAGTACGGCTGGATTAATATTCCAAAAAGGAAAAGTAAAATTTAATGTTATTGTTTATGGTTGGATGATGTGACTGGTACAGTTTTATGCCTCTGTGTGCCAACGTAAGCCAAACAGCGCAATGAATTTATCATGTGCCCGCAGGGAGCACTTGAAAGTTTAAGATAATGTGGCAACTTCTCTCTTGGGTCTTCATGTTTTCTAACCTATATCAGGTTGTTAATTTATATTGTATGATTTCTTAATATACTTCCATCATAAATTAATCACAGAGACTGTTAAACTGCAATCAAACAAAATAGAATATTCCTCCTCTGGTTCAAACATCTCATTTTGGAGATGAAAAGTTATGGAATAAATGATGACATAAAAGATAACAACTTATTAATAGTATATGGACCACACACACCTCTCAACTTGTGTGTCTGAGTACAATAGAAACAAATAAATGCATTAATTTACTGAATTAATATTAGAGAGGGAGAGAAAACTCAGGCACAGATTAAAGCCATAGATTAATGTCAGAAAAAGCCATGATATTAATATATTTTATTTTTTCTTCACTAAACTACAGTCACATCCCTGGGAACACTGATGCTTTTGAATAATGCATTTTCTTCTGTTCAATATTAATTTAAATGTATAACAGCAAAGCAACACCAGAGAGTGTTATGTCCCAATTACGTTCACGGGCGGCTTCAAGAACAGATTTACAGAAGATTTGCTGCAGTATATGTAGGCCTGTGTTTTTTCAAAACCCTGAAAATAAATAAATAATAATAATTACACAAAACATGAGGCTTAGAGCCTTCAACTTGTAAGATTAAACTCTAAAGCTGTTTGGTCCCCTTGACTCCAAAGATGTTTTTTCCTGGCTTTCAAAAAATGAACACTTTTAAAGCCATGTCAAAAGTCTAGTAAACAAAGCATCAGAAATCTGTAATTAGACCATAGCTGGAGATGTCTTAGAGACTTGGCATGGAGAGATTTATTTATTCATTTTGACTCAAACAGCCCGGCTTCTATCATCACCTCTATAAAAATGACTAGTATTAGTATTAGTATTAGTAGTATTAGTATAAGAGTAGTTTATATATGGGTTATTGTGTCACTTTATGACCATATGATTTATGGCCTCTTATGACCTTTTATGACCACCAGGTGTTCGTTTGTGACCCTTTGACCATCCGTTTCCGGAGTGTTTGTGTTTGTGTGTTTACGACCCCAATCTGTTGTGTGATAAGGAAGTGAATGTTTTTTTCAGGATGTCTTTTTATTATTGCAGGTTAACGACCCCAGGTCGTTGAATTTATGATCAGAAGAGACCTGGCAAAGGGTCGGAGGCTTGGTTTTCAGATTGTACAGCAACGTCCATAATGTCTGTGTGAGAATGAAACGGCACAAATGAGTTTAAAGAAATAAAAAGCATTGCTGATAAATAAAACATATTAAAATAATAGATAAATGAAACAAGATGAAATTGTATTAAGCATTTTAAAGGGGACATATCATGCTAATGTAAATCCACTTTTTTAGCCCTTAAATGCATTTTGTTGTATATTTGGAGTGTTTAGAAGTACAGAAAAGTTGAAATGATTCTCTTCAGGTGCTTCGTTGATATCTTTATATTCTGTTTTGGTCATATTTTTCAACCGGTTCAGTTTTTTCAACTATTACGTCACAGTATTTGCAGCGGAACTGCCAAATAAGGACATCGACTTCCGGCCCAACACTTCCAGCAATCCGCCATTTTTATTTCTCGCTGCAATTTTGTAGTCCAAGCTAAAGGATGCAGAAGTTACGAGAGGGTAAGTTAAAATGTTCGGTTGTTGGATGTAGTAACCCACACGCTTCATTACACCGTCTAATGTAGATGAACTGCCGCGCTTGTGACAGGGCGCATGTTTAACTGAAAGAACGAGCAGAGAGAGAGACACGGTCGCGCGCGCACTATCTCTCTTCGGAGCCAGGCGAAAGTGTAAACAAGACTTCACCGTCTCCAAACTAGGCGCTGTCTTGCTCTCTCTCCCTCGCACATATTAATCTAAATAAATCGACACAGTGGTAAAAGGTCGGAAGACCAAAGTTTCATGTGTAAATACAGTAACACACCATTGCGATACATCCATATGAAGACGTTGTTCTGCAGGTTCGTCGTCTTCATTTTCATCTCGCTCCGGCTCGAACATGTAAGGCTGGATGGACAAGTCTTCCGTTGTTGACATTTTGTTAATAACGTGTGAATAAAAAGTTTCTGTGCCGCTAGATAATCGTATCTCTGCTATCAAACTACAAAAATGGCCGAACGGGGTGGAGTTGAACCGAGTGTCACCGCTACAACCTGGAGAGGGGGCGGGGTATGAAGTGTCTCAATTGCATTTAAAGAGACCGCACCAAAACGAGTTGCTCTCAGACGCACATCAGAAATGGGGTAGAAAAGGGGCCTGTGGAGCTATAATAATGAGGAATTCAGACCCAAGCATTGCAGTTCCGCTTTATATAGACCACAAATGTATGATTTATATGTAAAAAGGAACGATTTAAAAGCATGATATGTCTCCTTTAAAGTTAGGGTTTAAGTTTTTTAATGAAATGAGATGAAATGAGACTGTCTTTTTTTTCTCTGGCTGATTAAAGTCCACAGCTCTTTGAATTTTTCTGAGCAGAAGAAATATGTCAGTGGTTTTTGTTTTCGGAATGCAACAAGCCATAATGTCTAGTTTTGTTTTTCTCCATAAGTTAGAAAAATTATCAGGCTGTTATGCATTAAAGCCAATGTGATAATAAATTCTACCCATTCTAACTAAATCAACATAGGTGATATATGAAACACAATATTTCAAACGGTTGAGTAAAATATAATATAAAATATATTTCAAATGAAATGATTATACATAAAATATATAATATAAAAATAAACCTTTTCTGATCCAATTATTATAGTTTTAGCTAAATTAATATATAAAAAGCACGTTACATTTTTCAGAGAGCAGGAAGAGATCTTACACAGAAATGACCAAACCATGTATGAAATGATTTACAAAAATGCAATAAGTAGAAATATAAATTCTCTTGAGTGTTTTTTAGAGACAGAGGTGTGTGTTTTTATATTGTGTTTCATATCACCTTATGTTGATTTAGTTAGAATAGGTAGAATGTAAACCATCAAAAATGTAAAGATTTAATGTTTTATCTCTGTTTGTTGATCAATTTATGGCTATTACATGATCTGTCATGTCATTTTAGGTTTATTTTTAGGTTAATTTAATCCAATAGTGAAAAGTATACAGCTTATTTCAGTGTAGACCATCTGAAAATAAATAAAACAGCAGAGCCATTTACTCATAACTATTATCTAATTAAAAAATAAACTATTACATAATAGATCAAAAAAGTTATTTAAAAATCTTGTTTAAAAAAATTATTTAAAAACTTTTGTTGATATACTATCAAACATTGCCTGTAAGACTCTGATCTTCAGAAGGTGTCGGAATTGAGGTGTCATTTTTTGGGGTGACTCTTTCTTTCACACTTTCTCCCAGAAAGACAGGATCAGGGACAACTGTCCCCCATCCTGGGGGGTCAGGGGTCAAAGTCAGGGGTCAAAACAAAATGGCCAGGAAGTTAAATTGTATATAATCTTATCCATTGATTTTGATAAGATAAATGTCCTTTCTTCCTGGGGTAACTGACTTTTTCCATGAAGACATAGGTATAAACATCTAATTATATTGATCTTACAGCCCTGGTCATTGTAGAGGTGTCAAAATGATCACATTTTGGGGTCTCCTAGACAATACAGGATGGGAGACAGTTGTATGTGATGGTTTACGTTCGTGAACGTTTATGATCACTCAATAATAAAACTTTAGAGGTGACTATCCTGCCTTTTAATTGTTTTATGCTTCCAGAAACAAATTGCAAACCAAATACATAACAACAACACACAGTCAGGATGGGGAGTAGTGCCCCTCCCCTGCATCTCAATTCATGTTGATAAGCTTGAACCCTATCTTTAAAATACTTATATTTAATCACATTTCATCTTATTTCAGATGTCTATTATTTTATATGCTTTTATTTATCAGCAATGTTTCGTATTTCTCTAAACTCATTTGCATCATTTCATTTTCACATAAATTCATATTCAGCGACCTGCCGTTAACCTGCAATAATAAAAAGACAACCATGAAAAAAAAAAAAAACATTCACTTCCTTATCACACAACAGATTGGGGTCGTAAACACACAAACAAAAACACTCCTGAAACGGATGGTCAAAAGGTCACAAACGAAGACCTGATGGTCATAAATGGCCATAAATCATAAGGTCATACATCATAAATGACACAATAACCCCTATATAAACTACTCACATGAAGACAGCATTAGTGACACAAAAGTTAAGCGCATAAATAATTCACGACATGATGAAGGTGGGCAGAAACTACAAGGTATTGATAAAGATCCAACTCTTTAAAAAAGTGAAAATGAATACACATTGTAATACATCATATCAACAAACAAAAGCTATCTCATTTAATTCTGGCAAGGCTTAAAGATTCAGCATTCAACTAGTGCTTGGAAATAAGCTTATTTTGATGTAATCCTCTTTTTACTTGCATTCTTTATTGATTGGCTTACAGTATTATGTGTATAAATCCAACATCATTCACACAGCTTTATTTAAACATGCTGTTTGTCACTTTGAAACAATGCCTTCTGTCTAATTAAAGTTGCATTCACATAAGAGTTTTAAATGCAACCCAATATGCCAGACGTTTCTGTGGCTTACATGTACCTTATGCCAGGGGTTTTCAATCTTTTAGATGCCACGGACCCCCAAATGTGATCATCCTAATGCAAGGGACCAGCCCCCATCCTAAAATTTAAATATTGTAGTATTTTCATGTAAAAAGGCCCCATTCATACTGTGAAAAAAATAATATTATGTGTGTGATTATGATTACATTATTAAAGTCACCATTAAATCAAAATTTAAATTTTTAACAGAATATTGCTGTATTTATTATAAAAAATAAAATAAAAATCCATCCATGCATAGGCTATCATTATAAAAAAAAAAAACTAAAAAAAATCCTTTGCCCTTACCCATGCCATTAAAAGTCTCTGTACAATCCAAATACACACCTCCACGTCAGTGGTACCTTCACACACATGCAAGTCACCCATGCCATTTGCACTGATGCACCCCCATACCATGACAGATGTTTGCTTTTGCACCTGTCGCTGATGAAAGACTGGATGGTCCCTTTCTTCAACACATTTCCACTGTCTTTAGACCATCTGAGATGAGCTCGGGCCCTGTGAACTCTCTGCATTGAACAGATGTTTCTCCTTGCGTAAAAGAGATTCAAGTGGCATTCCTTAATGCAGCAGCAGACTCTGTTAAGAGACAATGGTTTTCCACTGTACTCCCGAGCACATGTGGCTATATTTAACATAGTAGCATGATGGTTTCTCATGCAATGCTGTCTGAGGGCTCAAAGGTCATGTACATTTAACAGAGGTTTCCTGCCTTGCCCTACATGTACTGGGATTTATCTGGATTCCCTGAATCTTTTCACAATATTATGTAAGGCAGAGGGTGAAAGACCTAATGCAATGCAAATACAAGCAATCTTGCATTGTGATTGTTTTAATTGTTTAGCAATTCTCTCATGAAATTTTGCACAAAGTGGTGAGTCATGACCCGAAGACTGAGATGCTCCTTTAATCACAATACCCTTATTCACCTACATATTGTGCACTGACTGTTTCAAAAGAGTTTAACTTTGATAATATATAAGCTTTTCACTTTTATTTTGCCTTTGTCTCTACTTTTTTTGAATGAGAGATCCACAGCCCTTCTGTGGCAGTATACAAGGCAGTAGTGAATGCACTGTTTGCATGGCCTGTTCAAAAGTAGTGAACAAACCTCAATCTCCCAGATGTGAATGTTGGAGACGAGGTCCCAGGACACTTCTCCTCTCGCGTTCACACCACTGACTCCAAACCCTACTGCATTGTGGACCGCATCCGCTAGAAGTGGAAAACAACATGCATTTACTGACAAGCGCTAGGCAAAATGTTCAATGAAAACATTAGTACAAACTGTCACGACTTTTCCTGATTTGGGGTTGTACATTTTCTCTATGTACAAGATTTTCTCTAACCCTTTGTCTCCCCCACTTGCCATTTTCCTTGGAAGTTGTATTCTTCCACTTTGATCCTCTCAGCACTGTTGGAGAAACTAACAGGCCAGTCGATTCCTAGACCATTATACTTCCTATATAATTAACACTACTCCCACACAACACTTTAAATGCACCTAGATGTGCCATGGGCTTTTCAGAGGTGTCCCATATATCTTATGATCCTTTTTATGTTCTGCAACAACTGAAACCCCATTATCTTATAAGTTTATTTTAATGGTTTAATTAGGTATTTGAATGCAAAATAATTATTTGAAGTGTCCACTGGATAAATGTTTAACCCTCTTGAGCTTTTTTTCTTATGAGATTGATAAACAAAGCATTTATTTGCATGCATAAATACTAATTAAACCGTTTCTTCTGTTCCTGCTATACAGCTATATAATGGATCTTGATGATCTCACCATCTCCAATGTCACAAGACACATCTTGATCTTGACACACATATCTAAATGTATATTTATGAGGAACCTTGAGCATCCAAAGGCACAACTCTCAATAGCCTGAAGCAGATAATCGTGTTAATTAGATATGATCTTCTTTTGTTCTCCTTTCAAAGTGCTTGTCTCAAGTTCTCAATGACCCTGTGTCAGTTAGAGCGATTTCTCAACACAAAATGGTATTTCTTTTTAAATATCAAAGATTTAGTCTGCATATGAAATATTATATCTGATATATTAAGAGTTCTGGACTTCCTCTCCCAGAAACAGGGTATTGATTGATAAAATGTCACAACACTGCTGTGTGCTTAAGTGAAGTGTATTTAACGTGTGGTTAACAGCCAATTCCCATCTTGCCTTTGACTTATACGGTGCCAATAATGACTGCATTAACACAACATTTCCCATCAGATTTGGTTTGAGGCTTGAAAATGAAACTTTTGGTCCAGTTGCCCCTGATGTTTGAGAGGAAATGGTGTCTAAGCGATGAGATTATGAAACACCAGGAGCGATGGGTGAAGTAAAAATAGACAGATACATGAGGAAAAATGACGTAGGAGGCCAGTCCATTATACTGCTTGACCTGGGTCATTTAAATAAAACATTTTATAAAAATAAAAGATCAATCAGGCAATACAAAAGTGGAGGTGGCTTCTGAATTATAGAGGAGGGAAGTTGCTAAGAGCATTTAGTTAACAATGTTGCTGCATTTATGAGGTCTTTTCAGCCCTTCTTTCTGGCTTTGGTTGAAGTCATCTGTCCTATGGAGATAAACAGATCTTCCCTGTGAGTGGCATGGTTATTGCAACATTGTTTTGCGTATGTCAATCATTGCACATTCTGATGCAATTTTATTGCTTAAATAAATTGGCATCTCTGCATAAACCTGTTGACACTCAATTACGCAGGGGTTGTTTAAATACAGTCATGCTCCACTATACACTTGCCCATAGTTATTGTTCCTGAGCACTCATAGAAACTCTCTGACCTTGCATTCTGGTTAAGCATTGAAAATCTGAAGAAAAAAAACAACATTATTTTACTTCTGCTTTCATGGCTTATACAACAAACTGATATTCAGTTGGTACAGGTAAAGGAGGTCTATAATACCTTGAGAAAACAGTTTTTTCAATTTCCAAATTTTCGTCCCAATAGCAACTCGAAGCAGCTGAAATATTCAATTCAAAAAGCTGTCTTTTCTCATGGGCACCCAGTTCTGCTGTCCAATCAACAGAGCTGTAAATTATATGAAAATGCTGATTGGATGAAGCCCCACAAGAATGTGCATGGGAACAAATAAACATTTATTTAAAGAGCCCTTGTAAAATTAAAATTAAAATGTATTGCACTGCAGGATAATCGTGATGTGGTGATATTATCAAATTGAGGCTGCAAGTTAATTAAACTCCCTAAAAAAAAAGAAGAAGAAAAAAAGAAACCCCTAGTCTACAATACTATGAGTTTTTTTGTTCCCAAATGGTGTAGTTACAACATCTACCAGCAGGGGCTAAATGGGTCGCACTAACCATCTAAACCCTGACAGTTGGTTGTGAATAAATCTTTTTCAAATCCAAAATAAATGGACACCAGTAACTTATTTGCATCCAGTAAGTCAGTAATCTCTCCCCTGCAAATATAGCCTAGTTTCTCTTTTCTGTATGTTGACATGCAGAGCTCAACTCTCTCTTTATTCTGTCTTCATACTCTCTCCTTTGTACTCTTTTGTTGACAGCTCTGTGTTGCCTAATCCTTTGAAATCCCTCTTGAAGCCATTGCTGTGGCAAACAGTGTGACAAGAAAAGCACTTTTCTGTATCAGAGTAGCTCACCCATTGTCTACTGTGCGTGTGTGCACATCTCTCATAGCATACATCATACATGTTTACAGTGGCATTGTTGTGCCTGCAAAACTGAGTTTTTGAACAGTATATATTGAAGAGTGCATATTGTGCACTTTTCTAGTTTTCAGATCAGGACCTTAGATTCTGAATACCATCTTAGGATGAATATGAAACACACACTAGATTTGTTTCTAAATTCTTTGGATTTGGTTCTACAGAAAAGGGACATAAATCTGATTTTATAAATCTAAAGACTGATCCTTGTCCTTATATGTATGCCAGTGTGAATTTGGTCATATTTTGAGTATGTATTTGTCCTGTAAACACTACATTCAGAAAATAAAGTTAATTTATTCACAATGTTGACAAGGTGCACATATTATCTGTTAAAGAGGACCTATAATGCCCTTTTATAAAGTCTTGATTTTGTTTTTGGGGTCTACTTGAATATGTTTTCATGCTTGAATGTACAAAAAAACATTATTTTTCACATATTTTACATTGTTGCAGCACCTCTCTTCCCAGTGTGTCAGTAATGCTCTGTTTAGTTCTTGTCTCTGAAGCCCCTCCTTCTGAAAAGCACAATGTGCTCTGATTGGTTGGCTGAATCAGCATGTCGTGATTGGTCAACCGCTTCGAGCATGTTTGGGAAATGTCACGCCCCTTTAACATAACCGTGTTAGATTCAGGGTGGGACATGGTGAGAACACACTACTAACGCTAACAAACTTAACCAGGCCTTGCCCTCTTTATTTTGCATATGCCTTTAAATTATTTAAATTATGAATATTGTGACGTGTACGTTCCTAGAATACAACTTAAAGACTACTGTCAAGGTGTTTCAATGAACAGTGCTTATTAATATACAGAATAACTCTTTGCAGTGGACTTTGTTCTTTGTAACTCGGCAGACCTTCTTATGCTCAAACAGCAATATAATACAATAAAGAAAGTTTAAATATTTAATGTCCATAAGAAGTAATTCTGAGACCTGAGAATTCTGACATATACCGTATTTTCCGGACTATAAGTCGCACTTTTTTTTCATAGTTTGGCTGGTCCTGCGACTTATATTCAGGTGCGACTTATATATAAAAATTAATTCAGACTGAGATGAACCAAGAGAAAACATTACCGTCTACAGCCGCGAGAGGGCGCTCTAGTTGTCGGAGTTGTTCAAAAGCGACACCAAGGATGAAGAAAATGATGTGGAATGAGATCGTGGGTTGCTTGTTGGACTCGCTGGCTTATGTTAATTTAGCCTATTCAGCCTCCCAGGTATATGTTCTTTATGCTATTGTGTAGCTGAATAACTGTTAATGTGTTGCATTAACATACCGGACACCTATTCAGCCTGTTGTTCTGTGTAGTTGAATAACTTGCCTTTCCAGATTAAATGTCTGTTCTTGGTCTTGGATTTTGTGAAATTAATTTCTAAATAAATGCGACTTATAGTCCAGTGCGACTTATATATGTTTTTTTCCTCTTCATGACGCATTTTTTGACTGATGCGACTTATACTCCGAAGCGACTTATAGTCCGGAAAATACGGTAAGTATATGACAGCACAGCATTTTTCTTGTCTTTTATTTCAAAAAAGAATATGCCACAAAGACCTTTGATTCTGTTTAATCGGAAATCAACCTATTATTTTCCCTCTCCAACACCCCCCCCCCCACCCACCCCACACACCCCCACCCACCCCACACACCCCACACACACATTCTTGTACATCTATCTTTATGAGGACATTCATTGACACAATGCAATCTCTAACCGCTTACCCTTACCTTACCCATCACAACTGAGTGCCTAACCCGAACCCTGACCTTAAACCTACAACCTGATCCCTAAAACCAAGTCTTGACTCTCAAACAGGCCTTTAAAGGGGTCTCAGAAAGTGAGGACCGGCCAAAATGTCCTCACTTTACTCTCTTTGTCCTCCCTCCAATGGTCTAAAACTCAAACTGGTCCTCACAAAGATAGTTGTACAAGTACACACACACACACACACACACACACACACACACACACACACACATACAAAGAGGTAAAAGCAACAGGTATACAGACCATTTTTTCATTCCAGGTTTGTTTTCATGGAGGGAAAAAAAAATAAAAAAAATAACCGACATTAGTATTGGCAGACACGGCTGGAGAGAAACTGCTGGGACCCCAGGCTGTCTCCCCATGGGCTATAAACATAAACCTGTAGCTGACAATACGAAAGCTGTGTCTGATAGAGTCTCAGAAGAAATGCTTTTCTTATTATAAAATCAAAGTAATAAGCATCCTTGGTTTTATTTCAACAAATGTGCATAAATACAACAGACACATGGTTTAAATGAAAGAATCTTAGAAACTATTGACTTGCGCCATATACACATAGAGATAGCAGGACTTTATTCCCATCCATGAAGCAAAATCTATTTGTTTCCTGTCACCTCTACACATCTATCCCAATCCAACCACAGTTCAGACATAATGATTGTGTTCCTGAAACCTCGAGCCTTTAATCTCTAGCTCATCATTTCCTCTTCCCAGACCCCTTGATGTTTCAAATGCATAACACATAAACAGCACTGCTGACGTCATTGTTTGATATACTTTAAAGGGTTAGTTCACCCAAAAATGAGAATTCTGTTAGTAATTACTCACCCTCATGTTGTTCCAACCCCGTAAGACTGTCGCTCATCTTCAGAACACAAATTAAGATATTTTTGATTAAATCTGAGAGCTGTCTCACTCCTCCATAGGCTTCTATGTTATTAGAAGCTAACTTTCTTATACTAACTTTCTGGGCCGGCAAGTTTCAATAACATAGAAGCCTATGGAGGAGTGAGACAGCTCTCAGATTTAATCAAAAATATCTTAATTTGTGATCCGAAGATGAACAAAAATCTTACGGGGTTGGAACAACATGAGGGTGAGTAATTACTGACAGAATTTTCATTTTTTTGGGTGAACTAACCCTTTAATACTGCCCAGGTCTGTATCCTAGCAACAGAAGCATCATGCCCATTCAGACTGCGAGAGGAAGGTGTGACAGTCCAAGTTGCACCTTCTGTAGATCATTTGCTTTAAACGGAAAATTCTGTCATCGTATGGCCACCCTCAAGACTTTTTTTTTTTTTCCTGTGGAAACTCGAGGAAATTTCTCTTTGCCTAGTCTTGAGAGGCCAGACCGTCGACTAAATGGCAGGACTTTAGGGTTCTGGCATTCTAGGGTTAACACTAAATGAGAAAAAGATGTGAGCTGGACTGTTATTAGTGAACTACAAAAATGTGGTATTTCCTTTTTCGGTTTCAGTTGAATGACTTCAGAACATAAGCAATATGTCCAAATGTAAAATCTCACTTAGACGCAGTGGCAGTTGCCCTGACAGTGATCACTCTTCCTGATCAAGTTACGGTTAGCTTTCAGCTCCCAAACTTACCTACACTCACCTCCTTTTGACCTTCTGTGAGCTGCTGACTAAATCATTTCCTGAGTTCATTAATCTCATGCTAAAGGAAGAACGCATTTCACCACAAATGACAGCTCATGAGGTGATGCACGTTTGATAGAGGACATATTCATTCATCAAGGGAGCCTTTGTTTGATGGATATGCAGCTATCAGTGCTGGCTCTTACCCATCCATCATCTGCACGGAGGTCAGGCTTGAAGATCAGAGCCCAGTCACTCGCTAAATCGTCCACGGTACCTCTAAACTCGGGAGTCGAAGTCACCTATAGTTTCATATCTTGTCAACAGGCCTTTACATGACCTACATTTAAGAGTTGGTTCAGTCAGTTCTTTTTACACAGTCTTCTGTTCTGGAGTTGGCAACAAGAAGCAAGTGGAAAATGGTGCGTTTTCTTTTTTAATGATCATGATCATTTAATGCACTTATATCCTTCAGTTGCCAACCAGAGTAGTAGTGTGAAACTGAAAATATTATATTAATAGATGTGATCATTTATTTATATCTAATCTTGTTATACTAATCAGATTAATTAAATTATAATTTAATTTAGGGGGTTAGATAGTTGTAGTTTAATTAATTTATATAACTGAACATAAATCTATCATTACAGCCCACAGTCTTACATATTTATATTGTTCAGACTGCATAAGCGGTTGTGAATCAGTGTTGGGGGTAACGCATTACAAGTAAAGCGAGTTACGTAATCAGATTACCTTTTCAAGTGACTAGTAAAGTAATACATTACTTTTAAATTTACAACAAAATATCTGAGTTACTTTTTCAAATAAGTCACACCAGTTACTTTGTTTTCCCATTTATTGACTGACAGCTCTCCTGTCTCTATGTTGAGGGAAATTGTCAGTAAGACCAGAGGAGTTGTGTGGGCTGTCTTAACATGATGGATATTGTAGTCGACTAAATGTGAACATGCATTCAGTAAGGAATACAGGTTCAGTATTACGTTCTTCTGTACATGTGTGAACTTGCATTTCCTTCAGACTGAGGCATATTCATTTCACTTTTGGTGTGAAAGTGCATTTTGTCAAAGTGAGAAAAAGTAACATAAAAGTAACGTAACACTACTTTCCACGCAATTAGTTACTTCTTTAGGGAGTAACATAATATTGTAATGCATTACTTTCCCCAACACTGGTTGTGAAATTAGCAAAAAAAACCAGCACAACTGCTTACTTTTACATGCAGCATACGACTACAACTCAGTAGAAAGACACTTCTTATTATTATTTCACAACACACTGTGTTTTTATTGCATCACATTGAATACAGACTGCAAACCTATTCTCAGGTAAAATATTTATTTTGTAAAATATTCACTTTGCCATAGCGCTGAAAAGCTACCCTTACGAAAAAGAAGTTTATTCAAGTGTTCTATTAGTATACTTCTTTTAAACTAAAAATAAGAAAGTATACTTTCAGTCTACTTTTTATATACTTCTCAGAAATATACTTTATGTACTTCTCAGAAATATACTTCAAATTGCATTTAAGTATACTTGACTTATACTGACAGAAAAGTCTAAGTATATTTGGCCTATACTTGTACTCAATCTTTTGATCGAGATATACTTAAAATTTGAATTATTCAAAGTATACTTGGCTTGTAGTTGTGTTAACTCTTTTGATCGAGTAGCCTATTAAATATACTTTTTTACATCGTTTTTCATATACAGTCTTATGAAACTTTGTTTGAAAATATTGATTAAAATATTGATATAAAACAGATTTTTGTGTCGGCTAGTCCACTGGTAGTGTACATATTTACTTTAATTTAACTTTTCCCCACCATTGACTGAATTTTCCAGCTATCCATGTTTTCACTGGTATACGGTAGGGGGCGCTATGACACATCTTCTAGTACAGAATCTCTTGATCAAAACACAGGAGAAGAAGAAGCTGAAACAAGTGATAGAAGATTGCTCACTCAAATGTAAAATAATGTAATATCAAACATTAAACAGCTTGTAAATCAAAACTGCTTAATATTTCCAAATGAAATGAAGCGTAGGCCTAACCCATGAAGAGAAAACGACTGTGAAGCTTTGGAGGTGTTGGACTCGATCTACTCCACCTGTGTTTTGATCATCTTTCTGGATCTGATCAAGGCGTAGTCTTTGACAAAAATGTGATTTTCTCAACTATTTTGTTTAAAATGTTGCCTTTATGAAACTTACTGACATTCAAGTGTTGATAAAAAAGGATGCATGAAGCTAATAAAATGTTTTTAAAATTAAAGTAGAGTTAAAGGTATTTTTCAAGTATAAAAAAATAACATTTAGTAGTATAGGCCTACTGCAACTGCAAAATTTTTATATAAATAGTAAACTATAAGTATAATGTTAAGTTCACTTAAAGAAAACTTGTAGTATAAAACTACTAAACTAGTAGTTTACTGAGAGTACATTAAAAGAAAACTTGTAGTATAAAACGTCTCAGGTTACGTATGTAACCCTGGTTCCCTGAGAGGGAACGAGACGCTGCGTCGAGACGCGGTGGGAACGCTCTGCGTGATTGCGTCGTGAAGCACGTGTATAATCAGTCCAATGGAAAGACGAGACGTCATAGGCGGGTGACGTCATCGACCAGGAAGCTATAAAGCACCCCTGCGACAGACCGCGGCAGCTTCTGAAAGCCGAAGCAAGTCGATCACAGGCATGCAGGGAGTATGGCAAGGCGACGCAGCGTCTCGTTCCCTCTCAGGGAACCAGGGTTACATACGTAACCTGAGACGTTCCCTTTCAAGGGAACTTCGAGCTGCGTCGAGACGCGGTGGGAACCCTATACCCACGACGCCATATGACAAATGCCTGTTCTGTATGAAGACCATGCGCATACTAGGAAACAAGCACCCTAGACCCTGGAGTGGAGCCTAGGTCCAAGTCATAAAATCTAACAAATGTATGCGGTGAGGACCTGCCTGCCGCATTACAGATGTCAGAGTGAAACTCCTGATAATAAAGCCTTAGAGGCAGCCATACTCCTGGTAGAATGGGCCGGGACAGCCAAAGGTGAAGGCTGTCCGGCCGCCTCATAAGCAAGTGAGATAGCCTCAACTACTCACTTGCTCATTATCTGTTTAGATGCAGGGCAACCTATCTTAGGTAACCTGAAGCAGACAAATAACTGCACTTATATATACGCCACAGGGCAGCTCTGTGGACATAAGCATCCAAGAGCCCGGACAGGGCAAAACAGATTAAGTTCTTCCTGATCTGGCTTGTATTAAGGTGGAGGACAGAAGGCCTGCAGCACAAATGACCCACAAATTTAGTAGGAATACAACCCGGCAAGGGGTGAGGAAAGACTATCACCATACCAGGTGCAAATCCAAGTACGTGCAGGCCTCAGCCTCAAGTACCACGGAGATGATGAAATAAGGATCTCTCCTCAGAGATAACCCAGCAAAGAAACATTCATTGCAGAAATCAAGTACTGTACCATAGGGCAGATAGCAAGATTCAGAAGGCATTCTCCGCACCAGGCAGGGAATAGTTTCCATTTCAATGCATATTCAGTCTTCTCGTGGAGGGAGCTCTAGACTGGAGTATGGTCTCCACGACCTCAGTCGAGAGACCTGAATCTATGAGCTGGGCCCCCTCAGAGGCCGAGCCCATAGTATCCATAACTCCGGAAGAGAGTAACTCCCGGGAGCAAAGATATCGGGAAATGCGTACAGGTGTAGCCTCAACCACACCTAATACTTTGCATCCAGTTCAAGCAGAGCTGGATGCATCAGGGAGAACCAAATGGGCAATGCGTTGTATAAACGATGCGAAAGGTAGACTTGAGTTTTGACCGAAGTTCTCCTAAAGGAGTTCCACCACCTTGGGGTGAAGTCCCCATTCCCCGGGCCTCAGCCCCTGCCTCAACAGGATATCTGCTCTGATATACGAGACCATCAGTGTGTTGTCCGGAAGGACAAGCACATGGTGACCTCTCAGGTCTGGCAGGAAGTATTTGAGAGCTCGAAATACCGCCATCATTTCTAGCCGATTTATGTGGCAAGAACGTTGATGGTCCTGCAAAAGACCTTTCGCCGAGCGGCCACTCATGACCGCCCCCCATCCCGTGAGGGAAGCATCCGTCGAAAGCGTTACGCGTCGACAAGAAGCCCCCAGCACTGGGCCCTGGGCGAGGAACCAAGGTTTCTTCCACATGACCAAGGCACGAAGGCATCGCCGCGTGACCTTGATCGTGCGAAATGGATTTCCCCTCGGAGAAAACCCCTTGATCCTGAGCCACTGCAAAGGTCTCATGTACAAAAGGCCAAAAGTGATTACGTTTGACGCAGCTGCCATGAGCCCCAACAGTCTCTGAAACTGTTTCACAGTGAGTGACTGGCCTAGTTTTATCCCCTTTACGGCTGTGAGAATCGCAGAAATACGTGCAGGAGACAGACGTGCTTGCATTATTGTCGAATCCCATAAAACACCCAGAAAAGTGGTCCTCTGAGCTGGGAGGAGCACACTCTTCTTGGCGTTGAGCCACAACCCCAACCTCTTTATGTGAGGCAGAACGACATCTCGATGCCGAACCGCCAACTGCTCGGACTGAGCTAAAATCAACCAATCGTCGATAAAGTATAATACGCGAATGCCCTGGAGTCTCAGAGGAGCCAGAGCTGCATCCACGCATTTTGTAAAGATGCGGGGTGATAAACCTAGGCCGAAGGGAAGAACCCAATACTGGTATGCTTCGCCCCCGAAAGCAAACCTCAGGAACCTCCTGTGATATGAGGATGGATAGATAAGTAAGCGTCCTTCAAGTCTATTGTGACAAACCAGTCCTCGGACTGAATCTGTG
The DNA here is from genome assembly GCA_021554675.1 of Leuciscus idus. Taxonomy (NCBI): domain Eukaryota; kingdom Metazoa; phylum Chordata; class Actinopteri; order Cypriniformes; family Leuciscidae; genus Leuciscus; species Leuciscus idus. The sequence continues at coordinate 8,429,554 of CM038637.1, read as the reverse complement.
ACAATCATTTTAGCGTATAGCATACTTTGAACTTGAGATTCTGAAACCTGCTGTTTAATTGACGCAGGTCTAGAATAGGACGCAACCCCTCATCCTCTTTCGGAACAATGAAGTAACGGCTGTAAAACCCTGACTGTCTGCTGGGAGGAGAAACCCCTTCTATAGCTCCTTTTGCAGAAGTGTCAGTACTTCCTGCTCCATAACCAGAGCCTGCTCGGGGTCCACCACTGTGGGGAGGACCTCTAGAAATCTGTGCGGACGAGAACCGAACTGAATTCTGAAACCCTTTTCTAAAGTGTGCAGGACCAACTGAGAAATATATGGCAGTAGTTTCCACGCTGCCAGAAATTCTACTAGGAGAACCAGTCTCTCGAGACTGGCCTCTGGATTTGGTTGAACAGTCACTTTGGTGCCCTGAAGCGGCGAACCGGCAGGGAACAACCAAACTGACCGTTCTACGCCCCTCCTCGGAGGATCGTATGGGGACGCTGACACCTCGGTGCCCTGAACGGAGAACCGGCAGGGAACAACCGAACTGGCAGCGCTGCGACCCTCCTCAGAGAGTCGCACCCCAGAGGGTGCCGAGGAGAAACGATTTCTCAAAACCGTCCCTGCCCCGGGGAAACCTTCAGAAGCCTGATAGCCTCAGCGTCAGGACTTCTTGTCTAAGTTTTAATAGAGATAACGACAGTCCTCAGATCTTGCCTACCTCTAACTAGCTTTGTTCCGACGACCCTCCTCGGAGGATCGCTGGAAAAAAGCAGGCACCTCGGCGCCCTGAAACGGCGAACCGGCAGGGAAACCGAAATGACTGCTCTACGACCCTCCTCGGAGGATCGTTTGGGGACGCTGACACCTCGGTGTCCTGAAACGGCGAACCGGCAGAAAAACCGAACAGCCAGCGTTGCGACCCTCCTCAGAGAGTCGCACCCCAGAGGGCGCCGAGGAGAAACGATTTCTCAAAACCGTCCCTACCCCGGAGGGGACCACCCTCAGAAGCCTGCAGCCTCGGCGTCAGGGCTTCTTCCATTTTTAGCTATTTTAGAGATAAAACAGTCCTCAGATCTTGCATATCTCTAACTGGCTAGACTGTGACCGCCACCCAGGTCCCCATCGATTGTGGATGAGCCCGAATGGCGAATCTTTGTTTTACCGCACTCTATGCTGCGAGGAGCTTAAGTATGCTGAGACTGCTCCCGCCCAGCAGTCTCAGGAACGTTAGATCGGTGAGGAAGAAACCTTTGGAACGCCACTGAAGAGTTTATTTCTTCGTTTTTTTGAAAGCGGAGCGTCCAGAAGAAAAGACATATTTTATCTTAATTTTTCTTTACATCAGAAAAACTATATATATATATATATATATATATATATATATATATATATATATATATATATAACACTCCGTGGCCACCAGCAGGAAACAACCAAACTGGCAGCGCTGCGACCCTCCTCAGAGAGTCGCCACCCAGAGGACGCCGAGGAGAAACGATTTCTCGAAACCGTCCCTCCCCGGTATAGTTTATCTGTTGCGCGACGCAATTCTCGAATAGCGTCAGTGCTGTTACATCCTCACATTCATCCATGCTTATATATTTTACCTACCAGTGCTGCCTAATAATATTTATCTATTATTTATGGTGGCTGGTGGGTAACGTCGGGGTTATTATGACACCAACACGGGAGAGAGATAGCTCGCAAGCGTCTCTTTAACCCGAGGCACTGTCATACCATGATACTTAATACCCATAACATTACTATAGTAAAAGTTTAGGGATAAAACACATAAACAGAAACCGGTTTATTCCACGATCTCGACACCTCAGTGTGGAGATAGGGAAAAAACGGCACTCCCCGACGAGGAGGCTGAGATATAGAGTTTTCCTTATACTTTCACTCTCATATATGTTCGGCTGGCCAGTAATATTTAACTTAGCAACAGCATTATATAAAACCTCCTTTTATAAGCTCCTCTTTATTCAACAGAGTTATGAGCTGACTTATTTATTTATTTATTGAAAACTCATAAACATCTGCCTTATTTTCTTTTATTTATTTATTTTTAAAACAAAAACACTAACGATACCAATTCCTCGGAACTGGAAATCGCAGCATGAGTGCCTCATCCCGGGGAGGAGAAACCGCAGAGCGTGCTTCTCCCCGAGATAAGGCACGTGGATCGAACAGGTGTTTGTTAGAACCATTTGCGATCCCCAAGATGCGCGTCGACGCCGTGCCTCGGCAGCAGCGGGACCTGCGCCTCGGGGCGCGCGCACCGAATCGTCCTCCTCGAAGAACGGCCGGCGGGAGCGGAGCGTCCTCACGGACAGCTTCTCGCAATGCTCACAGTCAGCCCCCTCGAGAACTGACTGTTGGCATGCTCCACTCCCAAACAAGCAACACAAAGCTGAAGTGTGTGTCCCCACCCGTGATATAACGTGGGGAGGGAACAACACAACACTTGCTTGCTCTCTTTTGCCATAATAAATATATATATTGCTACTTGACAGACAACAATAAATATGACAAGGACAGAATACACAGATCGCTTGCTGAAGGCACAGAAAGCTGCCGCGGTCTGTCGCAGGGGTGCTTTATAGCTTCCTGGTCGATGACGTCACCCGCCTATGACGTCTCGTCTTTCCATTGGACTGATTATACACGTGCTTCACGACGCAATCACGCAGAGCGTTCCCACCGCGTCTCGACGCAGCTCGAAGTTCCCTTGAAAGGGAACTACTAAACTAGTAGTTTACTGAGAGTATACTTCAAAGTTGCTACAAGCAGTGATGGGAATAACGGCGTTATAAATAAACGGCATTACTAACTGGCGTTATTTTTTTCAGTAACGAGTAATCTAACTAATTACTGCTTCCTCCATTACAACGCCGTTACCGTTACTGTCAATAAAAATGCGGCGTTACTTTAATTGAGCTCACTGAAGCGGTTTTCATCCGAGTAGGCTCTCTCTCAGCCATAGGAGCTGCAAAGTTTTTTCTCTGGTGTGTGAGTGTTGATGAGGCGCGGGACTCGACAAAAGCGAGGCGAATGCCGCGAGTGTGCTCGACAGTGCACGAGAGAGACCGAGTGTGTCCGAGAACGCGCTCGACAGTGCGCGAGAGAGACCGAGGGCCCTATCTTGCACCCAGCGCAAGTGACTTTGTACACCGACGCATGTATCATTCCTATTTTGCACCGGCGCAAAGCGGACTTTTCCCTCCACAGAAGCACGTCGGTAAGTTAGGAAATACACTTGCGCTCCCGGGGGCGGTTCAGCGCAAAGAGGAGGCGTGTTCCGGCGCAAACGTTCCTTCATGCTATTTTGCAGGTTTAGAAAACAATTGCGCCACTAACCAGGAAAAAATAGTTTAAAGTCAGTGGTTAATTTGGGTGGGTTTCTCCATTTCAATGTAAAACTTCTCTCTTTTACGGCCGTGACGAGAGCGTTGCTCTCCTTGGCTGTGAACCGCTCCTGGCGCGCGCCTGGCAAATCCGCCTTGACAATAGCAATCCGCTATGGAAAAAGCGCGTCTTCTCTTAAAGGGAATGTGAGATGACGCTCTGATTGGTTTATTTCACGTTACGCCCAAACCACACCTATGAATAATGAAGCTACTTCAGACCAACCCCTTTTAGATTTGCGCCTGGCGCAAGAGTCATTTATCCCACCGGGAAAATAGCAACAGCGCCGAGACCCGCCCACAAAGTTACTTGCGCTTTGCGCTTGACACTTGCGTTTCAGATCGTTAAAATAGGGCCCCGAGTGTGTCCAAGAACGCGCTCGACAGTGCGCGAGAGAGACCGAGTGTGTCCGAGCATAAATTTACATTTATGCATTTGGCAGATGCTTTTATCCAAAGCAATTTACATTGCATTATCCTATACATTTATACATAGGCATGTGCAATCCCCTGGGATTGAACCCACAACCTTGCATTGTTAACGCAATGCTCTTACCACTGAGCTACAGGAAAGCCGACAAAATAAATACTTTATTTATAAATAAATTACACATATCAGCATTTGAATAATCTCTGTAGCATATTGGTATCATATGCAATGTTTTAATTAGTTTATATAACATAAACTCCAAAATAACCTGCAGGGAACGTTCAAACATATTTGTTTGAAGGTTGTGAGCACGTGCGGCAAACACGACTAGAATTTGGCTAAAATAAACTCTGATAATGACGTTCTCTGTAGGTTATAAAAATAAACCCCTAAAAGATTATATTGTATTATTATTATTTATGTTGATACATTGTTCAGTATTATATTGAAAGCACTTTTTGTTAAACTTACTATTGTGAGGAAGAAAATACTTCAAGTAGGCTATACAGAATGTCTACCAGTTGTAAAGGTGTGTGAGTTTTATCATTTTAATTATATGCACTAGTGTATGTGTATGTATATTTTTTTATTAGGCTACTATTTATTTATTTTTGGTACATTTCTTAAGAAGCATAATTTATTTTTAGACTTATTTGTTGGCCAGTTGTGGTCTGTGCAATAAATATTAAAAGTTCTAAACCATCTATTGTTTTATTGTTGCACTATGCCGTGCAAAGGCAAAAGACCTTAACTTCAATTTTGGTCAAAATGAGTTATTGCCATTTTTGGAACAATGGACATCAGTTTTATCATGTGGAAAAATATCTTGAGTCAATTTTGTTCTTTTCTGCTAAAAATAAGATGTTGTTTTTGTCATAACTTCCAAAAGCAGAGGTAAAGCAAGGCAGAAGCCCTTAACATCAGTTACGGTCTTTTAGCTTTGTTCCGCTGCACTCTAGAATGCTGGAATCAAGTTACAGTTGGAGTTAAGGCACTCTGCCTTTGTTTTACCAACGTTAAATGTTTGCCGCGCTGAAGTTACGGTGTAACGTTAATGCCTATATGTAATTGAAAACAACGCGAGTGGGTTGGGGACGCCTCACGATAAGTAAGGGGAGGAGAAAACATTACCACACAAACAAACAAACCCAGCAGATATAACTTAGATTGCAGCTTACCTTTTTTTTTAACATGGTCAAACTCAAAATCCATGGAAAACGACATCCACTGAGAAGACAATCCATTGTTTAAATCCATCATGTGCCGGCTGGCTAACCTAATCTATCAAAGTGCATGTTGTCCGGAGGTTGACTTATTAAGTGTCGCTGTGGGTAGGCTATTAGTAGGCAGACGTCCGGTTAAACAGTTAAAATTAGGGTGACCCAAACGTCCTGTTTTCCCAGGACATGTCATGGTTTCACGTCTTGTCCTGGCCGTCGTGGCTGTTTTTTAATTTTTTTTATAAAGTAATGAAAATGTCCTGGTTTTTGGGCCGTTAAGCATATACTTTAAATTTACTGGCGCTTATCTTTGCACACACAACATATGAAACCGGCTAATCAGCGCGTTCCTCAATCCGCAACGGCAAGCAGAGAGCACGTCAGTGTATGTGTCAAATTAAAATCTTTCAAATGTAAGAAATATTTGTGAAAGGTTACTTTAACTTCTTCTTTAGTGTTTTTTTACTTAAATTAAGAACACCGATAAAGTTTTAAAACGATCCAGTACAGTTAGCCTTCTCATTATTTTTTATTTTATAATATTCTATTGATGTAATATTAAGCCTTCTAAACAGAACTCACTAAATGTTATTTTAAGACTATCATTGTTATCATAGAAATGTTTTTATAGAGTGAAAAAAGTCAAAATGGTCAATAAATTAGAAGTTAAGGTACTTTGCCTTTGTATGAGCCATTATTGTTTTGCAGATAATGCAAAGGCAGAATGCAGTAACTTCCGAATAAGGGTCAAAGGTCAAGTTTGAGCTCAATTTTTTTTTATGTAGATAAATATATTCATTATGACAACTACTTGGCAAATTTTCAGTGTCCTACATATCATACAATTGGCTGGACAACAAAAAAACTTTAAAGTCATTTTTCTCAGTTTCACACTCTGGTGAGTTAAGGTCTTTTGCCTTTGTATGGCAGTATAGTAATGATACTATTTTAATATTTAAGTTAATAGGTGTCTCTCACATTGTCCCACAGCAAAATTAAAATAGTGTAGATTAGTGTACAATGTTTTATAATAATAAGATGTTCTATTTAGTGTCAATTTCATTCATTTAACATTTCATATTGGGGGTATCCAAGAAATTTCTTATATATTTAAACTTTTTTTAAAAATTTTTTTAAGTAACGCAATAGTTACTTTCCCTGGTAATTAGTTACTTTTGTAATGATGTAATTCAGTTACTAACGCAGTTACTTTTTGTGAGAAGTAACTAGTAACTATAACTAATTACTTTTTTTAAGTAACTTGCCCAACACTGGCTACAAGTATTAAAATAGTAAACTACTAGTATACTCATAAGTTCACTTGCAGTACAAATGAGAAACATAATTATGAACTAGTTGTGCACTTAAAGTTTACTACTGTTACACTTATAGTACACTTAAACATATACTTTTATATACTTCAAGTGGGCCAATTTAGTCCCAAGCGGTATTAAAATAGTACACTTACAAGTTTACTACTAGTACATATTGACATTAGTATACTTACTACATAAAGTATACTTAAAAATATACTTGAACATTACTCAAGTATACTTCATAAAATGAACTTGAAGTATACTTTTTTTTCGTAAGGGTATGCAGCAATCAATTTTGTCGATCCGTTCTTCATAGCGGAGGCCGTTCACACAGAACATGTTCTCATATCCCATGTACACTTTATATACTTTTTTTCCATCATATCTCACTGTTTTGGACTCGCAATGGCTCTGATGGTAGGAACATTGTTTTTTTTTTGTTTTTTTTACTTGTGGGTCAGGATAGCATCATTACATGTGTACACTTTTTTTTTATACAAACAAAAAATAAGTGCTATTTTAACTATTTAGCTTATTACTTGTTTCATTATAAACATATTAATAAACAGATTGATGATGAGTCACTAATAATGAAATTTAAACAGATACATTGTCCAGGAAATGTGAGGCACAACAGCTGAACCCCTATGTAGTGTTCTTCTCTCAGTTCCCAATAAATTACATTACTCCCTACACTCATGACTTTCCCCCAACTCTTTGAAGTCTGCTGCTTTTGAACAAAATTCAATAGCGGTTAAAAAAAAAAAGATGAAAGGGACAGTGGCAATTTTTCACACTTTTTCCGTAGACATTAGGGCCTTAGTTCTCTCATTCCTTCCCAAGCCTCACAGCTCCACACACTGTGCAGCCGCATATAAGTATATTTTTTGAAATATGAAACAGCAAATATTATTTTTGCACTGCACAAGAGAGAATCCTCTCAAACCCTCTGTGATGGCACTGAACAAGCACTTGCCCAGAGCGTGTTTGCTCTCTACTCCACCACCCCTCCTCCTTCAGATGTATCTATACTTTTTCATCTCCCCTCCATCTTTGTATTTGGTCTTTGGCCTTATCCCGGGGCTTAGGACCACTGCCAGATTTGATCGCTTCTACATCTCCTTTGGATGTTTTGCAATGCAGAAACAATGCTGAGTGCAACATTCCAAGTTGCAGGGCACATCTGCACAAACAAGGCAATTTAGATTAAGAAAATCTTTAATATTTAGAGAAATCTCAGTGGCGGTTGCTCGGCTCACGTCAGACCTTCGTGAAGTATGCAAGTAACAAAAAAACAACAAACAAAAAAATCCCTTATAGGCGCCCAGTTCAGTCAAAATGCCGTTCTGACCCAATAACAGTAAAAGCTGTAAAAGCCATGCTAGTGTTTTCTCTTGAGCAGCAGTAAGATTATGTCAGGACAACAATGATGTCTGATGGCACCACTATAACTAGCAACTATCCTGCGTCAAAGGAAGCAGACAGGGGAAAATACTGTATGTCTTTTAAGAGATATCAACATATAGCTACTAAAATGTAAACCATTTACTAGTAAATGTTAGAGAAGTACCAACCCGATCTCACGGCAATTTGTATGAATTTATACGACCTCAGTCGTACAAATTCGTACGATTTTTGCTAAATCATACATATTTTACGAGTTGTCCAATTAATATGAATTGGTACGAATTACCTACCCCGACCCCGCCCCTAAACCTACCCATCACTGGGGTTTAGACAAATCGTACGAATTCGTTCTAGTGAGGTCATACAAATTCGTACAAATTAGCCACCTTTTACTCACTCATACAAATTGGTCGTGAGATAGCGTTGGAAGTACACATTTACGAATCATTTGAGGTTTATAGAATATTGAATTCATAGGTTGATTTTGTTGTGTTTATAACATAATTGCGTCACTCTTAAAGCTTGGGTAGACAATATTTTTCATTGTTATACTGGTTGAAACTCTCTTCACTTACCTGCGGCTGTACCTCACAGGTTCCTGTAATTACAGTTCTGACGAGTCTTTAGGTTATTTGTTAAAGTGTGTAAAATGGTTTACTTTTTTGATTCCATCACTTGTTTATTTTGTTTGTTTCCATGTCAGTATGTGTGAACACATTTAAGTATGTATACCTATGAATGCAAATGCTTTGACACATAACACAAATCTATTGGTATATGTTGGCAGCTTTAGAATACTGAAACTAGGAAGATAGGCTACAATTTATTTATTCATTTTTTGAGGAAAAAGCTGAAAACATGTGCTGTTCTCAGAAAACTACAATGTAGTAGTTATTTAGCAGACACTTTTATCCAAAGCAGAGGGACAATCCTCTTGGATTAACCCAGGGTTAAGTGCCTTGCTCAAGGCCACGATGCTGGTGTCTCCTTGCGGAGCTTGAACCACCAACCTTACGGTTCCTATCCCTGAGCTTAACTCACTCCACCACACAATATAACATCAACCTCCTGGTGGAAAACAATTCACACACAATTCTATCAAGCCAGAGCTTTAGTTTGACACAGAAGATCAAAAGTCAGTGGCACATCTATCAGCAATCTTAGCAGAAATACTGCTGTCCAGTGACATTTCTTGTTTAGTTGACTCTCTTATCCACCAAGACTGTGAACTAGTCACAAGAACAGACTCATTGGAGCAATTGAATGTTAAGTGCCCTGCACTAAAGCTCTGTGGTGTAGCAAAGATCGTGATCTTGGGTTGCTCTTGATGTTCTGGCTCACTGAACCCGCATGGCCTGTATCTCACATTCTCACCCCAAATCGTCACTTTTTCGTCACTTTCAACCATGCTTCAATATCCGACGCACAAAGCACCCTTTAGCGTCCATATGTGACGCTTCGGTTATGGGTAGGTTTAGGCGTCATGTAACTGACGCTTTCGAAAGTTCGTCAATATCCGACGCACAAAGCACCCTTTAGCGTCCATATGTGACGCTTCGGTTATGGGTAGGTTTAGGTATGTGGTAGGGTTATGCGTCTCATATGGACGCTAAAGGGTGCTTTGTGCGTCGGATATTGAAGCATGGTTGAAAGTGACGAAAAAGTGACGATTTGGGTATGAGAACGGGCTGTGTATCTTTAGCCACACAGCTACTACCGTCTTGCTGGGACCCTTTTGTGTTTCATTTTGCAGTCCATTTAGATTCACTGTAAGAAAAGGAAATTTAGTTAACATGGTCAAATGTGATGCGCAGCATCTTATAATTTTCAGTGTTTCATTCAGAAGTGGATATAGTGATCTGCAGTTAAATTAATCTGGAGTTGATAACAGCTTGAACCTATCAGGGGAGCCCTCCGACTGAACAGCTATTTATTCGAGTACATGGGGTTCACACGAGATAACTTGATTACATTTTTTTTTTTTTTTTTTTTAGAATTATTCGGCAATGAACTCCTGCGGTTTAATGAAGTCAGTGACACAGCTGCACTTTTGTGCTTCTTTCTTTTTTAATCTAATTTCTTATAGTGCTACACAATTTTAACTTTCAATTTTTAATGTGTTCTGTGGGTTTACTTACACAGCACTTTTGCATTTTTTTTTCACACGAAAATGAAGTCTAACATCATTACTCATCTTCATATTGTTCCAAAACAGCATGACTTTCATTCTTTTATGGAACAGAAAATAAGATATTTGGAGAAATATCTTTCTTTTTTTTTTCTTTTTTTATACATTGGAAGTCTGTGGTCACCAATGTTCTTCAAAATATATTTTTTTGCGTGTTCCTCTGAAAAAATAAAAAATAAAAAATGCATGCAGGTTTGGAACAACTTGAGGATGAGTCAATTTTCTTTTCTTTTTTTCCGGGTGAGCTATCTCTTTAATACAATTGTTTTCATTACAAACTATATTATCATCATAAATAAATGTTAACATTAACATAAATTTCAGAATATATTAGCATTCGGCATGATGACTCCTTTTCCTCTCCTTTTGCACTCAAACAGCATAAACAAAAATCCAGCATAATTAGATTTTATTTCAGAGAATCTTTTTCATCAATGACAACAAGAAAGTTTCTTTAAAAGGGATATTTTTACTTATTTTCTTTATACCTGACAATAAAGCAGATAATCAATGACAACAAGAACATTTATTTAAAAGGGATCTTTTTAGATATTTTCTTTATACCTGACATCAAAACAGATATAACATTAGATTAGAGAGTCTCTAACTGTTTAAAATAATACCTCATACAATACTGCATTTACAGGTCTTTTAAAGTTCTATAACCTGTTTTAACCAACTTGCAGGATTAAATTTACTGAAAAGAAAAATCTCATGAATTATATGACGCATAGTGGGGGTTGTAATTGTGTCACAAGCACATGTGTTGCTGGAACAAGTTACTACTTTTGTTATACCATGTTGTAGTTTGTCAAATCAACAGTGATTAAAGGTATTTAAAGGTCACGTTGTAATTAAATAGCATGAGCAATATTCTTGTGGTACTTGTCTGATGAATCGCATATTATTTACTACTTTTGTGGCATAGTCTAGGGAACAAGTTAATGGACACAAATTTCTCCTGCTTTTATTGAAATTGGAGGGTGTGAACATTTGTGAGCTCTTAAAAAAACTCTAAAGGGTTGATTTCAATTAAATAAAGACTGATTACGAATTGATGTATTATATTGCTAATACTGAAACACAGTCAGATGCAGTAAGCCATGAACACTGGCCACTAGCACTGACAGATCTCAAGCAGCGAGTTTTAAAAGACCATATTCATCTTTCCACCTGCTAGTTTTCTGAAACCATTCATTTGTGACATTCCCATAAGATTCCGTTTTCAAAGAGGCTCTTCAAAGCGTACATGTTATGGGTCTATATTTAATGAGTGTCAGCTTTGAAAAGCTCCCATCACTTTTGAGGTTCGGCAGCTTGAATTGCACTCTGTGTAGAAATCTGACATTTCCTCTCTCCGCCGTGGCACGCAGAGTGGAGTCGTGGTGGCTGGAGTCGTAACCTACGCGTCAGACTTCAGCTGTTGGAGAACAAGTGGATCCACATGATGGTAAAGAAGGTAAATTATACTGTCACTGTTGGTGATTTTGGTGTTGATGGTTATAATGAGGATGAAAATGACAATGATGATGACATTTATTCATTTTCATATTATTTATATATTTAGTAATCCATGGAACAACCCACACTGACACAGGGAGTCATTTTCATAAGCACCTTTTAGTAGTAAATGCAAACAAAAATACACATTTACAAACGAAAAAATAGTTGTGTTTGCCTTGCTCTCTCTCTATGCAATATACAACATATACTCTTGCTCTCTTTCAACATTTCATACTCATTTTATTTAGATAAGTGCTATGTGGCTGGTAGTGTATTTAGTTTTTTCTTTTTTTTTTTCTTTCTTTTTTCGCTATTACAATTTGTTAGCTTATATAGTATATTAAAGGGGTTCTTCACTGCTGGCAAAATTGGCTGCCTATCCAGAAGGCAAAAAAAGAAAAGAAAATACTTTTAAGCAAACTTTTAGTCAAAATGGTGTTGACTTGTATTCTCGGGGTGCAAGAATTCAAAGAATAAACTTTTAGTGGAAGTGATTTTTTGTTGTTGTGGTTTCCTGTGAAGGATCCAGCGCTGTTTTAGGCAGCGGCTAAAAGGCTGCAGATAATATGAAGAGAACAGCATGATGGAGAATCTGAAAAACCTCTGTGTTTGTAATCAACATGTTAAACTGGAAAGAAAACTGAAAGAAACTGCTATTCCGTCAGAAGCAACCGAAGCAAAACGCTGTCACGTAGGCCTACAGGTAAGAAGGCTGTTGTCATAGTGTCCCATTTTTACCATAATGGTGTTTAAAGAATAGAAAAATTACGATACCATTTTTAGTGATAAACATACACTCTGTCAATACAACTGTCCATGGGCAGGGGTATAAAAATGCAGAAGTATAGTTTCCACAAAAGCCCTCTCAAAAGTCAGACTTTTGCTGATAAATAAATGGGAATTTCGCAGTCCAGGTAAGAGTAAACATTGTTCATTTACATATACTGACATGAACGATACAAAGCAGGTTGAAAAATCAGCCAACTGATAGAGAACTTCTGCTATCCAAAGCCTTTTTTTTTTTTTCTTGCATTTGGCTTTTGTTAATCTTGGATCCTGTTGGATCCAGCCCTTTTGAAAAACAATGTCAATTTAGCCCTCTAGAATCTAAAATGTAAAACACAAGATGTCAAACTACATGTGTATGGAGTGGATTTACCTCTAGTGTTTCTTTGTGCTTGACTTGACCTCTAAAGATTAGACAAATGAGGACAGAATTAATGACTAAATGGGTGTGTAAACTGAGGTTATTTGCCAGAAGAAAGGTCGTTGTGCTGCTCCTGCGTGTATTGATGATGTTACACGATACAGCTGAGCCAATGTACCCAAGGCAACCTTTTTGAGTTTAATCTAATAAAGACACAATATCAAATTACCTCCACATTTTCCACCTCACTGTCAGCAAGAGATATTCTCACAGGTTTAAGTGTGCCTTGACCTGCTATGGTGCATACATATTCCTCTTCAAATACCAACACAAAATACGACAGTCTAGTATATTGTATGTGTATACCTGTCATGCCTTTTAAAATCTCAAGCAAAGAAAGAAACAAAGTTCAATATTTATTGACATTTTACAGTCTGCACTACAAAATAGTGTTAAAGAGTTCTTAAAACTTCTTAATCCGAAGTCTGATCTATATTTAATAATGCATTCATATTTAAAATGTGGAGATTGGGGATTGTCTGAAAGAACGATTGAACAAATCTTATTGCGGTGCATTTATCTATCCACCCCATGTTTTAATAATACATTTCAAAGAATAATTTCTAAGAAATAGCAAGTAATATTGCAATTAACTTGTGAGGGGCATTTTAGTATGCATGTTTCAGAGCCATAACCTCACTCACTAACGCCAGTGTCAGATTAATAAACTTTTGAGTACACTTTCAAGATATGGTGTCAATTTAATACACTTTTGCTAACTCAGCCATTAAATATTCCATTTGAAATCTGAATGAAATGTAGTAATATGTACAGTGGATATAAAAAGTCTAAAAAATAAAATAATCATACAAAATATTAAAGAGAAACTTGGAATAACTAACCACATATGTGTGCACAGTGCACACCCCTGAATACTTAGTTGAAGGGTTTTTTTGTTGTTGAAATGTTTCACTTTGGAATTCACTTTGACATTGTATTATGTTGTATTTTTTACATTAAAGATGCAAAAGTATCTTTGTTTCATGTTTTATATCACACAAACCAGCTGTAGACCTTTTATATCAACTGTAAACAATACTATTTACACACTAAATTAAGGGGAAACTTCAGCACATTGACTCACTACCTGCAACTCCGGCCGTCATTTTCACTCCTAATTTGCATAAAGTTGTGCATTCAACAACTTTTGAAATGCTCTCAGCTCTTTCTCCGCTGTCAATCTCACAATCCACCGTGCAAATGGTTGTGCTCGGCTCTCATAGAGATGAATTGAAAACGCCCGCTCTGCTCTGCTCACGTTAGGGGCTGTGGTGGTAAATGCCTTGACCTTAAAAAATAAATAATGTATTCAAATGGCAGAGTCTAAAGAAAATAGCACTGTCGATGAATAGAACATTATCTGCACTCGATAACCTCTCTTTCCACCCAGCAGTGTAACATCTCTCTTAGCAGGGGCATCAGAGCTGATCTACAGTGGCTGTTTGCCTCCAAACCACATTCAACCTCACACTCATGAACTTCTGCCCACAACAACGCAAATGCATTGAAAGAGTGTTCTAGGTTATTTTCAACCTCATGTAACTGCATATGTTGCATGTTAAGACAATCCTTTCAACTCATCAATTAAAAGGACTGAGAAACAGTAACACAATACAACTTTATATTGTACAATAATGCACTTGAAGTGGAAGTCTGTAGGCATATTTTTGCTAAAGCACTTTCATAATTTAGTAAAAATGTTTGCTAATAAAGTTGTTTAGGTTGTCCTTTTGTGGTGGGACATTTGTAGGTACACACACACACACACACACACACACACACACACACACACACACACACACACACACACACACACACACACACACACACACACACACACACACACAGAGTATGATTTATAAGCCGTTTTCCTCATAGGGACCAAAAATGATGCAACAAGGACTAACATTTCAGGTATTACTATCCTTGTGGGGACATGTACTGTATATGTATTACATTTAAATATACAATTTTGTGAGTGTGTTTACACAGTATATGCAGATACGTGCAAATACTACATTTGTTTAATGGTAAAAAAACGACATGAGGGTGATTAAATGGAAGAATTTTCAGTTAAAAGTAAATTATGTGTTTTAGACAAACACCTTGCCTGCCATGAATATGTAACTTTATTGTCGAAATTCTGAAAATGTTCTGAAGGGGCATGTTTGAATGTGCATGATGCGCTTCGGCCCTGTAAACATCACTATCTTATTACGTTTAGCTCTAATCCTCAGTCTTTAGAAGATGTTCATGAAGGGAATGATTCTAAGATCCAAACAACAAAGCGTACAAGTCCATCTAAAATTGTCAAAGAAACCGCAAAACGTGCAGTAAGGTTCTTTTAGGAAATACAAACAAATGAATGTAATAAAAATCCCACGTAGTAATATATGGGTAGATGGTTCTACCTGCTGCTTTACTCCATCACTGTCTAAATTAAAACACAGCTGCAAAACTCTAATCCTCTGAACAGCAGGCTTCATTACTGACTCTCTCTATTGATCCAAACTAAACAGCTCACAAACAAACATTCATCAGGTATATGTATCTGCGAGGTATGAGACCCATAGAGTGCGGCGCTAAATCCTTGCTCTTCAAATAATCTCTGTATTCCAAATTAGTCTCTTTAGAAACATTTTAAATCATATAAATTGTCCTCAGATCAAGAGTTACACAAAAGAGAAAGTCCAGAGAATGAAGAAAGTCTCTATTATCCTATGGTCTCATTCTTATCAACCTGTATAACACCTCTTACAGCTAGAGTGGTTCCTATTAGTAGGAAACTGTTGGTTGGCATGTGACCTTTTCACATTCATCCTGGTGTGAAAATGAAGCACATTTGAGCTCTGTTCTCTCTTTTGATCAAATCTAGTTATGAGTATGAGGGCGTTTCATCATTTTCTTTTTTTTGTTCTCTATTTCTTGCTTGATTGTCTGCATGCCTCCTGTTGATTTCTCGTTATTACCTTTGCTCAATATAGTTTTATTTTAATATTTTGTATAAAGCTGTTCTTGCTTTCTACTTTGTTTTAATTTGCTGTTATTTTATGTTGATTTCTTGATTTTGTGTTTATTTTTTAGTTATTTTACTTCATTGTTTTGTGTAAAAGGCATTTCAGCTCAACATTTGAGTTTTTCAAGACATTTGATACAGCTTTTCTATTCTTTAATACAGTCTACAGTAGCTATGTGGGATTGTTTTTTTTTTTTTTTTTTTTTTTACTTTAGATGGGAATTGGAATTGCTCTGTTTATTGTTTATTGTTATTTTCATGTCAAAAGATATGGTTGATAATTTGTTAGAAAGCAGCATTTCTTCCTTCCCTGTTAACTTCTTGTTTTTGTGTTTATTAGTTGTGTGTTCCTTTAATAATTTGTATACAACTGCATTTTCTGCTCCACATTTATTTGTTGAGTTGTTTATTTGAGTTATTTGTGACATTTGAGCTCAGTTCTTTCCTTTTACTAGAATCTAATTGTGTGCTATGAGAGTTTTTCCTTCCATCCTTTCTTTCCCTATATGCATATAACAGACAGGTAAGTAAACTTTAACAAATCTTTATTGATGCAGAGGGAGGAGAGGTGCGGGAAGGTAACAATGGTGAGTCATGGCATAAGGAATATCTGATGGTGACTTAGCTGAATGGTGAACAGAGTTCTTTCCTTTTCAGATGCAGATCGAGAAGAGAAGAAACACTAGGCTCTTGTGATGGGTCATTCGTGAATGATCTGTTCAATTGCGTCTGTCACGTGACAAATGAACGAAAGACTCAGAAGGTAAAGTAATTATTTATGTTCCCTGTAAATTCTTTTTGGCTGCATTATAATGATTTCTTAATTCAGATTATGATCAAGATTGCGTAGGTGGATTTGCGCCACGATTTAAAGCCACTTGAATGAACGAAATGACTCGAAAAAAGATTTGTTCATTTTGATGAACGAGATCGAACAACGAGTCAGTAAAATTATCCGAACTTCCCATCACTACTAAGCTCCAGACAGGGGATGACTGAAGACAGAAGATGGCTGACAGGATTCAGTGATCTCAGGTGAGTAAGCAGGTAAGTGTGTCTGCGAAATATGGACAAGATCAGACAATGACTGAGTGTGAGGTGTGTGCTTAAATAAGGGTGGCTGAGTGATGATGAATCCGCAACAGGTGTGGGTGATTGCTGAAGGAGTGCAGGTGAGTAGAAGGAGGGATGAAGTGTACAGAGGTGATAGACTGGTGACTGAGGATTGTGACAGATGACTGAGGATTGTGACAGATGACTGAGGATGTGATACCCTATTTTTGCTTTTTGTCATATCTATCTAAACGTCTGTCTATCTGTGTGTCTGTTATTCGCATATCTCTCGAACCATTAGTCCGATGGATTTCAAACTTGACAGGTGTCTTGCTACGGGCACGAGTAAGTGCAGTGCCAAGTTTGACGTTGTTTGGATTAGAAATGCAAAAGATATCGTTAAATATATCGGTAAAAGAAGCACACATTGGCTTTTGCCGCTCTAGCCGCTGTCCACTCCCCCTCTCACACTGACACTGAGTGAGCACAGCGCAGGACCAGAGGCCACTCCCTCTCTCACACTGCACACTGAGGCAACTCCCCCTCTCACACACAAACACTGAGTGAGCACAGCGCAGGACCAGAGGCCACTCCCCCTCTCACACTGACACTGAGTGAGCACAGCGCAGGACCAGAGGCCACTCCCTCTCTCACACTGCACACTGAGGCAACTCCCCCTCTCACACACAAACACTGAGTGAGCACAGCGCAGGACCAGAGGCCACTCCCTCTCTCACACTGCACACTGAGGCAACTCCCCCTCTCACACACAAACACTGAGTGAGCACAGCGCAGGACCAGAGGCCACTCCCTCTCTCACACTGCACACTGAGGCCACTCCCCCTCTCACACACAAACACTGAGTGAGCACAGCGCAGGACCAGAGGCCACTCCCTCTCTCACACTGCACACTGAGGCCACTCCCCCTCTCACACACAAACACTGAGTGAGCACAGCGCAGGACCAGAGGCCACTCCCTCTCTCACACTGCACACTGAGGCCACTCCCCCTCTCACACACAAACACTGAGTGAGCACAGCGCAGGACCAGAGGCCACTCCCTCTCTCACACTGCACACTGAGGCCACTCCCCCTCTCACACACACACTGAGTAAGCACAGCGCAGGACCAGAGACAGAGAGGGTCGAAGAAAGCAGCGGAGCTTAAGTAGCGTTTTCTCGGAGTTCACTGTGTAGCCTGCTCCCTGAATCGTCGCGCTTATTCATTTGTGGATGTTAACTGAATCTGTAAGTCAGCTACACTGTTTACTTCTGAATATTATATTTTATTCTGGTGCGCTTAATGTCATCGCTACTGTGTAATAGTAGCCTATGCTATTCACCAACTAAACATATCCTATTCAATGCATTCATAGTCTCTTTCACGGCCATCATTTGTGGTAGCCTTTTCACAAACTGTTTGCTCAAGCATAGCCTGGTCTCAATGCTAAGTTATTACTGTGTCATGGGCGTTGAAGTTAGCCTGTAACTATGTGATGTTGAATATGCTATGTTATATAGTTGCCCTGCCTATTCAACAGGATAGCTCATGTAGGCTATGCAGGCTTAAACAAGGTTAACTCTCCTCTTACCGATCGTGACGGCAAATCCCCATATCCTCACTATACACCATAGCACTTCATTAACTGTATACTACTGTCTACACTGCACTATATGTCATATACTGTTTATAATGCACTACCTGTCTATACTGTTCACATTGCACTTTTCTGCATTTTTGCACTTCTGGTTAGACGCTAACTGCCTTTCATTGTCTCTATAATTGTAATCTGCACAATGACAACAAAGGTGAAACTAATGTAAGTCTAATCTAATTTAATGTCACCTAATATCACCATTATAAATTGTTTTGCAACCATGTAGTTCAATTTTCCATATTTATGGTATGTCAGTATCAGCATTTGCTTTCCACCATGCACACATAAAAATGTCACTGTAACAATGAGCACTCAAACACACCAAACCATCAATTACTAAAAACACACACAAAAACTGATTTTGCACAGGCACTGTACTAGTTTATTTATAATTTTACTTTATTAGGGCCAGAGCACCGATGGTGTGAGGACCCTATTGGAATTGCTCTATTTTTATTATTTTGTCATTTTCATGTTGAAATATGATATTGTTGATTATTTGTTCGGAACTAGAGGTTATCTGAGAAATTTGAACACTTTTTTTATAGACTAATTAATTATAGCATTATGATTTTCCTTCCTTCCTTCCTTCCTTCCTTCCTTCCTTCCTTCCTTCCTTCCTTCCTTCCTTCCTTCCTTCTTTCTCATGGGTTTATTTTCATTTTTATGTGGAAGTATAACATTGTTTATTGTTTGTTTGATGGGAAATAGGAAGCTGCACTGCAGCTCGACTTGTTTAAAATTTGATGTATTTAGAATAAAAGATGAAATCTGGGTTAGAATGTAAATACATATTTTCTTTAGAGCCATTGCAACACTGCAGGAAAAACAAGATGAAGGAAGAATAGTGCCCTATATCCTACCAAATACATATTTAAACAGATAAACAGCATTGGAAATTGTATTTTCACAATAGATTTCAGGGGGAAAAGGAAGAAAGTTATAAATGTCAGAAAACAGAGGAGATGATACTGTTCTGTGTTGAAAATGAAATACAGAAAGAACCACAGCGAGCATGATTAGGGCTGTGCATCTCTACAACAAAAACAAATCAATACTCTGGACAGATGAATCAAATCTGGCCCATCAAACGAAATCCCAAGGGATTGTTGAACGTTCCCTTACTCTGTCCTCCCATTATTTTCCAATCCCTCTGATATCCTTCAGAAATACTACACGATCCACCATACGACCTCGATATATAACATGACAATTGTCCTTCCAAGTGTTTTAGGAGATGAGGAACATCAAATCATGGATAAATCATATTCAACATAACATAACCATTGCACAATGACACAGCAGAAATCCCCTCTTGCACTCAAGTGCATCACCAGCCAGCTCACTCTCATAACCATATAGAGCACATTCTCAAGCCCTCCAGCTCTCAGGTCACTGTAAAATGAAAAATGTCTTTAAAACTCAGCAAGGGAGATTTATTTTTCAGCTAATACACAGAAGCCCTCACTAAAGGCAGCTGGCACACAGGTTCACCTTAGTCATTTGATTTTACGCAGGCATCTGTATTTGTTATTTTTTTCCTTCTTCATAAGATCACTAGAGGTTCTTTATTATGCATTAAATTGGATTTCTATTCCTGCTGACTGTCTGCACACGTTTGCATAAATCGCATGCCATCTATCTATCTATCTATCTATCTATCTATCTATCTATCTATCTATCTATCTATCTATCTATCTATCTATCTATCTATCTATC
Source organism: Leuciscus idus (assembly GCA_021554675.1). Classification (NCBI taxonomy): domain Eukaryota; kingdom Metazoa; phylum Chordata; class Actinopteri; order Cypriniformes; family Leuciscidae; genus Leuciscus; species Leuciscus idus. Next base: position 8,409,441 of record CM038637.1, on the reverse strand, counting down.
TATCTATCTATCTATCTAATCTGTCTATCTGTCTGTCTGTCTGTCTCTATGTCTGTCATTTAAAATATATTTACACGTGCACTTTAGATTAAAGCACATGTAATTAATCAACAGTTTCAGTTTAAATAATTTTCCCGGACCTTAAAAGAACCAAGAAGTCTGAATATATTATATTATTGCTGGATTGTGTTATTATATAAACTGTATTTCATCTACCCCCATTGAGATTGTAATGATCATTAAAATATTATTTTAAAATTATCCATGTCATTATCTAATGACTGAATGTTTTATTGAATTCTGTGTAACCGCAGTGCTGATTAATACCTTGTTTCCAGATCATGATCAAAGTTCTTTTTCTTTTTTCTTTTCAGTAGCTATTCTTGTGGTCTGTATCTCTCTGCAGCCTTTATCAATCAAACCTAACTTACCTAATCAAACACAGCAGTCAACACAGTCTGGCTCAGTCCAGACTGGTCTTCAATGGGCTTCTCCAGGTTGGAGCATTGGGTGTCTTTCTCAGTATGGGGAAAGTGTGCAGTACACAAATGTGAGCGAGAAAGAGATAGCCATGGAGTGTCAAGAGGAGAGACAAGTTATTGAATTCAGATGTTGAGAAAGGTCAGTAGCTTAGTGAAGTTTCTATGGCATTGTATATGAACTTCTGATATTGTTCATAACATACTGTAAAGTTAGGTTCAAAGATAGAGGATATGTTTTGGCTGGAAAACTATTTTCTTTGCTGTTGAAAATGATGATCTCCTTGAACTCAAACATTAATTTTCTTTCGGGTTTGTCATTTGGGAAACGGAAGATGAAAGCTAAGAAGTCTCGGATAACTTTCTTTCACTTTTTTTCTCTGATATGCATCTATGACATGGACTCCATAAGACAAAACTTAATGACAAATGACAGCTGCACTCGAGCAGCATGAAAACTCGATCATGTTCTCCAGCATGATTTGAGAACGTGTAAAGAGCTTGTGCTTCAATGGAAGCAAGAACATCTAACATACTTAGATGTCACTCATTCACCTATTTGATTACAGTTTTTCTCAGTCGCTTTGGTGCATTTCTCACATCACTATTTACATTTGCACAACAGTTAGTTCAACCTCCACAACATTTAGTCATTTGTGCACATCATAGTAGCAGTTTATCATTCCTTCCAACAAATTGCAAATGCTTTTGGACATGCATCAATTGCTTTCATACAACTCTCTGCTGTTTTATAACATTATCATTGGCTTATGTCATGTCAGTCAAAATTAACTATACTTGTGAATGCTGAATAGTCATTCCATATAAAAGTAATAGTCCTCATTTCATTGCTTGAGTCATTACATACAAAAATTTTGAACTAGTTGTCAAAATCTGTCAAGCAAATTTAAAAAAAAATGTAAAATCTTTTTTTTTTTTTTTAAATGTCTCCTAAATTGAACAATTTCTCTCAGGTGAATCTCAGCTTTCACTGACGAGAAGGGGTGTGTGAAGCATTAGTTGCAACCAATGTTCAGTTCCAATATGTACTGCAATATTGTTTCCAGTTGTGCACAGCTCTACCCAAAGGGAGTTTATGTTTGTTGAAATTAAGGGTGTATTTTTTCTTTTGCACAATGCTGAGAACAAATTAGAATTGCAAAGAGCATATGCAGTAAAAATTTGAAACATACATATTCAGTGTCTTGTACTCAGTTACCTCACTAAATACAGTAATGTGTAACTTTACTGTATTTTTCAAATGGCTGGCTGTGCAAATAGTATATAGTGCTGTCTTGAGCATTTTCAGGTAGTGTCACCAAGATCTGACTTTTTTGCATTGGAAAACATTTACAGAGTAAACTATCATAATGAAAACATGACAAAGCCATTTGACTATCTTGTTCATAAACAGTGGTGTCAAGACTTTTCATCTTGATGACACTGACACTTTCATTGACATGAATACTTGCTTTTGAGGAATGAGCTATCCTTTTTGAGCAAGTGACACGCTTTTGCAGGTTATCAACTAGGTTTTGCAGTTTGTACTAATTGTTTTGAGAACTGCATTAACTGTTGTGCAAATGTAAATAGTGATGTGAGAAATGCACCAAAGCGACTGAGAAAAACTGTAATAAACTTCAAATAGTCCATGTTAAATATTTCTAAAAATATTTAAGGTTGGTTTTTCCAGAACGGTGCTACCAGCAGTACTGAGCATCCTTCTTCCCTGACCCGTTCTATCACCTGAGGCAGGAGAGAGACGGGGGGGAAAGCATAGTGCGGGCGGCGGGGCCACGCATGGGCCAGCGCGCTCCTGCTCTTGGAGAAAAATTCTTGACAGTGAGCGTTTTCTTGAGACGCAAACAGGTCCACTTCCGCTCTGCCGAATTTCTTCCACAGCAGGCTGACTGTCTGTGGGTGTAGAGACCACTCGCCTGCCGGAACATTGTTCCTGGACAGTCTGTCCGGTCCTATATTCAAGATCCCTGGCACGTGCGCTGCTCTGAGCGAGCGCAGGTTGCACTGAGCCCATACCAGGAGGCGTTCCGCCAGCCTGTACAGTTTCTCGGATCTGATGCCGCCCTGGCGATTTATGTAGGACACCACAGACATGTTGTCCGAACGGACCAAGACGTGGTGACCTTTTATTTGGGGACAAAAACGCGTCAGCGCGTTGTCTACTGCCAGCATTTCGAGGCAGTTTATGTGCAGGAGTTTCTCCCGTTCTGACCACTGGCCGAAGAACGGTCTGCCCTCGAGCAGCGCTCCCCATCCCGAGGTGGACGCGTCCGTGGACACCACTTTCACTCTCGAGGAAGTCCCCAGGCTTACACCTGACTGGTACCAGTCGTTCGCTGTCCAGGGTTTCAGAGCTGTAACGCATTTCTGATTGACCCTGAGGCGAAGCAAACCGGGTGCCCACGCTTCGCGTGGGACTCGCGCTTTCAGCCAAAACTGCAGCGGGCGCATGCGTAGCAGACCCAGCTGGAGCACTGACGATGCTGAGGCCATGAGACCTAGCATCTTCTGAAATCTCTTGAGCGGGACAGACGCGCCGCAGCGAAAAGAGTTCGCTGTGCGTCGAATGTCTACCGCGCGCTGTTGTGATAGTCGCGCTATCATGGATAGTGAGTCCAGTTCTGTGCCCAGGAAAGATATTTTCTGACTGGGTGACAGGGAGCTCTTCGCCCAATTGACACTCAGACCCAAATCCTCGAGGTGATCGAGTAAAATGGTCGTGTGTTCTATGAGCACTGCGCGAGATTGCGCTAGAATCAGCCAATCGCCCAAATAGTTCAGCACTCGCATGCCTCTCATTCTGAGGGGTGCGAGCGCCGCATCCATGCACTTCGTAAATGTACGGGGTGCTAGGGACAAACCGAACGGCAGGACTGTGTACTGATATGCCTGGCCCTCGAAGGCGAATCTCAAATATCGCCTGTGACGTGACGCTATCTGTATTTGAAAATACGCGTCTTTCAGATCTATTGACACAAACCAATCTCCTTGGCGAATCTGCACAAGGATTTGCCTGGTCGTGAGCATCCTGAACTGTCGCTTCACAAGCACTTTGTTCAGTTGCCTTAGATCTAGTATGGGTCTGAGACCCCCGTCTTTTTTCGGTACCAGGAAGTATCTGCTGTATAGCCCTCCTTCGCTCTGATCTTGAGAGAGAGGCTCTATGGCCCCTTTGCTCAATAGTTTCGTCACTTCGGCTCGAAGTAGATGTGCTACTTCTGTTTTTACCGTGGTCTCGACGCGCGCCACATAGCGGCGAGGGCGTCGGCGAAACTGCAGCGAATAGCCTCTTTCTATAATGTTCAGCACCCACTTCGAAACCCCGGGTAGCTTTGCCCATGCGTCTGCATGGATAGCTAGGGGTTGAAGACGAAGCGCGCTCCGCTCGCTCAGCGATGGAGAAGCTTCGGTGTGCTGTAACACAAGCGTGGCGCTCGTGACATTTGAGGCATGGGGCGCGCTGATGACAGCGGGCAGATTGCCCGCGCTCGACTCCTCTACGGTGGTTAACCGCGAGGGGGAGGGCTGGGCGGTTCCCGTGGGAACTGTCATGTCTATGTGTGGATGTGGGCGCGGGACAGCGGGCACATTTATCACACCGAAAGCATCGTTCGCTTGCGTGAAGCGAGTGCACGTTGGTTTCGTTTTTACAGAAACCGTGAGACATGCATAACGTGGTGTTAGTGGGCACTGGGTAGTGGGCACGTTCACCATGTTTGAAGCGCAACCGATCTGAGTCGGTTTTATGTGCGCGAGCCCTGTGTGACAGGCTGTGCTTGTGTGTAGGGATGGGCACTGGGCAGTGGGCATTCTTACTACACATGAAACACCATCGGCCGTGGCCGGGACACCAGAAAATACACTCTTTTGGGGATTTATCTGGGTAGCCGTGAAAACGGCATTTGTGTGCAGGCAAGCGGGTGACAGAACCGACTTGTTGGCTGCAGAAAACACTGGAACAGTCAAATTTTCTGGAACTGGACGAGCGAATAGCTTTGGTGTGAGTCCGGCCGCAGCGGGACTGGAACACCGTCGTTTTCCTAGCTGTGCTAGGACGACTTCGGGGCCTCGGGCTTCACCGTGATCCTAGGTCGCGAGCCACGTCCTGTGGGGCGGCGACCGGATGAGCGGGAGCGCGGTCTCGCGCTTCTGGCCTGGCGGCGCTGTGAAGTGGAGGCAGTGGACGGTGGCTGTGGCTGTGAGCTCTGAGCAGACGGTTTCGCACGGCCTGCTGCAGAGCTGGAGCGCTTCGGGAGGAAGTGCTTCATAGCCTGAGACGCTTTTTGTACCTCTGCGAATCTCTCCGCGAAGTCCTTGACGGAGGATCCAAAGAGGCCAGTGGCGGAAAGCGGGGCGTCGAGGAACGCGGTGCGTTCAGACTCGGCCATTTCCGAGAGCGTCAGCCAAAGATGTCTCTCAGACACGGTGAGAGAAGCCATAGTCCGTCCAATGGCTTGTGCTGCGGACTTAGTAGCACGAAGAGCGAGGTCCGTGGCACTCCTTAAGTCCGGCACGCAGATCGCGTCAGGTCCTTCCTCATCCAGCTTACGGAGGAGATCGGCCTGGAAGATCTGGAGCGTTGCCATGGTGTGCAACGCTGACGCAGCTTGCCCGGCGGCGGAGAAAGCGCGGCGGAGCAGGCTTGACGTCGTGCGGCAGGCTTTAGAGGGCAGGGCCGGCTTAGCGCGCCGTCCAGCGGAGGGCGGGCATAAGTGGGCCGCTATCGCCTCTTCAACCGGCGGCAGCGAGAGGTATCCTCTGTTCTTGGCATCGTCAACGGCGGAGAATGCCAAAGAAACAGCAGGACGCACTCTAGCAGAGTAGGGGGCGCTCCAAGACTTGGCGACTTCTTCGTGTAACTCAGGAAGAAAAGGCGCCGGTCTGGAAGCAGGCGAAGCGCGCTCCCCAGGCAGGAAAAATCCATCCAGCCGGTTGTGAGCGGGCTGCTCAGGCGAAGACCACTCGAGGCCGAGGCTCACCGCGGCCTGTGCGAGTACTCGCATGAGTTCCGCCTCAATGGAAGCTCTCTTGCCTGACGACGTGCGGGCAGGGGGTGCGGGGTCCTCAGAGCCCGCCCAATCCTCACTGCCTGACGCCAGGATAGAGCAGGAATCATCCTCTCCCAGCAGGGCTTCCTCATCCGCGATATCAACGGAAGCGGCGGCAGACGGCGGCCGCTGTCCGTCAGGAAGCGAAACAGAAGAAGCCGGGGAAGCAAGCGGGCGAACCGGCGAGCTTTGGCGGCTGAGGGAGGGTTCCGGGGCCCGCTGGGCACGGCGCTTTTTACGGCGCGACGCCGCGGCGGGCGGGGGAGCAGTCTCGGTGAAGACGGCTAGGCGAGTCCTCAGAGTCGCCATTGCCATCAGCTCGCAGTGAGGGCATCCGCCGTCAGCGAGCGCGAGAGCTGCATGTTCCTCACCCAGGCAGGAAACGCAGATCACGTGGCGGTCCCCGTCGCTGAGTGTGGCTCTGCACGAGCCGCAGGAAGGCATCTTTAAAAAGACGCTAGCTCTTTTAGAAAGTGTGTCGCGGCGGCGACACACACACACAGAAATACAGTGCAATAAAAGAGAAGGATATAACTTTTTTTGCGTTTTGGCTGTTCAATTACACAACAACGGCCTGAAAACACAAGCTTTTGAAAACAATACCGTTATCATCCCCATGCATGTAAAAAATCAAAAACGCGAATTTGTGAAAATGGTGACATCATGCACATGCGTAATACGTCTTCAGTCAGTGGGCGTGTAGTGTGTGTGTGTGTGTGTGTGTGTGTGTGTGTGTGTGTGTGTGTGTGTGTGTGTGTGTGTGTGTGCTTGTTTTTCTATCCCAGTGGGGACTTGACTCATGGGGACTTGTGTCACCGTGGGGACCTAAATTGAGGTCCCCATGAATAAATCATACAGAGTAACTTGCAAAAAAAATTAAAAGAATAATAATAATAAAAATAATAAAAATAAACTGTAGTGAGGAGAACATTTTAATATTTTATGGAACGGTTCCATGGATGTCAATGTATTTTTGGATAAGATGGATGTATTACAAAAATATTACTAATAATTATTATTCAAAAATATCTTTTGTAATACAAAAATACAATGGATGTATTTTTAAGCATGAAGGCAACTTCATTTAGTTTAGGTTGAAGTACTACAAAACTAAATAAACTAAAAATATATGTCTTTGTTGAAGAGAGAGTGAATTGTAGTGTGCCATCTCATCTGCTGCTGTCGGTGCACAGGTGTTTGTATCCGCAGCAGAGAGGACCTCACTAATTTGTTATAGGCTCTTACATCACAGAAAGGTGAAGCCACTGTGAATTGGTGCTGCTATCAAAAGCCTTGTTTTCTAAGATGTTTTTTTTTTAGTGCAGACCTACGGGGACCTCTTCACAAGTACATTAAATCCAGCCCAGGCTTTATCATATATCTTTTTTAAGTTGTTCTCCAGCTTCCATCATCTGTATGTCTGGCTCCCTACTTCATTCGAATTGTGAAAGGTGAGAGCCTGAGAGGTTCATTGCTATGCTGAGTGATTTTTCAAAAACACAGTATTTAATTTATATGACAAGCATTTCCCATTCAGAACTGTTCACAATTGTAGGATTTAAAAAGAAAAAAAGAAAAAAAAGTATCCCAAAGAGTGTGTGGTCTGCTGGATTTTGACGCTTTGGACAGTTTGGCTCTTTCCAGAGCCAGAGAGATTGTTGAGTGTATGGCAGGCAGAGAAGATTGCCAAGCTCAGACATTTTTCTCTTTTAAATATATAATCATTTTGTGAGTTTCGACCTGCCCTTGCGAAGTTATTGACAGAGCAGATTTATTTTATTTTTTTTGCCAAGCCATGAAAACTCAGCATATTAATATGTATCCATGCGTACCTTGGAAATAAGCTATTACAAAAAAAGAAAAACTTACTTTAAATTCTGTTCGACCTCATAAGCTGTGGGTTACGGTACTGATTAGGCCTTGAAGGCAAGGCTGGCAAAATCATAATACTGGATAATCAACTGCACAAGGTTTTTTAGGCCCATGGCCAGATTCTCTTTGTATGTATGTGTATAATATATATATATATATATATATATATATATATATATATATATATATATATATATATATATATATATATATATATATATATATATTCCTGCCATAGATGCAGACAGTGAGATAGGTCAAGTATTATGTATGATGAAATGGATGTTGCTTCCCATTCAACAAATTTAATCTCAAACCCTCCTGAATAGCCCTGCTTGTCTTTGGAGGATTTTTCAAACAAAATAGAAGTAGGAAGGGGAACACACTGTTCCTCCATCCTTGGCAGCCATGATGAACCTCGTCTGAAGTAAATTTTTCCTCCCTCTTTTGTGCCAGATGCACTTTAATCTTAATCAAAAGTGAAAGTCGGTATCAAAGAAGCTCCACTCTGTTCAAGGCCGTTGCATTCTTCTCAGATGAGAAAAGAAACAAAACCAAGGAAAAGTGAAATAAAATAAAAATCTCAAAGTTCAGCTCGCACGCCATATTTTTTTTTTTTTTTTTATAAAAAAAAAAGATTATAAACAACATTGCTGAGATTGTTTGCAAGCATGATGGCCTTACTTTACATATTAGCTATCTGTGTTGAGGGAGTGACTTTTTAAAACTGTAGCTCGTTAAGCTCAATTTTTATTTTATTTAATAAAAAAACAAGCTAAAAGCAGCCTAACAAACTGAAAAGGGAGATATATCTTAAAGTCAATTACACATACAATTAGCGTTAACATTTAGAGAAACATTTATCTAAAACAATGAAGATTAACAACTCAGATAGGCAGACAGCAATATATGTACACTAAATAGAACTAGAGAAACATTCCAATTTTTATATCACGGTGAACAGCAGCATTTAAATACCAAAATGTAAATGTAAAATATCAATGAAAAACGAACACTTCATTGGGATTCTGTTTCAGCATTATGAGCACTTTACTTGTCTTTTGCACATATGATATGGGTCAGTTATTTAAGAATAAAAAAAAAAAATTGAGTAGTATTTTGAGATCTTTTAGGAGCAACATTGTAGGGACCAACATTTTAACTTTTCTATTGATATCCGACATCTGAGCTTCCCTCTTGAAAATCACAATTCGCCGCAGTGTCTTGGCATGAATTTTGGGGTTCTTTAAGATATTATGCTTATGAGCCAAGACCTATTTTGAATGATCAGAAACATAGCATCTTCACTTCAGCCAGAGATCCTTTGCATCAGGGCAATTCACTCTAAAACAGCAATATCCACAGGAGAGGACAGTGAAATACTAGTAATATAAAACCATTCATGTGTGTGATAGCTTCATTAATGAATCATTGTGAGAAGTTTCCCCCAGACAGAAGAGTGCCTGAATCTGCTCTTATTTTTCACGACACATCAACTGTGACAGTCAAATGAGATTTGTTGTAAGTCTTTTGCTCGTGGCAGTGTGGAGTCTGACAGACTTCAGAATGCACATGTAAGCTAAAGCATCTTACATGAAATATATTAAAATTATTCTCATTTCCAGTACTCTCGAAGCACAGCTTGAAGTGTTTTTGAAATGATAACACAATTTCACTGGTTTTATGAATTTAGTTATTGTTGTTCACTACCTCTTGAACTGTCAACATTTTTTTTTTTTTTTTTTTTAAAGGTAGCCTACTTAATTATTTATATCTATAAAACAGTAGGCTAGTACTTTCAGAAATATTATATGGTCAATCTAAGGCCACAACTAATTTTTTAACTCGAATACCAAATGTAAAGAGATATTTATACAAACTATCTATGTAACTCTTTGTTTCAATCACATTTAATAAAATCTGACAATAGCATCATAAAATCATGAACAATATGATGTTTCACCTACTGATGTTAGTGCTACTGTTGTGACCAAAAATGATGTCACTTCCTGAAGGATGATGTCATTAAAAAACTGCCTTTTGATAGTTAAAAGGATTATAATAATAATAATAATAATAATACTAAAAACTAACTGGGCTAACAATGAAAGTGACTTGAGAAAACTCTAAAATTAAAAAAAAATATTAAAATAATGTTTTGTACGGAGCCCTGCATATGACATTCAGGCAAAAGCATACAAATATTTAAAATATATACATTTAATGACTTATTTGTGATAAAAAACAAACAAATATGGTTTGCATCTTTAAATATTTTATCCAATATATCAAGACATTTTGATGTAAATGGAGTACATAGGAAAGACTAAGCAGATTTCTGCAGCTTGATTGTTGTTTTGATCTATTTTTAGAGGCGAAATGATATCCAACATATGTACTCCTGTACCTTTAATACCGTCAGATCTTTGTTGGACTTGATGTATGACAGTTCTTCACCCAGGGACATTGTTTTTACAACACAATATAACCTATAAAAGCAAGGCCATGAGGAAAGCTCTAAATATAGCTGTGTGAATGTTGATAAGGTCTGCCTTTGTTCTCTCTCTATCTCTGTGCATTTTCAAAATAAAGAGAAACTTTTAGAGGATATTCAAAGATATTACGTTTGCCCCCAGCCTTAATGATGAGCTGGTTTAAATCTGACATAGCGCATATATACCGAGACACTATGCAAAAGAAACTACAAAGAGAAATAGAATATGTAAGCTGACAGCGAGAGTTTCAAAACCCTCCAAATTGATTAAAAATATACATGGATATATAAATGTGAACATCATAGATACAAACTGTGAAAGTTGCTGAAGATTTTATGTAACTGATGTAAAAATTCAATTTTCTTTTTTTTTATCAGACATCGGTCTTCTCATCTGTGAAATGTATGCACTTGTAAGAACTGTACCACCCAGCGGTCCCCTAGAAGGAATAATGACTTCCCGAGAGATCAGCTGGGTCTAGAATCCGCTCCAGTTATATGATCCCATCCTCCTGTAGAACGTCTATCCTTTACTGACCCCCAAAATTAGCACAGACTTCCATACCCAGCTGTGGAGGAGATTCGAAGGAGCATATTGTCAGGGGTGAGAAACCAAGTAGGACAGGCAGGAATCGTTTTTTTTTTTTTTTTGCAAAGAAACAAACACTAAGGCTGTGGGACGTTCAGCCAAGCTTCAAAGTCAGGAGGAAAATGCTCCACAAAGGCCAAACACAAAGAGAGATTCACCTCAAAGACTCAAAGGCAGACCAAAGAGAAAAAAGAATCAAAAAGAAGCTGAAGGGCCTGATATTGAATATAGCACAGTATCATAATATCATATCTCAATAAAAGTGCACAAGGAGAGAGCGGATGCAAATCAAGTTATTGACTGAGTCATGATGGATTGTTATAGTTTAAATAATAAATAACAGTTTTTAAAGAATAAATAAATATAAATATTGGTTAACAAATTGCAGAAAAATTCCATATTAATATTAATGTAGATATGTCTTAGTTTTATTTAATATATTTATCTTGTTTTGAAAATGTTTAGATATAAACTTGAACAGCAAAATTGTATTAACTGGGAATGAATGAACTGCCACTGGCAAATCGTTTTATATTTTCTTGTTGTTTTAAGTATACACTACACTAAGGGCCCTATTTTAACAATCTGAAACGCAAGTATCAAGTGCGAAACGCAAGTAACTTTGTGGGCGGGTCTTGGGCTCTGTTGCTATTATACCGGCGGGATAAATTACTCTTGCGCCCGACGCAAATCTAAAATGGGTTGGTCTGAAGTAGCTTCATTATTCATAGGTGTGGTTTGGGCGTAACGTGAAATAAACCAATCAGAGGTGCGTTTCCCGAAAGCATCGTTAGCCAACTATGGTCGCAAGTTCCGTCGTTATCAGCATAGTTCAACGATTTGGTGTTTCCCGAAACCATCGTTCCAACGAACGTTCGCAAACAGCATCGCAAACTTGTGTGGTTGGAACGACAGCTCTTGAGCTGTGGTTAGAAGCATAGTTTCTAGTTTACATGAGATGTAGACTGAATAAATTTATCTTTAGCAAAATAAGCAAGCTGACATTCAGTACAACCCGTGTTATTTATTTAGAATACATACAAATGTAATTTATGTCTTTTAGTTTGTCAAGAGATTTAAAGCACCGTTTTTGAAGACTGCACATGTGCGAAGGTGCTCTACTATGTAAGAACGAGCCAAATATTGAGTCTGGTAGGGGTGACCCCGAATAGTCGAAGATTCGATGCTTCGATAGGAGGAGCCTGATTCGACTACCGATCTCACGGTCGAATCTTCGCAGAGGTGTTATGAAACGAGGATCATGCCACTTTGGCTATATGAGGGTGCTCAATGTCTGATTTCACATAGAACTAGCTTTTATGTAAATACGTTAATATTCAGCCTATTATGATAATGCTGTAGGCCTATATAAAAATGTGCAAAGAAATAAGCTTTTAATAAATAGTTTTTAACGTGCGTGAATAAATCCAAACACCCCGTGACAGATTTAAGTTTCACTTTCAATCCGTGACCGACAGAGGAGCGTCTTAGCGGCAAGGATTTAAATCTTTAACAATGTCTGGGATAAGAAAATCTAAAGTGTGGATGAACACGATTAGAAAGGATATTCTCCAAGGCTGGATTTAGCATCAGGAAAACCATGATCGCACTTCTGCCGGCCAACGTTAACATGTTTCACGCATAGACTGGGTTTCACGTTAGAATGTATTTTATCCGCACGCACAATTTGAAAAGACTCCAACGGACACAGACAGAGTGAAAGACGTTCAGGATTTGTTCTCTCGATCAGGTACAAGTGATTTCAAAACTTTTCAGCCGGTTCTAATTTTATTTTTGGATGCTGTGAACATTAGCTAAAAAGACTGCCTCTCCAGGGGTGCGTTTCCCGTACAACTATATAGCTCGCTGCTTAACTACCATAGTACGATGCATCGTTGGAGAAATCAACTAGCTAGTCACGACTGTTTCCCGAAACCGTATGTCGCAAAGTATCGTTCAACCACGTTGGTTTATGACGTCTCGCACGTAGTGGACTAATAATTTATTTTAATTAATCTGTTTGAGATCGAATTAACGCTAGATTTTGTCATATAGGGGAGCGCGGGGCACAACCTAACGCGGGGCTAGTTGTAACACGCTTGTTTTAAATACTTCCGCACATGCATGGATGACGAAACTTTGTGTATTTACTAGTTGCCATATCAACACTATATAGAAAAAAAAAAATCCGCCAAAATTATATATTTTTTTGGACGATATCCATAGACAAACCATAGCAAAAGTAAATTTCTTACTTAAGTTAATTTTTCATCTCTATTTTTTGTGTTTATTTAAAATAAGACAAATCTGATATTATTTTAATCTCCAAGATGTTATTTAACAGTTGAGATAGTTCTTTAATGCTTCACTAACTAGCAGAAGACACTAGCAGGGTTTAAACCCCAGTTGTGCAGGCGGGGGCATGTTGTAACACTGCGTTACAATGTGCCCCTATTAGAAATATTCTATTATATTCTATACTTTGATTAATTTTATTGGGAAAACGTGAGAAAAAGGTGAATAAAGACTGAGAGTCAATGTTCAGAAATGACTAATTATTTATTTGTTTTGAACTATGTTGTATAGCTGTGTTTTCATGTCTTCGTAGTCAAAACTCAAAAAATTGTTTATATTTAATTATTAAAAATTGCCATTATTTTATATGAAAAAGTTTTTTAATTGTATTTTATTTAGAAAATATTTTAGTTTGTTTTGTATATATTTTTTATTAGATCAGATAACATTTTAAGCTGTCATATGTCATGTTACAATGTGCCCCACACATGTTACAATGTACCTCACCTATGGGGCATGTTGTCACATTTCACTTCCATTCTTTCGGGGTATGTCAAGAAAAAAGTATATACTGTATTAATAAAACAAAACCACATAATTGTACTTGACATGTGGGAAATGAATGTGGGAAAAAATAAATACTCTGAACCATAAGTAGATTTACACAAACTGAGAAAGTCAAAAAGCGTTAGGTTGTGCCCCGCTCTCCCCTAAGTTACAGACATGGCATCTGAAGACCATTTCTAATTTTTCTCAGTTATTTTGCTTTATTACCAGACTCAATATTTGGCTCGTTCTTACATAGTAGAGCACGTTCGCACATGCGCAGTCTTCAAAAACAGTGCTTTAAATCTCTTGACAAACTAAAAGACGTAAATTACATTTGTATGTATTCTAAATAAATAACACGGGTTGCACTGAATGTCAGCTTGCTTATTTTGCTAAGATAAGGATTTATTCAGTCTACATCTCATGTAAACTAGAAACTATGCTTCTAACCACAGCTCGAGAGCTGTCGTTCCAACCACACAAGTTTGCGATGCTGTTTGCGAACGTTCGTTGGAACGATGGTTTCGGGAAACACCAAATCGTTGAACTACGCTGATAACGACGGAACTTGCGACCATAGTTGGCTAACGATGCTTTCGGGAAACGCACCCCAGTTTAGCATAAATTGTTGTTTCTGCAGTTAAAAAGACAAAGTTGAAAATTCTGGCCGAGGAGACCGGCGTTCTCGTCAGGGCCGTAAAACAGAGAAGTGACATTGTATGAGGATAGGAGAAACCCTCCTATATGCCTCCTATATGCCTAAGATATATGCCTATTTTTTCACATCTTCATGGACACAACAATGATTTCCCTCGTGTAATATTTTTCCTTGTAATAATGTATGGTTTTCTAAAAATGAGAACTGCTGCGTCTGTGTGAAGATGAGATAAGCAAAGTGTATGCGCATTGTGTGCGCGATTATGGCCAAGCATGCGCCCTTAAATAGCATATGAATAACATGCGCAACGCACCACTACACATCTTTGCGCTGAACCGCCCCCGGGAGCGCAAATGCATTTCTTAGTTTACCGACGTGCGTCTGTGGAGGGAAAAGTCCGCTGTGCGCGGGTGAGAAATAGGAATGATACATGCGTCGCTGTACAAACTCAATTGCGCTGGGTGCAAGATAGGGCCCTAAATGTTGTTGGATTACTGATTAAAACATAGGAAGGAACTAATTCTGGTCTCCCAAACTTTATGTTCCGCATTAACATGAAGTGATAAATTGCCTAAACATGTTCTAAACAAGATGAAGAACATATTTTGGACAACAGTTTTTTCCTTGTACTTTTAAAATAAATGAGTTTCAGGCATTATTTCGCCATCACAAGCAATGCAAATCTCCCTCTCCAGTCCCCTCAGATCTATAGAAGCTTATGGTTGGCAATATTCAATTTGAAATGTAATATCTAAAATGGAAATTCAATATGTAAATTGGGAATGCATTTCTGTATTTAAAAGAGGAAAAACTACAGACTGCAGCTTTAACATATCATTTAAACATTTTACGTTTTATAAGCTCCAAAATTAAAATGTATTAAAGAAATTATTAGATATGTTTAACATGTTCAAGCAAAAATTGAAGCAAAATAACTATTTATTTTCATAACATTTACACTGTTATGAAACTTGACATTGCATTTTCATTAAATGTCCGCAATGAATGAAGCACAATTTTATGTGGAATTGAAAATGCAATCCCCCGCCATGCCCTGTCAATCACTGCATCAAGGCAGGGCCAACTGTTGGAAACATGGCGGCTGCAGAGCTATTTAGATTGAGGCATTTACTGGCAGATGAAGTGGAGCAAGAACAGAGAAATGTCAATGTTCCTAAAGATTATGCACGTCCATCAGCGATGGATCCTGTAAGTTATTAGAAACCAGAGGTCACGTTATAGTTTTTTTTTTTTTTTTTATGTTGGAAATACCAAATGTCAATTATATTATTTAATTTTAATTATAACTTTGCTCCAAACATTGCACATTATGGTATAGACATTTTTTCATGCAGTCCGTAGCTTTTTTGGATTAAAAATTATCCAAAATAAATTTTTGAGCAAGTACATAACCAGCCAGTGTTCAACACTATCTGCTTGCCTTAGCTCGATTCAAAACGGTAAGCTTGTAATAATGTTTTTAATTCTAGTGGTACTGGTGGATTTCCGCGGGAAATTCGAGCATGTCTTTGCGTCATTACGTCACATCTGTACACATAAAGAAGGTGTCCCAGCTAGGCTATATTGCGTGTGAGGATGTTGGAGGTGGAGATTTACAGCTTTTTCTCACAGCACTTGATACAATTAAACTTATAATTCGATGGCGGATCCAGAAAGGTTCAAACAACAATCCCCAGGAGATTCACCCGCTGTAAAACGCGAAAGACTTCAGACTTCGGAGAAAAAAAGAGACTGCAACCGGCCCATGCGAAAACAAGGATAAATATCGGAAGGGCATTAAATGTAGTCACGCAATGCTGATGTTGTTAACATTAACAATTTGAGAACAAAGTATAATTTGGTTTGACGTGTTATGATAAGCGTTTGTTAGATTTAATCAGCGCGATTTACTGCAATGCTTTTTCCCCTTAGTTGGGTAGAACAAAAGTGGATGTTACTGACTTGTTCAGATGACATTTTCCGGTGAAAATTCTTATGTTTGTCATACTTCCAAAAAGTAGAATCTGTGATTGCGAATGCCAGTATCCACATCGGCGCGGCGACTGACAGCCGCACATTTTCCTCAAAACATTGGATTCATCCGCGCTGTGCCATGCCGAGGCACAACCCACGTAAAGTTGATAATCCGCGAATAACTGCAATTGCAGATTTCGAACAGAAAAGAGGAAAAACTGCGGACTGCAGCTTTAAATACAGAAATACATTGCCATGTTACATATTGCATTGCCATTTTGCATATTACATTTCAAATTGAATATTGCTACCCATAAGCTTCCACAGAGATCATTTTTGGAACGTGTGCTTCAATTACGGGGCATTCAGAAACCCTTAAGGAATCATGAGCACATTAACATATGGCTGGCCATGATCATACTTATTTACATATATTCAGCATCTTAACATGCCCTGATGAATAAGAGTGTGCATTATGCATGCAACACAAAAAGCATAGAACATGGCTCCTTTTAATTGTACATACACACTTAGCTGTGAGCTGTCTATATGTAGCATACTCGGTGTACAGTTAGTTCCAGATTCCAGTAGCTGATCTGAATCTATTTTGACATCCAGTGTCCAAACAGGATTAAACCATGTCATGACATACTATTTGATTTGGATTTTTATCACACCATTTGTAGTCATTAATTCTACAGTCTTTTCACTTATTCAGCCACAGGGTATGGAAAGTAAATTATTAAAAAATGTGACAAGCAATGTGTTATTAGCATGATGATGCATATGATTTCTTCAGACATAACATTTTAAGCAGCTGAAATAATATGTGCCATGAAAACAAACGGACTTTCATTCACATAATTCACATATATTCACCTCTTATTGCTGAGTGTATGTCTGGTGATATTTGTGAATGGCTGTAAACACTACATATTTCTGCTTAAAGCAATTAAATGATAACAGATATATGTACAAAGCTGTCAATTTCAGGAAACATTTTACTTGAAATCAATCACTGAAATCAATGGGCTGTGTTTGAAAACAGCTTTCTGTGACAAAATTGGAAATATCGAGCTACATTTAGCTAAACTACCCCATAAACATTAGGTTAATTTGTTGCACAAACAGCATTAAGAGTGAAATTAATCTTTGTGATTGTAAGGACACATTTCTGCACATACACATATTTTACTGGCTATATTTAAAACAAACACTGTATATGTTTTAATATAAAAAGTGCATCGTAAAGATTCAGCGTAGTAATATTGCAAGAATAAAAATCAAGGCAAAACATTCATGTTGACTAATTATATTCTTTGAAATGTAAAATGCACATATGTTTTGTCCTTTCAAGTCACAGCATTTCATAAATTATGTTTTATATCATCATAAATTATATTATTATCCATTTGTCACCATTAGTTACAACATTACATTGTCTTTTAAATGTATAAATCTAGAACCCAGCTTGCTGCTTCCATGAGCAGTTGTTTATTAAACTCTATTATTATAACCTCCATTATTTTGATTGCATATGTTTGGCCATCATCCAGTTCATTACTATGGGAGGTGACAGTTCACCCTCTATTAAGCAAAGGCTAATATTGCTGTTTTATTCTCCATCATGGTGTGCTGCACTTTTATAGCTCAACCTGTTTATGTACTACACTGAACATAATTGCAAATAATGTAAATCAAAATGAGCTAAATCTAAAGTAGAATAGGTGCAACAATTCAATCAACTACTGCTGGTCTTTTAGAAGGGCCAGACAACGTTCAATGTTCTAAAATGATCTACAGATTTATATTTAATATAAATAGCAATGTTATTATTTTGTGTGCACGATTTAGGAAATCGAGGGAACAAATTATTGTATTGTGAGCACGATTTACTTAAAATTAAAGTGGGAACGATTTAATTCATGGCCACGATGTGCATATTTTTTTAAAATTCTCCTTAATTTACAATACATAATTAACAATTTTATATATGTTTTAATCCGTGTAATCTATTTTGCAATATATTTCGTGATTCATGTTATAACTAGGCCACGACCTCCCCATATATTCTGTACATCTGGCCTGTATGTTTTAGTTTTGAATATGACCTAGATGTCATCAGTGATTGCATTCATCCTTGAAAAAGTGAAACAAGCATTTGAGCAAAGGTTGCTCTAGTTTGATATGCATATGCCATAATGTGCTGACTACTAGACCATGATACGTTTTAATTACAGCCCCCAGTATCCTCATCTGTGATTATTAGTAGAAGTCATTCTGAATTTCTTAAGTCAAGCACACAAACTCACTTACACACAGTTTTAAATTGATCTTCATCCCTTGTGACTTCACCTTTTTTCTTTCTTTGTATTGGCTGCATGCAACGACCACAGCTTAGTTTTACAAATCTGTGTCAATGACTTTCATTGTTTTTATCCTTCTGTCTCTTAGGACACAAAGCTTTATTTCCTTCACAATCACCTGCAGCGCCCCTTAGCCACGATAATTCTTTGAAAAGTTAAGAAAGGCAACCCACAATTTAATCAACCTTATTTTGTCTCGTGAGAAATGAAACCAGGTCTTTGCAGCACATAGTTTTAAACCTGAGATTGCATTAATGGGGCTCAGAATGGGTTTTCCACCACAGCACCTGATCACCTGTATGTGCTGACTTCACAAATAAAGGCCATGTTATTGAAAAAGTGAGACAGAGATTTCTCTCTGGGTCTTCTGGATTCTATTAGCTGTGAAGGAAAAGTTATGAAGGAAACCATTCGTATTTTATTCTTCTTTTCCAGGGTGAGTGTATGGTAGTGTGTTCCTTCACACTTTCCAGAAAGCATAACCTTTGACCCCTACCATGTCATTAGTTGTTTTTTGTTTCTGGTGACTGCACTGAGCCATTTTGTGCATTCAGCTAAATCTGAGTACAGCATCATCACTTCTCCAGTTAGTCCAATGAAGATCTTAAAGTACACATGCGCTGCATCCGAAATTGAATACTCCCCCCCCCCCCCCCCCAAAAAAAAAATATATATATATATCCTATGCGAATATGCGAAAAACCATTGCCAAAAGTAGTATGTCAGTATTCTAAGAATACTAGAGTGAAAAGTCCCTGGATGATCTACTACTTCCGCAGAGATTCTGAAGTGCGCATTGGACACTTAACTATCGCATGAGGCCACGGGACAGGATTTATGAATGGCAGTGGAGCAACACATGAAAAAAAAAACAAACGATGATTTTTGCAGAATACAGTGACAATTCATAGTTACCATGTCTATCAAAGTCCAAAAAGGACCATAAACGTTTTTTGTTTCAAGGTTTTGGGGCAGCATATGAGTTTGAAATGACATGGGTGAGTAAATAATTTATTTACAATTATATTCAACTTTTATAATTTATATATCTTTCTCTTATATAACAAATATATAATTATATCATTAAAAAAACAAATAACATATGGGGTGAACTATTCTTTTGTAAGTGAACAACTAACAAAATGCACATTCAAGAAATTAAGATATTCTGTCTTTAGTGAAGGGCAATCATAATATCAAAATCACAATCAACTCATAATCAAAATCCTATCTCTCAAAGAATAAAATCACATTTGAACATTATGACCCAATCATGAGGCATTGAAACATTTTCTTCAAGTGCTTGTTGTGCTATAGATAGACATTTATGATATTCAAATCATAGTGGGAGTTACACTTTTCCTAAGAGTCCTCATTTGTTAAAGCTCTTTTTATTCTCACAGATTCTTAGATGTGCAACTCAAAGCTCCCTTTGAATGTAAAATATTCTTTCTTTTTTGTCTGTGAGTGCTTAAGGAACCACAGCAGTGGGATTTCTCCTCTAATTACCAAAATGTTGATGATGAAAAATGACAAAAATGCAAAAACTGCAAATAGATCCCAGACTGCCGCGTGGAACGGGAGCGTTTAACATTCTGTCAGAGCCGACGGTGCTGTTCGCCTGATGCATGTCAACATCCTCTTTTGATGAGAGCAGCCATTGAAATTCTTGCCGCACTCACGGTGGAAAAGAGTGGCAAAGAGAAAAAAGGTGGCACTGGCGTGACAGCCACGCCACATTACTCAGCAGCTGCTGACTGATTGCATTTCACATGCAGCACTAGCAAATCTCAAATTGCTAACCTACTCTTTACACGCTCCCCATTGTGACACGAGGGGGACAAACCTGCTAGGACAGAAAAATTCCCGTTGTGTAGTTTATTTAGAATTGGCTATGTTTCATTTGTTGTTGACCCTCTGGGATATATACTTCTCAAGCTGGGATATTTTCAGTGGCACACGCCACAAGTGCTGTGTTTTTTGATGACTTACATCACGGTTAGGTGCGATTGTGTGCGAATGGGTTTTCACCCTATTCTTATATTGGGGTTTAATTGACCAAAGTATTGCTGGACTGTCTGTTTGTTTCATGCATTACCCATTTTAGTTTAATTTATGCATTTGGCAGACACGTTTATCCAAATCAACGTATAGTGCATTCAATATATTATTGTTTTGATCAGTATATGCATCCCTGGGATTCAGACTAGTGGAGTTACAGGAACGTTTCATCTGGAGGTTCTAAATCAGTGAAGTGCAGAAGGAACTAGTGTAAAACAGCTTGCAGAATGTAATATGCCCTAAAGGTGGCATCTCATTGAGTATACTGGAGTTTTATAAAAAGCTTTTTTTGGCATTCTTTTCAGCCGCAATTAGCTCTGGACTTGACCTCTGACCTCTCCTCCAATATATCCAATTCCTCCCACACTACTAAGATAATCAGGTTTCTAATGAAGTGTAAACTGCATAATCACTATGTTTCTTGGTCACTGAAGTGCTACCTTCGGAGTTTATTTTGACTTTTATTTTTGACTTTTTTTTTTTTTTTTTTTGCCCTTAAATAAATTAAATAAATGCTTTGATTGAATAAATGCTTTGTTCATAATGAGGAGGATGTTTTAAGTTATGAAACTTGCAGGATGTTTTAATGGTACAAAGAACTTGTATATGTTGGCAAGACAAATTTGATTTCTCATGTCATAACCCCTTTAAAGCCTTTTTGTATAATCCATTATTCATAATGTATGTTAAAATGCATCATATATTTCCCTAAATAATAACCAACGTTACAAATCATTGTTTTATTTGCAGATTCTTGTTCCATTTGAAATTGAATGTTTATCTTAATGCATTATACTTTCTAAAGGTGGAACAATGAATCGATAAGTATTATAATGTATTAAAATGTAACTGTGGTGACAGTTATTCATGAGATCATACAATGCATTATAAGATGCATTACAAGGCATAATTAATGCATTAAAATACTTTTATAATGCATTATATATAAAGACTTTAAGTAAAGTGTTTCCGAGTTTGCTTCAATAATGATATATTTTCAAGTTTTAACATTTCAAATTGTCTAATTCCAATTACTAAAATGATCCGTGACGTGTTATCTTCCCTGGAGCAGGATCCACGACCCTCTGGGGTCGGCAAATGCGCCCCCGCGTTTTGCTGGATTTTCTTCACATTGTAGCACAATAAACTTAAATTACTCCGTCATTTATGGTCATACAGAAAAAAAGAAATATAAAAAAAGAATCTGTGAGATGTCTACTTTTGTATGTGTCCACTTACAATCAAATCAAAACGTTGTGCTTTTTTAAAATAAAGAAAATAAACAGGGTGTGCTTTCTGCCTCTCCGTCTCGCCGAACTTTTTTTTCTTGAGCACGTCTATAAACTGAAACAAAACTCAGCGAATACTTGGCACACATTTATGAGCCATATATCTTTATAATCATTGAAGTGTGTACTTTTAAATGATCTGATTCAAACTGAAAACAAATATTCTCTGCTTAAGTCATTTGTATAAAACCAACAAGATGTCCAGTTTCTCAAGCGCTTGCTCATTATTTTTAATTTGACCACACCCACACGCACAAAAGAGATTGACATGCAAATCGCCCACGCCTCACACGAATGCTCGTTACCTCAAAAACAAAGCACCAAACTTCACCAAAGTCTCTGCTTTTCGTCGAGTTTGGAAGACACGCTGTGAGCTTACATTGGATTTACCTCAGAAGAAGAACAATGCGATTTGAAGACAAGAAAGATGTAAGGTAAGAAATTCTTAATTATTAGTTTATGTTATTGTTGCATAAACTTCACATTGCAGTTGAACCTTTACTGTGTTTGTGGATATCTGCTCAAAGGTAGATATGTATAATATGGTAACCATAATCTATCATATTTTGGAGTGCGCTCTGCATTTGAATGTTTCATATTTTGGAGTGCACTCTGCGTTTGAATGTATCATATTTTGGAGCGCACTCTGCGTTTGAATGTATCATATTGTGCTCTGTGTTTGAATGTATCATATTTTGGAGCGCTCTTTGTTTGAATGTATCATATTTTGGAGTGCACTCTGCGTTTGAATGTATCATATTTTGGAGCGCACTCTGCGTTTGAATGTATCATATTGTGCTCTGTGTTTGAATGTATCATATTTTGGAGCGCTCTTTGTTTGAATGTATCATATTTTGGAGCACGCTCTGCGTTTGAATGTTTCATATTTTGGAGCGCGCTGTGCGTTTGAAAAGCAAAACGCACCAAACAATAGGCTTCATGTTTTTATATTGTAATCAATATATTTTTTCTCTAGCATAGTTGTTACTGAAATCTTTTGGAATATTGAATTTATTGTTATTATTATTTTATGCAGCACTGCGCATATGCCTACAAGGCACAACAAACCTGTTCATTATATACTGTTGGAAACATTTGTGTGTGTGTGTGTGTGTGTGTATTCTGTACATTTAAAAAAAATACATTTTAACCAGAAAAATCTATAATCCATTCCCCAAATCGTGCAGCCCTATAGTTTCTCTTGATATCAGTATGTTCACAGATTTTTTTTATTTTTTTTTAATTTTTTTTTTTATACAGGGCCCAGATGCAACTGAGTCCTGCTGACTTCAATATTCACATGAGTCTCTGTACATGAACATGGTAAAGTGAAAATCAAACACCTTGGAAATGAAAGGTATGTACAATGTTTTTAGGAATGGCACAACGGTTTCTGTCTTTGGATCATTGTTTTCAATAATGTGCTTTTTTGTCATTTGTTGTGTATCTTTGGATTATGTTGTGTTGTAAATAAATCCAAACAATCTAAAAGCCATTCTTTTTTAAATCTCCTCATTCTTTGTGCAAGGTTGCTCAGAATGATAGGGCCTGATAGCTCCTAATAGGGCATTAGGGGTGGGTCTTTCTCTTTCTCAGGTGTAAAAGCTGAAGGGTTAAAATTTAAGAATCTATTTCAAATATGCTTCCTTACATAACATCACGGTAAAGCATATTGTATTTAGTGTTTAAGGGTAAGATAATGATTCTGCTCAGCAAAGTTGCCTTTCCTGTTTTCTCCTCATTGTCTTTAATGGCTCTTCGAGCCCCAGTTTCACTCAGACTGATGGGATTAGCTCACGAATGATTCACTGAGAATCTCACCTTTTGTTCTGCAAATGGCCTTCGGACCCAAATGGCTCTTGGAGCTTTATGCTGATTGAATTAGGATTGGCCAGACCCTCACAGTCTTGGGTGTTACCTTAACCTGTATATACTCATTTACATGCTTTGTTTGAATTTGTCTCCACCTTCAAAAGTCCCTCCTCCTAAAATGCCTATAAAGACACCATGTAAATGTATATACTTTAGATTATGTTGGACGAAACCGCAGCCGCGCTCAAATAAAGAAACTCTTCTGTTTGAACGTGATCCCAACTGTCTCCTGGTCTCTGCTTCGATAAAAGAAAACTTTACAACAAAGCCATACATATTAATGATGTGATCACTCCTCTTCGCATAAAGCTTTCTTAACAAAACACATCTTACAAATTTTAAATCAATATATTGTCTTATCTGAATGAGCAGTCAGGGTGATTTTCACTAGTTTTGAAGCAAATATTCTAGGCTACGTGATACAATTTTCAAAAGTATTGTGAAGAAATAATCAGTATGGGTTTCATGGCCTTATTTCAGTGACAATTTTTTATTTTTATTTTCACAAACCACTCATAAATGTCATTATCTCAAAACTACAAACTTTTACATACATGCTGCTGACATATTATCGTAGCAGAGTTTGTGCTAAATACAGTGTAATCAGACTTTAGCCATGAAAATGTCACAAGTAACAGAAATAAGCACAAATGTCAGAGCATGTCAGAACACCTTTAGGGCCAGAAAACAGCTCAGACCCCAGAGGGTTGAGAATGACTCGACAGAATTAAAAAAAGTCATTCTGACTAGAAGAAAGTGTCTTTTTAGTTGCAAATGCCATCTTGAAGAGCCCTGTGGAACATGTCTTGAGAAAGATGCTTGGCTCTTGTTAGAGGTGCGAGACCGAAGCTCGAGAACATAAGTCTGAAATCATTCAGTGAGAGCGAGTGATGAGCTGGTCTCTTTCTCAGATTATGTGTTAATTAGCGCTGCCTACCAAAAAGCTTTTCTCTCACACATATGCCCTTTGTTTCTTTCTTATTGCATCATCGGTGTGATGCCATACTTTTTGCATGGGCTTGTTTATTAATGCATGTAAGTCTTTCTCTCTGATCACACATCACAGAGAATACAAATAGCATGTCCTGCAAAAAAAAAAAAAAAAAAAAAAAAAACTGAATTCTTTAGATAGCTCCACCTTTGACCCAACATACCCTCTATTCCTCTTTTTATGACATTTGGGAGAGCTCTCTCAGCTTGGGCCTGGATTTGACTTTCATCAGTCTGAGGTTATAGTTAGAGAGAGAGAAAAGGGAGAATGTTTGCCAATGAGAGCTAGAGAGAGAGAGATAGAGAGAGAGAGAGAGCGCGAGAGAGAGAGAGGCCGGGACTGAAAGAAAGGAAGAGGAAGAGAGAGCTAGATTCTTCCCAGATCCCTGGAGGATGAGAGTGAGGGAGGGAGGGAGGATGGAAATAAGAACAACCTTGCACACAACTCTGCATCTGTCTCCTCTACTGGTGCATATCCAATCACCTGGTTTTCCTGAACTATGACCACCGGGGGAATTCAGCGCACTGTCTAATCTGTGGAGCTTATCGTAAAACAGTCTGTAATAACCGCATGCCTTTTTCTCCATGACTCCACAGGGTAATTCCTTTGGAGGAATTAGTTTACCCCAACATTTTTATTTTTACATTATTTACTCCCACGCATGTTGTCCCAAACCTATATGTGGTTATTCTATCTGTGGAACACATCATTTTTGAAGAATCTTCATGCTGCTTTTTGACCATCAACCTACAAAAAGTGTGTGTTTGTGTGGTCCTGGTAAACCCTAGGTTGTGGGGACCAGTAGTAATTTTTGACCATGTGGGGACATTTGTGTGTGTGTGTGTGTGTGTGCGTGCGTGCGTGCGTGCGTGCGTGCGTGCGTGCGTGCGTGCGTGCGTGCGTGCGTGCGTGCGTGTGTGTGTGTGATTTAAAAAAATAAATAAATCTGAAACATCAAAAAAATCATCCATACATTCATTGTTGTCAAAAGCGCTTTGGGTGTACAGTAGTACATATGAAAAGCGCTATATAAATGCCTCATTCATTTATTCATTGTTACCATAATTAGGGCAATTTGGGCAAGTTACCATGGGAAGGACAAAAATGTATTTGACAACCATTTTTTTTTTTTTTTTTTACCTAACATTTGATTCGAAACGAAAACAATAATTGTGTCACTTGTATGATTCTTTATCACCATGTGTATTTGTATAGTCCAAGAAATTATAACCATTCATGCTGCTGTATTTATCATTATAGGCATCAAATGATATTCCATGTAATTGGTCTGACCAACAGTATATTTCTCAGCATGACAGTAAGTGAGATAATTATGAGCCTATATCTAGTCAGCCTATCTGCACTGTCAACATGATCCCAGCAGATGAATGACAGAAGTGAAGATGTTGAAATAGTACCATACTTTACTTTATGGTCTGAATATCATATCATAGCCGTTGTCGGTCTCTTATAAATCAATAACTTGACCACAATAATAATCATATTATTTTGTGGTAATTTGAATGGTGTATGGTGTTCATTGTGTTTTGGATATGCGTTTAATTGTGATATAATTAAGTATTTAATTAACCAATTTGTTAAAGTTGTTTTGCACATGCTCAGTTACTGGCTCATTCGCATCTCTCTTTTGCTCCAGGTGTGCTGCTTCTATAAAACATCCTCCCAGTTGTTTGCACATGGTGGATGTGCATTTGATTGAAGTGGTATATTTAAATTAAGTCTGGATATATGCCCAGTTATATAATACTCATCTCTATAATTTTATCACAATTCGATGGCAGCCGTAATCACTTGAAAATGAACACAAACATCTATTTTAAATCCAACTTGTTTTCTGCCTGATTATGGTAGGTGTCAATATTACAACTGTAATTGATCCAGGCAATTTGCACTGACTTTTGTGCACTCTATAATGAAGCTAATTTGCACGGAAAGGAGGCATGTTTGTGCTAAAATGAACGCCAATTACTGTAGCACCTGCTTAATATATATTGTGAATGAATTTGCAGGTTTTTGCGCTAAAATACCCTGGGCAAAAGTGATGCAACCTTTTAGTAAATTCGCCCCATTGTGTCATCCTCTCTGCTAAATTTAAATGTGTTGATGCATTGTCTGAAATAGTTTGAGTAGGGTCATGCATAGCAGGATTTTAAATTTGCGCTTCTTGTTACAATAATCCATTCTGTATGGTCTACCAAACTACATTCCTGACACTGAAGCAAATTAATTTTTTAAACTGCTTTATGGAAGAGCAGCCATAATGTAATTACTGTAAGAAACATGCTCATGTTGCAGGGATGAATGACCAGGAAGTGGATATTTACAGGTAACTTAATTACTCTCATGGGATGAAACACAACTAGGCCAAAGAGATGAGGATTCTAGGCCATTAGGACATGGCTTAGAGTCCTATTCAAAATAAAAATATGGACAAGAAAAAAAAGAAAAAACAACAACAACAACAACAAAAAAAACGTATTATTTTGTGAGGAGGCTGCAAGGAAACCTATCTTTCCATTATTTTTTTTTTTTTATACCTGCAGTGTTGTATTGTTAGCGTGAACATCACGCTCTGCAGCAGGACATAATGAATGTAATTTTCACAAGAGGCTCGACAAGCGATCAGCCTGTCTACACAGCTGACTGACAGTAAAGCAACATGAATCAATATGGCAGACCGTCTCAGACGTTGCTGCTTTGTTGTTTGTAACAGGACAGAGAAACTGGTATTTATTGTCTCTCAAAGGAAAAACAATCCATTAAAACAGTGCTTCTCAAATCAGTCCTGGAGACAATATCACCACTGCACATTTTGGATGTCTCCCTCATCTAACACATCTGATTCAACCCATCAGTTCATTAGCAGAGACTCCAAGACTCGAAATAGGTGTGTCCGAAAAAGGGAGACATCCAAAATATTTGGTGCACGACTCAAGGACTGGTTTGAGAAGCATTAAAAAGAAAATTTATATAAATACCAAGTTCTGACATGAAACTGTAGATGGCGCAGAAATGATCCTGAAAATTCAGCTTTGCATCACAGAAATAAATGATAATTTAAAGTATAATAAATTGAAAACCAATTATTTTAAATTGTAATAATATATCACAATATTAAAAAAATGTCTGTATTTTTGATCAAATAAATGCAGGCTTGATGAGCAGAAGAAACTTCTTTCAAAAACATTAAAAATAGTAATGTTTCCAAACTTTTGGCCTGTAGGCTACTGTATATTGCTTACACAGTTGTCTTGGGCAATGGTCAAATATACAGTATATACTTAATATTTGACTGCTCAATGTTTCAACTGACCAACCACAATCAAGTGTTCCAGAGAGCTGTGTAATAAATAGATTTAAAAAAATATAAAGAAAAGGGTACCTTTTTTAAAGGGACAGTAAAATAGATTCAAGCAATTCAAAGGAAGCGGTGCCTTTCAGACCATTCATACCTCCATCTAGAAAGTGAAATGAGTTTTCTCAGACCATGACTTTGAGCTTCTATGAGGGCCAAGAAAGGTAGAAGTAACATCTTTAAATAGGCCCAAAGTACAGTGAAAACAGACAAAGAGATTGTTCCAGAGAAACCCACACAGAGCACAATAGAAACACACACAGACAACACAAATAGTTCACAAAACCTCCATACACAAAAATCACCACAATGGCGTCCCTAATACAATGCAACATTATAGAAGAGTGTAATCTCCACAGCTCTATAGGTCTAATCTCTGTGCCTCAGCTTTATGCTTTTTGTCAGGTAGACAAAGTTGTCAGTCAGGTTGGCAAAGCCATTTTCGGTTGTCAATAGGACACAGGGGGAGTGCTGAGCGTCTCAATAGAAACGGAGAAATTACAGCGTGACTGAGCTCAGTTGAGACCCGTCCTACTGATGATGGATCGACATTCCAAGGAGCCTCCGCTCGTCTCTCTCACTGTCTCTCTTTCCACCCCATTTCTGCCATAGTGATTGAAAGACATTCAGGGGGCTACAGATAGATTGAAACAGAGAAATAGAGGGACTGTGAGAATGTAAGTAAAGGCTGACTGTGTAGATGAGAAGAATGGAGCTATTCAAACAGTGCTGTGAGCTACAGGTGAAAGGCTAATGTAGTTTTCAGGAGAAGAAAAAGGAGGGAAAAAACATCACTTTCTCCCATTTTCTAGGAAGGGCTTTGGATTATTGGATTGAGTAACACTGACACTGTACTGTTTCTGTTATGACCTAATCAGAAGGTGGTGAAGCAGAATTGACTACATCAGGCACTTCAAAGAACATTTTTAAGTGTATACTACAAAACATTTCTGACAAAACATTCCACTTTTCTTTCTTTTTTTTCTTCTTTTTTTTTTTTTTGTAACAAGGGGTATGATACGAAACAGGGTTAATATCACTAACTAAAGCTATTTAAAACATTTCAGTTCATAGAAATAAAGCTGAAATTAATAAAATATAAATATTAGTTGAAAAACTAATGACTAAAGCATTACAACTATTACCTGGAAATAAATAAATAACAAAAAAAGCAATAAAAATTTAATTAAACCTATATATATAATGCTAAAAGTACATAATAGAAATACTAAAAATTCAAATAGAATTAGCATAAAACCAAAATATATAAGTAAAAGCTTATTATATAAACTAAAATAACACTGTTATAAACCAAATACATTATCTGTATCTGTTAGAATGACAAAATGATATGTATAGAAAAGGGATAATTTGGTCACTACTTTTTTTGTGTTTATATATTTTATCTATTTGCATTTCTTTTTCTTTTTAACATGTTGCCATAGCAGATAAAGATAAACTCAAACATTTCCTTGCTTCTGCATGTCCATGTTAATAAGTTAAACTATCATACATGGCAAAATGTAATAAGTTCTGACAGAAAAAATGTTGTAACCTTTTACATTTTTAACAAATTAACATCTAGCTTTAATAAAGTATGACATAACTAGTTTAGGTTACACACACACACACACACACACACACACACACACACACACACACACACACACACACACACACACACACACACACACACACACACACACACACACACACACACACACATAACATGTTGCCATAGCAGATAAAGATAAACTCAAACATGTCCTTGCCTCTGCATGTCCATGTAAGTTAAACTATCATACATGGCAAAATGTAATAAGTTCTGACAGAATTGTAGAAAAAAAAACAAAAAAACTTTTTTTGAACCTTTTACATTTTTAACAAATGAACATCTAGCTTTAATAAAGTATGACTTAACTAGTATAGGTTATACACACACACACACACACACACACACACACACACACACACACACACACACACACACACACACACACACACACACAAATGTTAAGGGTCAAATCAAGGAAACTCTTCAAGGTAACAGGCTTTTCACGTTTTACAATAAATACAGTAGCCTATAACTGATGTTAATCTGGAGTGTCAATGAAGGCCAATAGAAAACTGGCCAATATCTTCAAATGACCCTGTAAAGAAATAGTTCAACCGTGTCCAAAGGTCAGATCAATTGCATTGGCAGACCATCACGATCAAAAGCTTTTTAAACTCCCAAAAATTGCAGAAGCAGCACATTGAATCAAAGACACCGTGTGATCTATTCATCTGCTGATAGGGGAGCTCAAGTCTCTACACTCCACCACGCTTATGTTTCTGATCTACAGTTTAATGATCACGTCAGCATTTTAAGACTCTTTCGTCCTATCAGATATATGCTACACCATCCTCTCTTCAATTCTTCCCACAGCCAAAACTTCATCTATCAATTAATTGAACAGCTTTGGGCTCCTGATATGCTGATGTGACTTGGAAAGCTCTTTTAGATCATTTTCAAGGACTATTTTTTTTTTTTTAAATAAAGTATTAACACAATGTTTTAAAGTAAAATATGCATCTTTATTATCTTGACTTAGGACATATTCTCTAAACATGCTTCTCTTAGTCTGACAAACTGCAATGCATCAGGTTAAGTGTAACGGTTGAAACAGGCAAAGAAGACGATCCACATGCAGATTGGTTTAATATTAATAATCCACAAGATAAACAAACATTGGGTGACCATGTTACACCAGGAAACCCAGGACAGGAACTTGTTGCAGCAACCAGAGAAACACAAGGGTATTTATGCACAAGAAGGGGGCTGACTAGGGACAGGTGCATGGACAACAACACCGGGATCATTACATATAGCTACTCTTAAAAAATGAAGGTTCTCATTAGTTCGACAAAGAACCATATCAGAAACATTTTCACTAGTTTATATGATTCTTGAGTTGGCTATTCACTTCCAGTGAATTACTGTAATGCATGGCTATTACTGGTTTTCTTTGAATGCAACTCATTGATTCAGAATTTGAAGTCTGAACTGTAAAAAGCTTTTGAAATTCAAACTACAGCATGTATTTTCACAAGTGTCTATTTGCATCACTTTCTTGCAAGGTCATGGTCCTTCACAGACCTTAAACTGCATTGTTTTTCCTGCATTATAGGAACATAAAAACGAGTGAATTACCCACACAATGCATTTTCTATTTATAGCAAATGCTGACGTTGGCTTTATACAAGTAAAGCAACAGTGACTGAATTAATATAATATTTGCCACCTCCACAGAATCTTATCAGACTTATCTTTTAGTTTTGACCATGATGTACTTGTTTTCTCTTCCTGATGGTTAAATGTTCTGATTTCTCTGGGGAAATACAGTCATTGCAATAAATTGATGGGTTTGGCCTTTATCTATTGTGAAAGATGAACAACAAAATACTTTTCCAAACTAAAACTGAATGCATTTGATTTATGAGAATAAAAATGTAAATATGCTCAAATCCCAAATGTAATTTCAGAAACATGGAAAAAGAGAATTTCTGCTGAAAGTTTGAAAGGTAATCCTGAATCAGCACTTTGTTTTGCATACTTTAAGCATCGGTATATAATATTTATGAGGGAAATCCATAAAGGCTTCATTTAGGAAGAAGGGCAATCAGGAATCCCAGTAAAGAATCTCTTCCGAGGCTATAAATCCCGGCATTAAAGAGGATCAATAGACAGTTTTTAAATGGCAGCCAATTACTGCTAGTTAATTAACATACCCATGGCTTTTAAAGCTAATACACACATATTTGTCACTTCAAATTACCCTATCATCTCTAACTATTCTCCATTCATCCCTCTCTCTCGCTCTAGCCCTTGACTTTTTTTCCCCTTTTTTTCCCCTTTTTTTTTTTATAAGCTTTACCGGTGACCTTGAGCATCTGTGCTGCTGCAGTCACAAGGGGCAAGAGCTCGATGATGATGAATCCATCAAGAACTCAGAGCCACAGTCTAAAGCTGTGATAACCACGACAAACAAGCACACACACACACACACACACACACACACAATGAAACGTCAGTGTGAAGGGTCAAAATTATTGTGAGAAGTTAAGAGGGCCTTTCTGATTAAAAGTGGCATGAAAGAATTTGCTTCAGTGAATGTGAACACCACGTTGACCCCACATTTTTCCTATTATTAGACTTTCAAAAAGAGGCATTTTTCAGATTGCTCTTATTTGCAGTTGATTGATGGTCATATTTTTAACTGGTAGATTAGATATGAGTGATATTCACACACTGGATTAATTTTACAACAACATCAATAATAATATAAAACACAATAGTGCTTAATAATGAATAATAATGATAAAACACATCAATGTGGCTTCAGACCTAAAGTCACCATGAAATCAAATATATATACGGAAGCCCTAAAGGGACATGGTGATGGAAAAAAATAAATAAATCTGAGATGTGAGGAAAAATGATTTTGGGTTCTCCCATTCAATTTTGCGTTCGCTTGCAAAACTTTTGAATCCTTTGCGAGCAAATGCAAAGTTTCTCTGGGGAACGTAAAACATTTGTGAGGGAACGCAAAAGCATTGAGATATATGTTTTTCCATCACCACGTTCCTCAAGGTGCTCCTTAAAATTGTTTTTTTTTATGGAATATTGCAGTATTTATCATAAAAGATTTATCTGTGCACATCTTTTATGTTTTATTCACTTGACCTCGTAATCTTTAATCAAAATAACTTCCTCTTCCTCTTTCTTCTCTTCTCTGATTACGTGTTTACTGGTGCGAGAGCGGGACAACCTGTCACTCGCATGAGATCACAGCAGTAGCAAACCACAACCATCCAATCATCCAATCAATTCCCGAAGGACAAAATCAAGTACCCGCCCTATAAATATTTTTTCTTGTTCAAGAAACCATTTAACTCGGCTATGCTGCACAATATTGGGAAGAAAAGTTTATCCCAACTTCTGTTTCATGCTGACTTTAACCTATATATAATTCCCTCTAAAATCTGTCCTGTGGACTGGATGCCTCTATGCTGTGTTTCAACCGTGCAGCTTCATGTCAGATAGGTTTGACCTTTGTTCTCTTCTTTCCCGCTTGTGTCCAGAAAAAAGGTCTGCTTTCTGACTATCTGTATAGAACTCCTCGGGCGATGACCATTTCAACAACAGATAGTGCAGGCAGTTCTCCCAAAGTATGTAACCCTTTCACTTTGTTGTTTTCTATATGTGTGCTTTAAATTTGCCTTGGCATGAGGCTTTACACCGCTTGTCGATAAATGCTTTCCTTGACATGCTGTGGGTTTTGCTTTGTTTTAGTGATCCAGATCTCTGAGATCTACAATATAGCATTTCTTTAAAGAGATAAGCAGGTTTGTGAAGATTTGCATGAAATTGTCTAGCTGTGTGACCCCCATTCAGTCTGACATTTGGTCCCGGTGTACTTTCCACAAATAGAGTACAAAGTTGGGCCTGAATCTCTTAAACTTAAGGCCCAGATTTACTTCAAGCAAAACCGAAGAATGAAGAACTGGTGTGACATCATTTGAACAAAATCAGGCCAAAACAAAGTTTGTTTTGTAATTTTTTGGTTCAAAACTGCTTTCCGGAAAAGTTTGCTCTGACTGGTAAACATCTTTGTACTACCATTGGTCTCTGGCGGCTATGTAATAGGTAGGTGTGCTCTGAGGCTCCGCCTTCTTTGATGTGGAAATCTCCTCTGGTTCATTTCTTCTGTTCAGTCTGTCGAGATCAGATATCTGCAAGTAAAGCATGCATACTTTATAGCTGAAATTAAATTTGTAATTCTAATTGAAAGAGACACTGACAAAATATGTAAAGTTGTTCTACACTATTGTATAAAGTGCTATATAAATAAACGTGAAGTGACTTGACTGGAGTGACGAATTGCAGAGCTGGTGCAAACATATCCACATTACTATGATAGAAGCTTTCTTAAATACAGTTTTGTCACCGCTGTAATTTGTGTTTATTTCGTTACTGAGAGGAAAGCATGCAAAAAAAAAAAAAAAAAAAATTCAACTTGGGCTTCAAAAAATGTCACAGGACAACAAATTCCTGGAATACAGTACATGTATTTGTCACAAACCGTCACAGTTCGGTGCATAGAGTCAGGCGACGAATAGAGTCAGTCACAGGCGGTCCACACTCCAATCCAGAAGGGGGCCCACGTGGTAATGCAACACTGTTTGCACAGAAAGCACAGAAGAAGAAGAATAGACGATCTAGGCATATGTTTACGTGTAATCTCTCTATCAGTGTTTCAAATGTGGAAAGACATTTATAAAACAGCTTGAGAATAATATCTCACGTAGCATTACATTTTACCCAAGCAAGTCATTTGTCACAGCGTGTTAGTTCACAAGAGAAATTAACTCTAGAGGGGGGCATTTCACTAAATATATGCACTATATTAGCTTACATATTCATTATATTTGCTTCACCTGTTAGTAATGTATTAATTATTTTAATACATGTTTAAATAAAGTTTATGAAAACAAGTTATGACAGTAACTGTGTTAATGATTATATTTAAAAACATTAATTGGAGAAATTTATTCAAAAACCTTAATTAAGTGGAATATTTACACGTTTTTGATTATTACAGTTTTTCTCCATTCATTTAACACATTTCTTGAAATTATGCCTCCTTTTCTCAAAACTTTAAACACAAATCCACAACTTCTCACCCAATTCCCCATACTTCCTATTTTCAGGTCAGAATGAAGCTCTCCACTCAAAAAACAAACGTTGCCCTCAAATATGACACACAAGCCCTCAAAACACATGCACTTCAACATAAACACTATGAGATCAATTCAAAACACTGTTACAAAAAAACTCATTTTGTCAATCAGGTATCATTTTACTGCTTGATGTTTATTACAGTATACAACATTAATAGAGGGGTGCAGATACAGTGAAATTCAACAATAAGCTTTAAGAAAAGTTTATTTTCATTACACTATTGTAAAGTGATCTAGCAGTAGATAAGAAAAGGTGAAATACCAAATAATTGAACATGAACTTGGAATTGCAATACAATACAATACAATACACTGTCAATTACAGTACAGTTAAAAAAATGGAAAATTCTGCAAACTCAGCCAAATTGCATTGCAGTACTGACATGACTATTTTTGCCATACTAGAGCAGTTTCTTAGTGTTCTGACAACAGACTTTCTCGCCCTCCCCTAGGCAGTCATCTCTCAGTTATGCAAAAATGTAAGAAGTACTTGGCTACAAATCAATTTGACAATAACGAGTTTGAGGATGTACAAGATGTGCTACAGAATTTGTTGTACATAGAATAGTGAAAATTCTCTCATCTAAATTACTGCTACTGTGTACTGTAATTATACTGTATGTGTAAGTAATGTAAAAACCCTGTAGACCAACTTCCCTCATCCTTTGACCCCGTCCCCTTCATCCTCTCCTCCTCCTCTTCCTATTTGTAACCCACCACTAGGATTCATTTTCCAAAGCACATAATCACCCGTGGCCCTATTTTATATTACCCTGAGATTCTGATTGGTGTGTCATCTGTTTTGCTACTTAATGTTTACACATGGATACATGTCTGCTATTTGAATTTACAGTGTGAAAAATGAGGTAATTATATTAAGTGTTTGTGTTTTCTGAATGAGAACATGGTTCTCAAAATGAGGGCATTTATGTGTAGAGTTTTGCGGAAAACATTGAGGGAACTGGAAAGTGTGTGAAAACAGGTGAAATGTGTTAAATGTTTTGAGAAATGTGTCTTTGTTTCTAGAACTGAATTAATGGTTTGGGAAATTGGGCCAACTGAACCAGTTATAGTGTTTTAGCAATCGAGAAAAAATTGCAATTTGTAGTATTTCTAAAAATAAATAGCAAATGCATTCAACAGTTTGGGCTCTGTTGTTAATTGTAGTGTGTAATGAAAGGGCTCCCTATATATAGTGTACAGTATTAGCTAGCTGAGATAGATTTTTTTTTTATCCTTAAGAAAATTTTTATTATAATTGAATTTATTTAAAGAGAGAGAGAGACAATATGTTCAATAAACCACTGTTTAATAAAAAACGAAGAAAAAATAAGCAATTTTGTGTTCAGTTTACTCCCCCCTGCTGTACTGAACCATGACTTCAATAAAGAGGTTCGAACCGAACCGTCAAGTTTGTGTACCGTTACACCTCTACCAGTAAAGATTTAATCTTGTTCTCTGTAGTTTGTGTGAAGACAGTATAATACACTAGTTTTGCAGTCTTTGCAATGTAAGGTGAGAAACTTTCTTTGGTTGAGGTGTGAAATAAATCATGAAAAGGATATTAGTTTGCATTGGACACTGGAGTGTGTGTGTGTGTGTGTGTGTGTGTGTGTGTGTGTGTGTGTGTGTGGTGTGTGTGTGTGTGTGTGTGTGTATGTGTGTGTGTGTGGTGGGTTTTTGTTTATATTACATTGTGGGAACCAAATGTCCCCCACAAGGATAGTAAAACATGAGATCACCTCCATTGTGGGGACCAGCCAGCGGTCCCCACGAGGGAAATGGGTTAATAAACATACTAAATTTTATTTTTTTTGAAAATGTAAAAATGCAGAAAGTTTTCCTGTGATGGGTAGGTTTAGGGGGTAGGGTTAGTGTAAAGGGGACATAATATACAGTTTGTACAGTATAAAAACCATTACGTCTATGGAGAGTCCCCACAAAGATGTGTGCGCCTGTTTGTGTGTGTGTGTGTGTGTGTGTGTGTGGTGTGTGTGTGTGTGTGTGTGTGTGTGTGTGTGTGTGTGTGTGTGCGCGTCCCAATCCAGAGCATTCACACTGAAGGAAATTCACTGTAACGTGTCACATATTGCCATAAAACCAATCAGTATTTATGTAGCAGTAACCAGCCTATAAGGCCACTGTACTGCAGTTACTCTCCTTCCTTCCTTCCTTCCTTCCTTCCTTCCTTCCTTCCTTCCTTCCTTCCTTCCTTCCTTCCTTCCTTCCTTCCTTCCTTCCTTCCTTCCTTCCTTCCTTCCTTCCTTCCTTCCTTCCTTCCTTCCTTCCATCTATTATGGCTGCAGACATGAAATGGGCACCTTGAATTTAATCAAACTGGAGCTTGCTAAATACTGGCTCACTCACAGATTCAAGTCATTTCAAGTTCATTCTGATTTGAACATCACTATGGTGTTTTTTGAGTGGGTGTGCCATTTAATTTGTAATTAGTCCACCTCTTTCCTCAATTTTAAGGCAAATTTGTGGAGTGGTTGAGAACATTCAGCCAATCACAGCAAGATGGAGACACTGCCTCCTGTTGTGTGACTTTTTGGCTGTATGTTTCCTTTCACATTCATGCCTCAGAATCTCAATGAGAACAGAAAAAGCTCAAGAGAGACTGCTTTCCTCTTCAATTTTTAACATTTTATTCTAATGTTTGTTTTTGAGAAGGCACTGCCTCCATTGTCTCCTCAAAGAAAAAAAAGTTGCTTATAAATTTAGGCTTCTTGCATCGCATAATACATTTTACCAGATTTAATTATTGTGGTTATCTTGATTATCATGAGATTTGATTTGACAAGGAG
This sequence comes from Leuciscus idus, assembly GCA_021554675.1. Classification (NCBI taxonomy): domain Eukaryota; kingdom Metazoa; phylum Chordata; class Actinopteri; order Cypriniformes; family Leuciscidae; genus Leuciscus; species Leuciscus idus. Next base: position 8,371,917 of record CM038637.1, on the reverse strand, counting down.
CTGGATGACATCCAACTCAAAATAAATGATTTATACAGATGCACATTGACAACCTGGATGCACTCCACAGGCGCATGATTGTAATTAGATTTCCATTGCTATACTCTCGCATTAGATAATTTCTAAATGTCTTCAGATGAGTGACATAATGAAAAGTGATCCAAACAAATGCGTTCCACTCTTACTAATTAAGAGTGCAAAAAAGTGTATTTTTTTTCTTTCTTTTTCTCATGTGTGGAATAGATTTATTCCAAAAGATGAGCTTTAGTCAGAAACAGGTGGGTGGTTCGGATGAAAGGAATATGCGCTTAATCTTCTGCAAACAGCGTCTTCCGAGCACAAGACAGCAAACTTGCTTTTAGACAGGTGTACAAATGTAATACGTTTAAGAAACGTAAGATCTTGTCATGCTATTTATGCTATTTATTTTTTTATTGCAGTTAAATCCACCCAAACCCCCCAAAAAAAAAAAAAAAAGGCATCTATTTGTAAAATTCATAGATTTTAAGAATGAATTGCCGTAGCGTTTATTTGCAAATGTTTTGCAATATTTTTGTGATTTGATTTAGAATAGTGAATACTCACTTTCAATCACAATCAAATTACAGTCTGCTCATCACATTAAACTAGGGATAGCTTTCGGTGGACATAAAATGTCCTGCACAAGTCACATGGACTACATTTATCGTGTTGTTGTTGTTGTTTTTTCTTGACTATAAACATTAATGTGTAAGGGTGGATTCCTGCAGTGGTTCAAGCTGCAAGACTGCCGAAAGACTAAAGAAACGTTATTAGGTAGAAAACTGCACATTTCTTGTCTATTCCACCCACTGCCACTTATACCAGCGACGGAAATAAGCGCAGTTACAATAGCTTAATATGTGGGAGAGCGTTGCTATAGAGCAGTGCCGGCCCGAGCCTTTTGGGGGCCCTAAGCAGAATTTGATTTGGGGGCCCCCTCCCACCCACGTAGAGTCACCAGTGCTTGACGATTATTGACACAATGTCACGCTATAATGTTACATTATAAATTAATACCTTGTCTATCTGGGAATTTAGTCCTTGTTTCGTTATTTTTATTTGTGTTTTTATCTGTTTTATTTTATTTGTATTTTTTTGTATGCCCCCTTTCTTCATTGTCCTCAATGTTGTTAGTCCATGTACTGTTACTCATCTTCCATCTTAAGGACCACAATGGAAACAAGCCTTTGGGCTTTTTTGTGTTTTTATCCTTTTCAACACTTCGTGTTGATTGTTGTTGTTCAATAAAGTTTTCAATCAATCAATCAATACAATGAGGTTATGTATTAATACAAAATAAATACTTAATAAAAAATAGCTACTTAAAAATGTTTAAACTTTTTCTTTACTCTTTTACTAACTCTTGGAAACTTCTGAAAACAAACTGTCACAAAACATATTAAAACAATTATTTGCTAAATATCCTCCAACGTTTTGCAACACTTTGCAGTTTGAATGATGTCTTGTATGAACATGACGGAGTATGTTTTTATGTTTCCACTGTTCGATCGCGCCCTCGACTCACACACACACACACACACATACACACACACACAAACACACACACACACACACACACACACACACACACACACACACACACACACACACACACACACACACACACACAACATGTTCCAGCTTTGTAATCTTCCACTGTGATGTTTCCAAGCACATTTTTGCGCGTGTGAAGAGGATGATTTTTTCCGTCGATATTGGATCGTGAGTGAAGTACAAAGCCTATGATAAAGAATAGTTTACCATCCAAATCCATCGCGAATGTTGAAACATTTTGATTCTAATGAGAGAGATACGTGAGCCCAACGCCGCTTACTTTCGCTTTCGCTCTAAATTATTTCGTTTTGGCTTGTTTATAGTTATTTCTATAGTTTATAGATTTTTTTATTCTTGTTCTGTTCTGAATATCATTACATTTAAAGGATAAATCATTGATCAAATCAAATTTTTGTGACATGGCTTAACATTATCGTGACTTTGCGCACAAATTGTCTATGCACGCGAGGTTATGCGCATGACTCAAACACTGGCAGACACAACAGCAGTTGTAGGCAGGTATATTGATCATGAAATCAGAATTTTCTTGTCTTGAATTATTAATCCTTTCATTCATTTATGTCACTTGTTTAAGTTAATTAATATGTAAAAAAAATAAATAATAATAATAAAAATAAAAAACTCGATTGGGGGCACCCTGGTGGCGAGGGGGGCCCCAAGCAGCCGCTTAGTTCGCTTATGACGATATTGTACTGCAAAACTAGTTAGCACATTAGTTGTAATTGAAAAGGTTTAAAAGGTGACAAAATATGGTTATGGTTACACTTAAAATAGTTACAAAATAGATGTATGTGATGATAACTTATACCATTAATCTTACCCAGCATGTAAAATGTTAAGAGAGAGAGAGAGAGAGAGAGAGAGAGAGAGAGAGGAAAGAGAGAGAGAGGAGAGAGAGAGAGAGAGAGAGAGAGAGAGAGAGAGAGAGAGAGAGAGAGAGAGAGAGAGAGAGAGAGAGAGAGAGAGAGAGAAGAGGAGGCAAAAGGAGAGAGCCCCAAGAATAAGAAAAGAGCCCCAAGAAAGGGACCCAGAGAAGGAGAGCAAGAGCATCAAAGAGACAGAGCAACAGTTTCAATCTTCTTTTATCCTTTCCTGACCATGTGACTAAAACCCAGATGTGAGACATTCAAACTGACCAATCAGATAATTACACTTCCCCCACTGTACTAAAGGTGTGACAATTCATCGACCCCCAAAGTACAAACATGTTGGCCTACAGGCCTAGATCACTATTAGAAACCTCTGTGCCTATAGGAACTCCAAATGGTCCTTGTGGTAGAAAGAGGGAGTGGAAACAGTAAAGCAAATATCTTTGTTCATTTAAAATATCTTGGATTATTTTCAATCCTACAAATGTATATTACCGGTTTCGCGTTTCTGCATTTGGTTTTGTAGTGAGTATTTGCAGCCCATGTGTTGTCAAACTAATGAAGATGTTTTCTTAATTTGCTGGTGTTTTTCTATTTGCATGTTTTCTTCAGTTGTGGCGCATTGAGCTCTCTTGGCCTCCATACAATTTGGTCTTTTTTAGCCTTAATTAATGTAGGACAGACAGGAAATCATGGGAGACAGGAGAGGGGAATTGGACCGGGAAAGGACGTTGAGGTGAGACATATTTCATATAGGCCTATTTTAAAATGTCATTTATTCCTGTGATGGCAAAGCTGATTTCAAAATATACTTTTGACCAGTATGAAAAAAGTATGGAAGCTTGTTTCCGCCACGGAATAATAATAATAATAATAATAATAATAAAAATAAAAAACACAAAATACATTTTTATCTTACAATTCAGACTTTTTTCTCGCAATTGCAAGTTTATATCCCACAATTCTGACTTTTTTTTTTTTTTTTTTTTTGAATCATGAGATATAAACTTGCAATTGTGAGTTATAAAGTCCAATTATGAAATAAAAAAAAAACAGCTCACAATTCTGACATTTTCTCTGCAATTCTGATAATTGCAAAACTCGCAATTGCATGAAAAGAAGTCAGCATTGTGAGATAATTCTAAATTCTTTTGCATTTAACAGGGAAAATAACAGCATAAAGGTTTGGTATGATGAAAAAGAAATAAATAATATAAAATAAAACTCAAGTCCTAAAAGCTGTATTGTATGTGGTCACTAGAGAATAAGCAGGTTCATGTGCTCAATACGACACGTATTGACTGTTGAGTGAATTCCTCCATTAGAGTTTTAATTATAATAACAGCAGAGCCAATGTCTGTACTGTAAATGACAAGTACCTGGTCAGGGTTTCTAATCCCATAACCATGACCTTGTCCTCACATTCATCCCCTGCAAACAGTGAGGTGATTTTGGTGAATGTACCAATTTGCAATTCAAATGATGGATATTGACTTCAAACTGTGCCTACAGTGACCGTGAGCGAAGCAATATGTGTATCAGCCTCAATTCCCCTGTCAGTCCTCCACAGGGCATTGTCCATGACTCTTAGATGGATAGAGAGTGTCAACATCTGTTTAGGTGGCAGAGTGGAAAAAAGGAGAGAAAGAAGCAATTTGGGCAGGTTGTTCTTCTGGGAATTTGGGAGTAACTGAATCTGATGAGTATCGCCTAAATGCACATACACACACAGACACATCAATGTAACACACTAATATAGTCATCTGACATCAGCCTGTTTCATGGAAGCTCCCAGGTGTTAGTCCTTCATTATGACGTGATGGATAAATGAGTCAAGCTGCTTATGTGCCTTATGGAATATTAATAGTCTTTATAATGCAAGACCTGTCCCCCTGCTCGCTAAGAGACACCCACCCTGTTTCAGCTAAATGAGCCTGAATTATGAATTATTTAAACTTGTGTTATTTTAAACAAGACTAATAACTCCTTGAGGACATTAGCGCCAAGGTGATATGTGCCGTTAACAAGAGCTTTACTAATGCTATTGGAGAGAAAAGTCCCCAAAGAACACGCAAATAATGCATGTAGCTACATCTTCAGACTGAATCAAGGCCATAGACATTGACATATTTTCTAAGAAGACATATTCTCGATTATAAGACAGAAAAGACCAGCTTGAAGGAACATGCTTTATGCTGTAGTATTGTCGAGCTTTTAAAGAGAGTCATTGTGGACAGGAATCAATAAGTGACAATTACCTTCATTTGTTAGTCTCAGTTGCCAATCTGTCTTTAAAAGTGAGGTATCTGCTTTCACCATGAGAGCTGTTACAGGGAACAGAAGATCACTGTATATATATATATATATATATATATATATATATATATATATACTATATATATATATGAAGAGTTCAGATGCAAAAGCCTCTAAGTGCCATATGATTTTTTTTTTTCTAGAATGATCATTTTTAGCAAGCTCATATATTTAAGTTCAGTAATTTCACTTAAATGACAATTAATAGCTAATTTGCATTGCCATTTAAGTGAAATTACTGAATTTAAATATACAAGCTTGATAAAAATTATCATTGTAGAAGAAAATTCCAGATGGCACTTAAAGGCTTTTGCATCTGAACTCTTCATATATATATATATATATATATATATATATATATATATATATATATATATATATATATATATATATATATATATATATATATACCCACTATATACCACTATATACCCACTATCCAGAGCAGAATACCAATTTTTAACTATTAGTAATACAAAGAAATATTTATTGAGTACCAAATCAGCATATTAGAATGATTTCTGATGGATCAAGACACTGAAGACTGGAGAAATGGTCACTGAAAATGGAGCTTTGCATTTACAGAAAAAAATTAAAAATAAAATGAAGTAGCCTATATTAATACAGAAAACTGTTATTTTAAAGTTTATTTTTTTAATTTTTTTTTTACTGTATTTTTTATAAATACAGCCTTGGAGAACATACGACTCTTCTTTGCAAAAAGGGAAAAAGCTGAAACTTTAAAAACTGAAAGTTGTACATTGCTAAAACTTTGGAATAGGAAGTAAACAACATTAAAAATTACCTGCAATATCAATTACATGTTGATTTTTTCCAGCATTGTCTGTTTACCACCCACCATTTCAGTGGCATTGGTTTGTATTTGCAGTGATTTTCCCCTAACAATTTTGTCAAAGTGGAATTAAAAAAAAGTGGTACAACTTGAATCGAACCAAACATCTCTGAGTCTTGATGTTAGCCATTGGGTGTCACTTGCTTGAAATTGCTGTATGTTAAATGTGTCACAAGGTTGACATAAAGAGGCTTTGAAGTGGACACACTCCTTTCTCCATGGCTCATTGATTAGCTTCATAATGACTTCTGGCATCTCCGTTGTGTCTCCTCATTTTTTGACATTACTATAAAACGTTTTGGCCTTTTGACTGACCATAAATCTCAGGCTACATCAGCTGTTTGATGGTGGATGTTGCTGTAAAGGTCTTCACCCAATTTATAAAGAATGCACTATGGTGTTTTGTTGCAAGTCTGCACTATAGGGTTTTCTGATGGTTTACAATAACATGGACCAGAGCACCAAGTCTGGCCTATGACTGGTGGTATCAATCTCTAGTGAGAGGACATGTTATTTCTAGACATCCACCAGTAAAGAAAAGTTTTATTCTCTGTAACCGGTTCTACTCCACCTGCTCCGAGCGGGATTCGAAACCATCGTCTCTTGCATGGGAGGCGGGCATAAGGACACTAAAGACCACAGTCTCTATAGCATTTGTCGCTGATGCATCCTTGAGATCAGGGAAATTAGGTTTGACCGCACAAGTTGGCCTCCGTTACACTCACCCCCCTAAACCTAACTCCCCCATCCGGGTCACGGCACCAATGTAACCAGTCCTACTCAACCCACTCCAAGCGGGATTCGAACCGGCCTCTCCAGTATGGGAGGTGCAATTACAAGGACACAGCTCTTACTAGCTGGCCTTTGTTAAGTTATATCTGGTTATATATCTGGTTAGTTATATCTGGAAATTTATATCAGTATGTTAGTTTTGGCTATACTTTATTTTAGAGTGTCTTTGTTACGCATTGCATGTACTTACTATAGTGATAACAGAAAAGTATGCATAAGTACATGCAACTAACCCCAAACCAAACCCTAATCTTAACCCTAACCCTATAGTAAGTACATGTTGTTAATTAATAAAACTGTAACAAGGACACCTTAAAATAAAGTGTAACCTTAGTTTTATTTATTTCTTTTTCGGCTGTAAATGTTTTCTTGTCCGTTAATATCCCATATTAACTAACATTAGTCAGGTATCTAGATTTTTCTAGCCTGCCAAAAATTAATCAACACTCTGCTTGCAAATTCCATTTCCATGGTGACAGTGAGTTCTGATTGGTGGATTTCACTTCAAATTTGTCAGTAATGTAGTATTTTGGGAACTGGATCTCTTTTAAAAATGAAACTGATTACAGAAGCATGTACTATTGCTTAGCAGCCTTGGAGCTTATTTTATTTCTGTCAAAAAAATAAAAAATTAAAAAATCAATTATGGGTATTCTGAATGACATTTTTTGCATCCAGACCTTCACAATCTATTCAAGTCCAAACGCAAGGACCTCTGAAGCACTCCTACACAAACATTTCTGAATACACAAACACACACACACGCCCTCAAGCAAAAACAGATGTACACACACACACAGTTGACCACAAAGCCTGCCCCACTGTCAATACAATTATTACACTCAATTGTTTTGATGAATATTTTCATTATGTGTGCATTTCTTGTTTAGCCGGAGCGTTCAGGGGTTCTGGCTCTGAGTTCAGATGAGAGACACACAATTACATTCAGTAGCTGAGAAGAGCAACTGCACTCTGTCCCCTTCTAAACTCCATTAATGAAGGAAATAATATTTCATATGGGAACCCCAGTGAGACATCGCTACTAAATTATTAATACATGCCTGTATGCATGTGTTTAAGAGTGTGTGTATATTTTTCAATGTCTACTGAGACTAACAATGCGTCTTGAGGAGGATGTTAAACACTCTCTTTCTCTTCCTCCTTCCTTCCCCCCCCCCCCCCCCTCTCTCTCTCTCTCTCGCACTAATTTTTTGTCTGCTAGCATCATTTCTATGCAGACAGCGACATAAACACTCTCCCTCATAAACACACTATTAGATTATGGAAATGAGAGCGGGGAGCATCTATTCCAGCTTAATTCCTAAAGGAAGGCTTTTTATCTGAACTAATAAATATAAAACATCCCTGCATCAGGTGTTTTGTGAAGGCTATTGTGTAAATATAATGCAGAATATGGAATAATAAGCACAGGATCTAATGGGGAAACGCTAACACGCCTGACACAGTGCCTCATTAATGCTCTTCAGAGACTTTGTTTCTGATGATCAAAAGACTATCAACAGACTCACTGATGCGACGCTATTACTGAAATTACAGAATACATCTGAGGTTATGATATACTGTCACAAACAATTGGTTGGGAATGCAGAAACCAGTTTCAAGAAGCTTGCACCAGTGAATCATTGTGTAAGAGATGGAGAACTAAGTTATTCTTAGTATTCTAGCTAGGGTGGTTTTTGCCCGGAGGTTCAGCGACTAACTTTTTCAAACGAGACCTGGAAAATTAGCATGTAGGAGTTATAATGAGTCATTTTGTATCACAGTAATCTGTATATATTACACATTTTCTTTGTTATAAATTTAATGAAAACTTGGTAGTGTCTATTTTTGGAAAATCAAGATAATTAAACACAAATTAAAAATATGTTGTCCTTGCATTTGAAACTTAATGGGCAAAAAACAAACAAAAAAGATGCATTTAGTTACTCTTCCAGTTATTTACTATAGCAGCTAATGAATTGGAAATGCCCACACAATCACACAAAAAAAATTGCTTATTTCTGCGTTGCCAAGGTGAATATAAGCAGAATTATATATTTGGTGATGTAGTACTAGGATGGATTTTGCTTAATTAAGTATATGAGGCATTCATTAAATTTGTAACATTAAATGGTATTAATTAAATGGTCAGATCTTTTCAAGACCACAAAATAATAATAATGTGTTTTTATTTTCTTCTTGAAGCACATTGTTAGTGAAATTGTGCTCACATAAAGATAGAAGTTAATCACATGCGAATGAGATACACCCGAGGGCCTAAAATGAACTGTTGCCAGCTGTTTAGAAATGTGTGGCAACTTTTTGGATGGGATGGATGAGATGGATAGATCCAATGAGTTTAATGCATATAGAAAAATGTAATCATAAAATGTTTACCAGTACCAGGAATCCAAACTTTACAATAATGGATTGAGGTTACACTGTAGGCGTCTTTACAAAGCAAACATGCTTTTCTCTGTTAAACTGCTATATAACACTTTGCTTCTCTTTATACATTCAAATCACATAGGTACTTCTTCTTTAAAACTTTGCTGCAGAAACGACATTAAATGCCAGACTACAGAAGAGGAGCATGCAGGAGAAAATAAATGGCGTTCTTTTGTCTAGTCTCCCACAGAACACAAATGAACCCTAGACCTTCTGTCTCTCTCTCTGCAATCAGAAACACTGGAGTAATTTCTACGGCTCGGTCTTCACAGGAAACCAGGCCAGTGCGAGAGTGAAAGTCACATGAATTATGCAGCAGGGACACCTGTGTGTGTGTGTGTGTGTGTGTGTGTGTGTGTGTGTGTGTGTGTGTGTGTGTGTGTGTGTGTGTGTGTGTGTCGCTGGAATAGTCCGGAATGAGAGATATTTTACATTATATCTGGCTCAGTTTGTCAGGACAAGGTTTTATTCTGCATCTTTTCCCACCTTCCACCCACAACAGCAGGTGCATCACGATAGAAGTGCCGTGTTAACTTCTAACAACTTTGTAGCATTTGTATCTCCTTTGAATCTTATGTGCAAATACAAATAATAACACAGTTTTTTTGCACATTGCACAAACACAGACAGTAAATGTTTTATCTGAATTATTAAAATTGAAGGGTGGTGATGGCGGAGGGCATAACTATTTATTTTGAACAAAATGTGATTATCAGAATAAATATATTCACAAATTTGAAATGTTCATGAACAGTCTTTACACATTACACATTTCATTTACACCTTCAATATTTGTAGTGTGAAAATAATTATATTAATTTTTCCAAAAGTCTTTCGCCACAGGTGTAACAGCAATTTTGCTCTAACTCTTTCCCCGCCATTGATAGGAAAATAAGGCTTTACGAAGGAATACAATTGTTGTTTTGTTCTTGCTTTTGATATTATATGTTCAGATAGTCATACAACAAAATATTCTGAGGGCCATGAAAGTTTTGTGAAATTGATAAAAAATGCTGGTGCTGGCTGTCAACTAAAAAAAAAAAAAAAAAAACGCTGGAAGGAAAAGAGTTAATAATTTAGGAAAAAAAGTTAGTGTGCTTGTTTACTAAAGAAAACAACAGTGTCAGTGAAGAACATACTTAAGATAAGAAAAATAATATCAAGGCTAATATCACTTCTAAACAGAATGCTTTTTTACTGTGCATCAATCTATAATTTTGTCAAAGTGCAGAAATATTTAATTGTGTATTTTGCATGCTAAAAATGCTAGCAATAAAATTACCCTTATTGTATTGCAAAAATATAAATGTTAAACCACATCTAGAAATGTGGTGGAAATGTTCATGTTTCAGAAAACAAAAGACAAAATTCTTCTGGATTCATGCAGTAGGTGCAGTAATCATACTGTAGGCCTACACTGTTGAACAAATGTACTAGTGAGAGTATAAAACATATTGTAAGAGTTAAACTGAACGAAAGTGCATATAGATGAAGAAACACCTTCATATATTACTTTTATTCAATAAACTGATATACCACAATCTGTTCTGATGATTAAGGACAATTATACAAGAGTGACATACCTGTACTGTACATTTACGTGCAATTTCTAAAATTAAATTCTAGAAAAACAGATGTGTCTCCATACAAATAATAACCATCATAATCATTCTGTCCATTAAAAGTGTGCACATCAAATGCGTCATGCATTAATCTGATCAAATACATATGGTTGCGTGACGGCCAGCAGAAGGAACTAAGTGCTGCATCTAATGCTTTTGTTATTCACTACTTTGATGGATTATCAAAATTGCTCATATAGCCTACCTGAAGAAATGTTTCTTCTCTTGTGCCATCATTACTTTCAAATTTGCATTTGAACAATCTGGTCATGTGCAATCATGAAGTTCGGCATCTGACTAATTCGTGAAAACTTTTTCTATTGATTTATTTTCCACTTCTTCTTTTTTAATTACTGCGGTTTTGTTTATATACCTCTGCCGCATGATTTTCTTCCTCTGGTTTGTTTTTCCTTTTATTAAAAATAATGAGGCGGACTACATCTGTTTTTACATCCGATTACAAGATCGGAGTAGCTGTGCATCAAAGAGATTTCAAATGACCTTCAGTGTGACTGAATCAAGGGAGAGAAATCAAAGCCATGCTAATACGGAATACAGTAGACCAGATTAAAACGCTGTGGTTTTATTTATACTGGTTTATGTTTAGAAAGTACGTAATGGACTTTAATGTTCCAAGCGAAGATCTGAAGTAATGCTTTGCAGAACATAAACAACATCACATGCAATAAGCCACCAGAAACAGTTTGTTACCTTTGAATTGTTTTTCGTAATTATCAGATTCAGTGTGGGAGATACACATGTGTGTGTTTGAAAGTGACTAAAACAGATAAAGGAAAACAATTCATTATTCACAAAAGCAGTATTCTTCGGCTGTGAAGTTCAACACAGAATGCATTTCAAAACCCCCCATTGTTTTGTTCTTTCTTTCTGTTTTGCCACTTCCAAATTGAATCTCATATACCGATATGAACCATTATTAATTAGCAGGACCGGCTGTAGCTGCAGCTGGTCTTGGTCTGTTTCATGTCTTAATGTGGAGCCTTTTGCTTTTCAAATCCGCAGAGATGGACTAGTATTGCTTGCACAAACAATGATTAATATCTGACTTCAAAACTCCTTAGATTTCATCAATAAATTGTAATTGAGATTAATACTGAGAGGCAAAAAGCATGATGCATTCTAAACAGTTTCTTGCATCTAAATATGAAGCCAGACTAGTTAGTTCTAATATTCAAGGAGCTGCGATGTCAAATTAATGTCCAGTGGATATTTCAAAGAATAATATGCTGGATTGAGATTAGGTGTTTAATATTCACATGCTGACACTTCCAAAAAAAACGTCATGAAGAAGATGACAGATGTACTATGCAGCTCGCGGGTGGTATTTTCTGGCAATTAATTGCTGATTTTGGATTGTGACACTCCAAGAAATGGTCCTTGAATACACATTGAATTTCCTAATCTAAAGAGAATGACTCACACTCCTCACACACATGCGCGGCCGTGATATTCTATGAACATCAATCCAAGATTTGGATTAGTATAAATCTCTCTGTTGGCTCTCGCTCATTTCAAACCCACCATCCTCTCACCCTCCACCCCGTTCCAAAGAAGAAAATTGGCACTTTGATAACTGAATGACAAATGTTAGAGAAACAGTCTGAACCATGATCACATCCATAATCCTTCCAGGCCTGTCAGAGAGAGTGGAAAAAAGCCAGACACAATGAATATCCTGCTCAATAGACCCTAAAACAAAGAAAACAACTATTATTATGAAGACATTATTTGGTTTAATCTATTATTCTATTTACAGTGCTACTTTGCACTTACTTTGCAAAAGGAGTCCACAGCTGTAAAAGGTATTTGCTACACAAATGGTGTTTCATTGTGTCATTGATAAAATGTTCACTGAGGCTAAAACACTCTCTTGTATTTGTTTTTACATGTGTGTAGTGAAAGATGATGCATTTATACAGATAACTGTATTATCACTCAATAAGTATTTATGAGACAACACAACACGGCCATTGATAACAATATTAAACAATTAAATTTTGTTTTGACAGAAATAAATCTGAATTATTAAGTCACTGTAGTAATAATATAATAACATTATAACAATACATTAATGGAACCATTCAACTAATTAATACTTATAAATCAGTGTACAATGGATTATGAGCATGCACATTTAACAGCAAATGCATCACTTATAAGTAATTATAAAAATTATAAAAATGTAACTATAACTGTTCTTATAATGCAGTCTTGATGTGTCTTTATAAATATGTTTTTAGAATAGTAATACTTATAAATAAGTATACATGGGGCTATAATTCATTATGAGCATGGGTTTCATAGAAAGTGTTACAGAAATGTTTTCTAATTTAATATATTTTAAAATATAGGAAAGTATATTTTAGCCCCATTATACCCTATGAATCTTTAAATACTGTCAACAATGTCGTGTTGTCAGTGACAGATAATTTGGCCACCCACTTATTACAACATATATGGCATAAGCAAAGTGTGAACTGCATAATTTCATCTGTGTTTCAAGTTTGATCCATGCAAGTAGATTATGCCTTAAATAAGTCCCCTTATGATCCATATTATACATGCCATGGTTCTACAGTTCATGATAATTCATGTCCATGGGGGAGTTTTGAAATTAGTCATTACCCAGCTTTACCCCATTAAATTTATTTTTTTTTTTTTTTTTTTTTTTTTTGTTACAGTAAGTCAGCTATACATCATTAACAGTAATGGGCTCCACAGGGCACATCTAGCTTGAATCATATTAAAAAACATCCTCATTGGCATATGCAATGGTACTGACAATTATACGACAAAAAAGCTATTGGCCGAAGTGACTTTCTGGCCATTACACCTGCAGGTTATTGAGAAAAAACAAGATGAAAGAAAGAAAGAAAGAAAGAAAGAAAGAAAGAAAGAAAGAAAGAAAGAAAGAAAGAAAGAAAGAAAGAAAGAAAGAAAGAAAGAAAGAAAGAAAGAAAGAAAGAAAGAAAGAAAGAAAGAAAGAAAGAAAAGCAAGCAAGCAAGCTCCCAGCACTCATTTAGAGGATATTATCTGTGGAACTTATTTTCATGGTGTTCCCAAGAGCATGACCGGCTTGAACTTAAAGAGAGGAAGTGGTAATCCTTTAGGATACAGGGTTTATCTCCTGAAGGCTCTGCCATGTCTGCTAATAGCATATGATTCAGCAGCGTTAAAAACCTCGATTTCTCACTACCAAATGGCCTGTGAGAGGAAATGTTACCAAATCGATTTTAAAATGACTTCCTGAGTTTTTTTACCTCAACAGTTTCGTCACCTTTTTCTTGTTGCCCATCAGCGGAAATGAGGCATAAAATAATGGCTCTTTCCCGTCTGTTTTCCATCCTGACCCTCTCAACCTAAATGACTGCCACCGTTCACAGGCCAGTTCATCCCACTACCCTCTTCTCTCGAAACACACGACTGTGAGGCTCTACTTCTCACCACATCACAGGGGAAACCAGCCTGACTCAATCCGGTGAGTCATTCGGCAGGCAAACTGTACACCTTAGTGGCTTCATCCTAAATGTTATTTATTTATCACTTTATGATATATTTATATAGCTTATATTGTATAGAGTCTGAGAGAAATGGAATGAGATGAGCAATGCTTCAGGCATCTGTTTTATATTTATTTATATATTATGGTAACACTTTACAATAAGGTTCATTAGTTATGTATTAACTAACATTAACAATGACTAATACATTTGTTACAGTATTTGTTAATGTTAGTTAATAAAAATAAAGCTGGTCATGTTAGTTCACGGTGCATTAACTAATGTTAACAAACAAACTTTGACTTTTGATAATGTATTAGTAAATGTTGAAATTAATATTAATTAATATTAATTAATGCTGTAGAAGTATTGTTCCTTCTTAGTTCATGTTAATTAATGAACCTTATTGTAAAGTGTTACCTACATTATTATATTTATTCATATTTTGAATTAGCTTTTATTTTTATATTTTCAGTTGTCATTTTATTCTAAGTTTTAGCAATGTAAACTTTTAAATATTACTATTAGTATTTAATTTTTTTTTTTTTATCATTTATTTTGAATCCAATATTTATATTTTATTGTATTTTATTTCAGCCTTAATTCAATCAACAAAAACAATTTTGATAGATTTAGTTTTAGTTAACAATAACAACACTGGTCATTGGCCATTTTTGATTTGTTTATAGTTTGTTTACTCTAATCTCGAAATTAGAGCCCCTAAATGGACATGGTGATAGAAAAAAATTATAATAATGAAATAATTAAGATGAGATGTCAATGCTTTTGCCTTTCCCCGATAAACTTAGTTATTTGTGTGCGAACGCTTTGCACAGGTGGCTAAAGGTATTGCGAGAGAGAACACAAAACTTTTGTGAGATAGAATGCAAGAGCATTTAAATATATTATTCCTCCCATCTCATTTTTTTTCACATCACTTTAGGGGCTCTGTACGAAACAAATCAAAAACGATTGACTCTTTTATTGGAAAGATCAAGAGCAGACAGTTAACTTTCAGTTGTAGTCCTTGTAACTAAAATATGTCATTTACCTTGCATTTGGCGACTCTAGAGGTGCATACATTACACACTTCACTTTTAATTTACAATTTCCAGTGAAGTAACAATGCGTGCAATACATTAAGGACTCAAACCTCCCCACAGTTGCTTATTCTGTCCTGTTAAGCCCCTTCATCACCATCTATTTATTTAAGACCGCATCCAGGAAATTGTCTGTGACAGCTCATATTGGAAAAACAGTGTGTTGATGAAGAGAAGTGTGCATTAGCATTATAAGGAAAATAGTGGGATTCTGTATGACTCAGTGTCTTGATTAATTGCTTAATGGAGACCCTCTCTCATCACCATGCTGTAGAATACCTATCACATACCTCAAAGATGATGCCCTATCCTGCACTCCTCTCTGAATCATCATTACAAAAAGTAAAACTGTTCAGGATTGTTATATTAGTGCTGTATAAAGGATCGTTTTCATCATAATGAAGCCTGGATACTGGAAACAAATGAAAGTGATATTGCTAAGAAGGTGTTGGTAATTAAAGGGATACTTCAGGATTTAGCATTAAGCTTTGTATTAGTAGAAAACCTGTAGTATTTTCGAATTACCGTGCTTTCCACCCTCATATCCCCCTGAGATGAGAGATTTATGTATTTTTTGTCTGGAAAAAATCCTCCGATGACGCAAAAATCGTCATTTTGCGTCATCGGAAGGATTTTTTGGCCAGAGGTTAAAGACTACAGCCAGTAGGAGGAGCTGTCCCGCATGTGTTCAACCCGCCCATAGGAGGTGGGATCTCACTCACAGAATGTACACATAGTATCAGCCGTCTTTCTTTGGAAGCTAAGCTAACAGGCTCTTGTTCTGTGGAGAAAGCTGAGTAGTAGGAGAAAGCTGAGTATTAGGGGTTACCATCCTCTTTTTCCCGGACATGTCCGGCCGTCGAGATCGTACAAAATGTCCGGGATTCGGCTTTTGCTCTCTGCAGTCGACATTCATTGTTTACATGCAAACCTTTTGTTTCAATCTAACTGAATTCATTCCGATTGGTGAATCTGAATGTAGTGTTTACATGAACGCTAAACAAGTGATCGGTTGATGTGCGTTTTAACATTGCTAAGAAAATTCCCGCTCTTCCGTGAGAGATACGAGATCGGCGCGTCTCAGTAATGACGCCACCGGCCTCGCGCCGTTCTCCCGCGCCCCTCAGCCTCGTCCTGCTCGCCACAGTAAACATGATGAATGGCGACTGTAGAACGCAAAAGCCGAATCCCGGACATTTTGGGCGATCTCGAAATCCCGGGCAAACTCGTCAGAGTCTCACTAGTAGCCTAGCCTTGTTGTTTTCAACTGCGCTCTCTTACCGGTAGGCGTGGCTTGGGAGTGGCCTCCTAGGGCAGCGAAGCAAGTGCATTCTGGGAGTTGTTGTCTTTCATCCACATAAGCCAAAAATAAATTTTCTGGCTTTTCTCAGTCTAGAAAGCTCCAAATTCTAAAATAATTTCACATTTCTTCTACATAAATGACCTATTTTAAATACACATTCATCTTTCCAGAGGTGAAGTATCCCTTTAAGGTGTGTTTTCTTCTACCTTACACTTCTGTTCAAAACTTTTGGGTTGTAAGAGTTTTAAATGTTTATTTATTTATTTATTATTATTTCTCATGCTCACCAAGGCTGCATTTATTTGATCAGAACTACAGTAAAAACAGAAATACTGTGAAATAATATCGCAATTTAAAATAACAGTTTTGTCCATACATGGTATGTCCATTTTGATATCTACATAACTTCTACCATGGGCAGATGAATTAGAAAACCTTTGATGTCAAATACAAAAGATATGCTAAGTGTTTTTCTTTTCTTTTAAAAGTTGATACGCTTATTTATTTTGCTGTCATGTACACTATATGGTTAGTTGCAGTTTATAATTTGCATTTCACTTTTTATTTTATTTATTTATTTATTTATTTTTGGGGTCACAACCCACCGATTGACAGTCACCGGTTCATAACAATTACTTAATGTCAAGGAATGAATTATCGGTGAGCGGGTTTGTTAAAAATATACAGGAATATAACAGGCATCATCTCTGATTGTGCTGAATGAGTTAACCTTTGCCAGTGCAATTCTGACCCCCCGACTGATTGCTTAGAGATTATCCCGAGATCAACAGAAAACAATTCATTAACTTCCCATAATATCGTTAATTAGACATTTTCACAACCTAACTGGCAGAGGAATAAAACCGCATAGAAATTGATTCATTACTGAGTAGGCCCTTGATTTATAATTGGATGATTTCAATTAACTTGGCTGATGATGAGTACCTGCTCAGCAGACTCAGCTGTCACAGGTGCTGTCGTCCAACTGGAGATCTAATCTGACAAAGTATGAGGCAAAACACTACAAAGAACGGAGCTATTTCAAGCTTCATAATGGACAAGGCTTAATTATAATTACTTTGTCTAAATAAGACGGTTTCCAATTTCTAACGTAATAGGCTTCGTTATCATCGGTACGGTTTTGTTAAGTAAACCTTTAGAGATTAACACTTTTGATATCAAATTTGATTGGTCTGGGATTATGTAAGTGAACAGTATATTAACTAACAGGCTCTCATGGATGATCAGAATATATGGCAGCTGTGTTGTCAACAGGATGAAACTGCATGCAAAGTGATTCATTATAGATCTGCGTCTTAATGTGTTTGACATTCAAATCAGGTATTTTGATTTAGAGTTCTCAAACACATCACTGCAATGGAAATCTGTCATTAATTTGCTCAAATAACACATTTCAACATGCAAGGGTATTCATATGCTCCTGAAGTGAGCGCTACACTCAAATACAGCAGTTCATGGATGAAAACTACTGTACATCTTTCCTTAAAAATGAAGTGTGAAAATTCTTCACTACATTCTGCACTAAATATATATATATATGAGATAGGAGTATTTAAACCTTTAAAAAATAAAATAAAAATAAAAACATTAAACACATGACCTCAAATAAAAAATAATTAGTTCCTTAAAATAACAAATAAACACCTTTTTTGTTCAGTATAGCAGCACCAAACAGAATTGTACTGAAAATGAATGAATGAATGAATGAATGAATGAATGAATGTGGTCAACAATATTTTTGAAAGAAATTAATAATTTTATTTAGCAATGCATTAAATGGATCAAAAGTGACAGTTAATAAATATATTTATAATGTTACAAAATATTTCTTTTTTTTAAAATAAAAAATATTATAAGAAATATTAAGCAGCATAGCTGTTTTAAACAGTGATAGACATAAACAATTATTTCAAATTGTGATAATATTTCACAACATTACTGTTTTTCAAATAAATGCACCTAGGTGATCAAACATCCATCCATCCATCCATCCATCCATCCATCCATCCATCCATCCATCCATCCATCTCATCCATCCATCCATCCATCCATCCATCCATCCATCCATCCATCCATCCATCCATCCATCCATCCATCCATCCATCCATCCATCCATCCATCCATCCATCCATCCATCCATCCATCCATCCATCCATCCATCCATCCATCCATCCATCCATCCATCTATAGTATACATCTCTCTGTTGGCTCACGCTCAAATACAAAACATTTACAAAGTGTTTTGATTAGGCTAAAAGTTGACACATTGACAAGTCAATCTCTGAATAAGTCAATTACTGATATATACTGGGTATTTCAATCAAAATTACACACCTTTAACTTGCCATCTTCTCTGAATACTGATATTGTCCAGATGGACAGAGCTAATATATCTTTGTAAAGTGGAGCTGCAGAGCCATGTATCATGAGCAGGTCTCTGTGGCGTTTCCCCATCATCCTTGTTTGTCTCCTGAAACAGCCTTGAATGGTGTTAGCAGAAGTGATACATGACTCCCCAGACTCCTCTCACAGAGGCCACACACTGGAACTGCAAACAACCATTTGCAGGGAGGTGAAAGAGAGAGAGGAGGGTGGTAGAAAAGTATTTATTGGTGGAGGTGATTAATGGATGGATGGAACCTGTGAGGACATATGAGGGAGAGATATAGATGCAACGACTCCAAACTCCATTCCGCCCCATTCTTTCAGAGCATCACTTGGATTCCTTTCTCAGGCTTTGTCCATATTTCTCATCTTATGTCTCACTGTCTTAGACTGAGGTGTGTTTTTCTCTTCAGCTGTCAAGATGAAAACCTTGTAAACCCCAAAGAACAGCTTTTCAGGACAGGGAGGAAAAAGGAGTTCTGTTCTGTACAGCTCCGTCTTGTTCTTTGAAAGATGTTAACAGTGAAGGTTTATAACTTGTGTATTTGTTTCTGTACACCTGGAGGATACAGACGGCTGTCAGCTCTCAGCTTCAATCATGTAGTGAAATCAAAATGATTAAGAAAAATGTCATCATGGGTTTTCTTTTGCCCATGATAACCTGGATGATTTATATGTGAAAGCACATCTGTAAAAATGACCTGGTAATATGAACTGCGCCACGGACCATCTGGACCGCCATCTGATCATGATTAAGAATATTTAATGAGCAATGCGTTTGGGTGGGCATTACATCGACAAAACCCCTGACTGATATACAGTACTGTGCAAAAGTCTTAGGCATGTTAATTTTCATATGGAACTCAGTGGTGCATTTTTTATTTTTTTTAAACCAGATGCTAATTTGCGCTGCTCTTGGTAGATTGTGTTGGTCATTATGGAAATGATCCAGCTCTGTCTGTGTTCTTTGATTTGCACGTCGTCAGTAGATCACGCGCAGAACTTTACACTCCCATCGGCGCTTTTATAGAATTGCGCTCTCACGCTAATTGGCCCTGTTTAGTAAATCTGGCCCCATAATATTAACCACTGTGAGTTAATAAATGTTGCTGAGTTCAAATTGAAAATTATACCAAGCATATCTTCAGTGCATAGATAATAAATGCATAGAATAAAATTAAATAATAATAAATAAAAAATATAAATAAACATACATAATAACAAACGTGAACATATTTTAGCCAGCAAAATGATCAGGATATAGTGAGAGATTTATATATATATATATATATATATATATATATATATAAATAAATCTCTCACTATATCCTGATCATTTTGCTGGCTAAAATATGTTCACGTTTGTTATTATGTATGTTTATTTATATTATATATATATATATATATATATATATATATATATATATAATGCCATAACAAAGGTTTATCATTGAAATGAGAAACAATATAAAGACACACATTTGCATCTATATTGTGATATGCAAGGCTGTTATGGCAATATTTGGCACTTTGAGAGTGAGAAACTAGGAAAAGTGTAAGGGAAAACTCTTGTTCATCTTAAACTTTTCCTTGACGTTAAACCCTCACAAAAACTAAACTGAAGCATTTATCCTGCAGAGAAGTCAGAACAAACTGTTCCCTTCTGTTTGTGAGACTTTGTCTTTCTCGAAAGATGGAGATGTTCTTTGAGAATACCAAGCTAAACTCAACGTTCTTTCCAGTGCTGGTGTTCACCCCATTAAACAGCCTCGGACCTTTAACTAACCCAGCCGTACACACACACACAAACTGGTTTCCATGTTTTATGGGGACTTTACAAAGACATAATGATTTTTATCCGGTACAAACTGCATATTCTGTCCCACTGCACCACTAACCCTACCCCTAAACTCCATTACAGAAAGCTTTCTGCATTTTCACATTTTCAAAACACTCCATTTAGTAAGATTTATAAGCCATTTTCCTCATGTGGACAAAAAAAAAAATAATAATATTAATAATAATTTTAATAAAAAAAAGATTACTGGTATTACTATCCTTGGTGGGAAATTTGATCCCATAACGTAGGGAATACCAGACAGTCAGACAGACACACACACACGCACGCACGCATGCACACACACACACTCGCATACACACATACACGCATACACACACACACACACACACACACACACACACGCACACGCACGCACGCACGCACGCACGCACGCACGCACGCACACTCACACACTCGCATACACACATACACACACACACACACACACACACACACACACACACACACACACACACACACACACACACACACACACACACACACACACACATAATAAAATAAAATAAATCTTGAGCTGTGTGGAAAAATAGGACAGAAAATGATAAAATTGATTACTGGACAACTAAGAAAATAGACACTATTTCGGGTACTTCTCTCTCATGATAGTTGAATTGATTTTGCAGAAAAAAAACATCAATGTGCAAATAGACTCAGAGTCAGTCAGACACACATGCAAAGATCCACACTCAACTGTGATTAGAGAGTGTTTTGGTCTGGGCTACGGGCTGAATAAATGGGAGAGTGAGGCCTCCTGCAGCTCTTCAGAGTTATAATCACCCATCAGCAGGACTCAGGGAGAAATAAGGAGGGTGGAAATACGGGGCTGTACTCTCAAACTGTTTTAGAGTTAATTACCACTGGATGCACTGACTGTCCTGAGATTTGAGCACTTGAATACAAAATTTCCTCTGGGACTTGCTTTGGAGGTTTGGGCCCTTGTTCTATTTTTATTTATCTATCTGTTTATTTGTTTTTGGATGAAACTAGAAGTTCATGCACCATTAATTATAAAGCTGCAGTGAGTGTGATTATAAATGACCTTTAATAACCTTGTCTCTAGTATTTAATATTATTAGTAGCCTTTATGTACAGTTAAGGTTCTTAAGGGAACACTAGTTAAGTTTTGTCTTCTTTTAGATTGTTGTTCACTGCCTCAGTCCCAGATGTATTCCTGTTTTCTGTTCAGTGAATGTTTCAGAAACTTCACTCAGCACCCACTGTTGCGATCTCTGTGGATTTATGGGTGGTGAACCATCATGCTTTACAGTTTTTGCCCGTTGCTTGAACACTATAGACCCATGCTTAGACTAAAGTAACACAACTTGAAGCTTTTGTTACCATACCTCAAACACATGTACCCATACCTTAAACAAAAGCGCTGCTTTGCACTCTAGTTGCAATTCTGCAACACACTTACTCCTTTATACAACACACTTGGTCCTGCATACTACACTCTATTTCATACATAAGACACTTCGTTCAAAAATGAAATCTCAGGGTGCCATTTGGAAAACACATGTATCCAAAATACAAAACACATCGGGTAATTGCAACCACTCAAATACACACCTGAAGGCACATACTTGCAAAACTGAACACCAATCAGCCAGCTACAAAAAGTTAGTTTTTTTTGTTACAGAGAATCTTGGCCATGGATGGAGCTGCACAGCCTCATGAATTCATTTTCATTGATGAAGCTGGATTCGACCTGAGCAAAACAAGACGACGGGGTCATAATGTAACTGGCCAAAGGGCAATTGTGCACGTCCCGGGGCAGCGCAGGGGAAATATCACATTGTGTGCCGCCGTAAGCCTTCGATGGCTTCTGCATCATCATGCAAAACTAGGTCCATACAATAGCCAACATATACTAACATTTCTAGATGCTCTCCCTAATATAGTTGTACAGACCAGATCAGCCCAGGTTTGTAGTGGTATGGGATAATGTCAGTTTCCATCGGGCTGCTCTGGTCCAGGCCTGGTTCACCAACAACAATCAATTTGAAGTGGTATACTTGCCCCCTTACTCACCATTTTTAAACCCTATATAGGAATTATTTTCGGCTTGGAGATGGCGCGTATATGACCGCCAACCACATGCCCACATGCCTCTTCTGCAGGCAATGGAACAGGCCTGCGGCGACATTCAGGTGACAGCAATCCATGGATGGTTTCGACATGCAAGGGGATATTTTCCCCGGTGCCTAGCGGGAGAAGACATTGCTTGCGATGTCGATGAGGTCCTGTGGCCAGACCCCAGCAGACGGCGGGATCCATGAGCCCACGTATGCACAATTGCCATGATTTTCTGTGTTTACAGTATTGTGTTTTTTCAATTTTTTTTTTTTTTTTTTTTTGCTTTATCTGAATTCATGTTACTGCAATGTACAGTGCTGCAATGTAAAATATTGAGTAGGCCTATTTGCTTTTTTGGTTGTTTGAAAATGTTCCTCCTGAAAATATGCCTTCTGAATAAACAGTGAAAATCAAAGACTGCAGTGTTTTATATAAAGTAGACTAGTGTGTTCCCCCTGATCTGAAAGTGTATGCATATGATGCAAGTATGTGTCATTTTGTCATCAGAGTTACAGTTTGACAAAGGAATGTTAGGTTTTGATAGCAGAGTTTAGGTTTTGATAGTAGAGTTTCAATTTGACATGTGAATGGTATATTTCCCAGTGTTGTGTCATGTTTACTTGTGTGTAGAGTTTTGGCACAATGAGCGAAGTTTTGCAAAATGTGTTCAAGCAACGGGCAAAAACTGTAAGAACTACAATTGTTGAAGCACATTTGGAGGAGTTATTCACTGTATATTGCCAATAAATAAATATTAACACGCACACACACACACACACACACACACACACACACACACACACACACACATGTGGGGTTTCCATGTTTTATTGGTACATTCCATAAATGTAATGGTTTTTATGCTGTACAAACTGTATATTCTATCCCCTTACACTAACCCTACCCCTAAACCTTAACCTACTCATCACAGAAACGTCTTGCATTTTTACAATTCCAAAAAAGATCATTATGTATAATTTATAAGCTTGTTTCCTGATGGGGACAAAAAATGTCCCCACAAGGTCAAAATTTACTGGTATACTTGTGGTGACATTTGGTCCCCATAATGTAGGGAATACCATGATGGGAAGTGTTTATTAATATCAAATAATTAATATTGACCCATTATGCTCTTCACTGACATATTTGCTCTTTGAATACCAAGTAAAATATATTTTGAAAAAATGCTATCAGGGGCAAACTTGTTGGTTGTGATGTAAATTACCCCACTGAGAGAGAGAAATATGACAGTAATAAGCATGCTTGAAAGTAAATGTGAGATAATTTATAAATAAAAATTGATTGATTGATTGATAATGAAAGTCAAAGGGTAAATATAACTGAATAGAATATTTTCATATTGTCAGATACGTTTGTCAGATCCAAAATGTGTGAAAAAAAATTTTTTTCTGTCTGTATTTAGGACAAAAAAATTATAATAATTGCTATGAAAATAGTCTTAGCAATAGAGTACTTTAGTGCATTTTAAACATTTTTGGAATAAAATGGTAATCACGGAAGGCTTTCAAGCACAATACATATTTTGAAATGTGATGGAAATGACACTGGGGGGAAAACGTTCACGACTTTCACAACAAAATGACAAAAATGACAGAATTATCCTGTGAGGCATGTCTGTCCACGGTTGGACATTGTTAGTAGACAAATTAAATAAACTAGTCGGAGTGTGAAAAATGTGTCCGCAAGGCCAAAAGTGGCCATAGCTGAAGAAACACTCATCTACAACCAGCAGATTTATGTGTGACAAAATGACAGGAAAACACTGTCCTGGTGTTTCCCATTATGAGTGAAGAACCTCTCCAGTGGGAGAGTTTATGACTGTTCTCCATCGATCAGTGTCATAGAATGGAAAGCACTTAGAGGAACAGAGAGCATGAAGAGGGTGGACATGCTCTGCACCGATCTGCAGGGAGCTGGCCTACTAAAACACAGCTAGTCATTTAGTAACTGGATGTGAAAGGTGGTTCATTTGCTCATATTTTTGTCCTTCTGATAGGATGGAGGCACTGGTAAAACAATGTTTAGAGTTAAAGGGATATTTCACCCAAAAATTTAAATTATTTCATAATTTAGTCACCCTTTACCATCCCTGATGTATATGACTTTCTTTCTTCAGTGAAACGAAAACTTCTTCAGGGGAAATTAAACAGTCAAAGCACTGGATGTGCTGGTTTCGTCCTCATCACTTATAATGAAACACCTGTGATTCAGCAACTACCTGCTAATGCACTCACATTCACATAAAGTAGCCTTATTGACAAGTTTGTGTGAGTAAGTGCAATACACAAGATATAGTGCATTCAATGCCCTGTAGATGTAAAATGTAACAAGTAATTACATTACTCATCACAAATGTATTGGAGTAAAGAGGACATATACTTGTTTTAAAATGTAGTCAAGTAGAGAGTAAAAGTTCTTAATATCTGTGATACTCAGTAAAACTAAAAAGTAGCCAAACATATAGTAACTAATTACATTTACTCAAATATTTTAAACCACTGCAAGGAAGCACAAAGGACCATCACGTCTCGTGTCACAACGTCCCTTTTATGAACGCTTGTATGACAGCTGACTGGAAGCAATGATTTATACTTTGATATAAAGTTTAACATATTAGTATTTTTCTAAAACACACCTATCGTGTCGCTTTAGAAGACATTGATTCATCCACTAGCATTGTATGGATTA
Organism: Leuciscus idus; assembly: GCA_021554675.1. Lineage (NCBI taxonomy): Eukaryota > Metazoa > Chordata > Actinopteri > Cypriniformes > Leuciscidae > Leuciscus > Leuciscus idus. Next base: position 8,346,444 of record CM038637.1, on the reverse strand, counting down.
CTGTCACGATCTTTGTGTGTGTTTTTTCAAGCGTCAACCAAGCGGCACCCATTCACTTGCATTATATGGTTCAATGTCTTTACATTTCAAATAAAACACTAAAACATTCTTCTCCACCACTGAATCATTACCATTAGTAGTTTTTGTTCTCTAACAAAGCTATCTGAACCTCCACAGGTTACGACTTTAAGTATATACAGTATGTGATGTATGGAAAGGTTCTGCAGTTGACACTGTGTATACATCTGTATTTAGCAGAATGAAGAGCCCTTTATGGCCACAATAACACCTATTCATTTCCACTTATAAAAAAAAAAAAAAACTCTTCCCCATAATCTCAACATGCACGCACATAGGTTCAGCTCACTTCAGAGAGGTCATTAACATTGTTATTGCGCCAGGTACACTCAGAGGGCTGAAACAATTATTGCAATAATATAGGATGACACATGTGAATGGGGACATGGAGAGAGAACACTAGACAGTAGAGAACACTGATTCAGCTACTGGAGGACAATAAATAAAATGAGAGAGGGAGAAAGATGAATTAACTGTCAAAGGTAAGCTCCAACAAAGAACTCATACATCCTCAAAATAACACCTAATGGACCGACACAGAGCGCGCTACATCCGAAAATCCAAAGTGCAGAGACGAGTTACAACGGAGCCAATTATGCATATCAAACGTTATAGAAGGGACTTTCCCCTCAGTCATAATTCATCCAGCCCGGAGCAGATGGCCCTTTAATCATTGCAGACATTGGCACATGCTAGACACGAGGGTTTCAGAACGATGGACAAAAGCCAGTGGTTTAAGCAGTTCAGCACCATGGACAGCGACCAAAAAGTTCCACTCGTATTTTTGGCACATCCGCAAAGCAAACCACACCACTCCACATCAAATCACCTGCTTTCTTTTCTTTCTGTTTTTTTATCCACGTCCACTTCCTCTCTCACCCCCTATCCGTCCATCTTCCTTTTTATCTTTCTCTCTCTTCCTCTCTCCCAACCGTTCCCTCCCAGCGCCAGTTCCGATCCCCTCCCTGCTTTCCTCTGTGGGCTGTGAACAGCAGTGTCATGGACGAGACCTTTTCCAGGTAATTGAGTCCTCTAGCTCACACCACTAATTTGCGAAGCTTGAGTCTCCCGAGCAGTTACCCGAGAGACAAAAACGGGAAGAAGGAGTGAAAGTGAGAAGGAGAAAATAACTGGACTGAGTACAATATGTTAATTGGTTTCCTGTAATTGACAGGCTTTGGAAAGGTCATTGAGTATTTCAGAGGACTGCGAGAAGCATTTTACTCGGCGGGAACTGAAAGGGGACTGTAGCTAAAACCGTCAGTGAATGTCGGATTCACGCGTGGTAACGATCAATTACTGCTGTTTTTCCGCATAAGGAAGCACAGCAATGACTCACCAAGTTGGCGCTTATGTTTGAGAATAAATAAGCAAGAGTTCAAAGCGAGAGATAAACCGTGAGCGCTCCTGCCACTCAAACCACATAACTGTTAAAAAATAAAAAATAAAAATAAAATAACCATACATCACCTCAAGTCATATCTTCTCAAAAAAAGTGCATGTTGATTGATCATTCTGCCGGCTCCTCATTCTGAATCTCAACAAAGACTCTACCATCATGCACCTCAACTAAACCTGCTATTTTTCATTTGGTTTTGTTATCCAACATACTGTGAATGCAGAGTAAATACCTTTGAGTGTACTCTGTCTCTGCCTGCAATGGTTCAACGGGTTCTATACTAGTTTGGATTGGGCAAAAAACAAGAATAATGAGCGCATATTATATTAGAACTGTTTTGTCTGAACTGTGGCCAAATCGTAGCACATATGAAAAAACTCATTGATCTGTAGTGATCATATGGACAACACAGGTTTGAGTCGGGCTCTGAATATATTAGAATATATTACTTAACTATAACTTTATGTAATAACTTTCCACAGAAGAATAACATAGTTCAGAGTTTCTAAACTATTATTATTATTATTATTTTGAACATCAAACTGGAATGTGATTTCGAGGGATATCCCCCACCCCTCTATCCCAATATTATCGTTATTATTAGTTCAAGTAAATAGTAGCTGTGGTAATATATATGTTTGTTAAAAAGGGGTACAAAAGGAATGGGTTTGAATCTAGACTGGTTTGGTTTTTGCTGTAAGGAGCCTGAATCCAAGTTTATAATGTGCAACAAGTTGTTTAATGTTTCTTCCTTCTCTGCCCATTATGAACAACCAGATAAGAATATATTCAGTTTGAGTGACAATAGCAGTGTCATCGCTAGTGTGAACTGCATCATGGGTAAGTGGTTGCAGTGTCATTTCAGTGCTTTGTGCTAGTGACACTGCAGCCAAAGCTCATTGCATCAGTCAGAGCTGAGATAATGAAGTCTGAAGGAAAAAAAGATTCCCAGCAATCAAAGACTCTACCAGACTTTAGAATGTGTGATTGTTTGAGAGCCCAGCTGACATTTCCGCTCTACTTAAGTTTCTCAGTGCCAGCCAAAATGTCTACAGCCCTTATGTTGTACAGTACAGTACAGAACTGACTCTCTCTCTCTCTCTCTCTCTCTCTCTCTCTCTCTCTCTCTCTCTCTCGCTCTCTCTCTCTCTCTCTCTCTCTCTCTCTCTCTCTCTCTCTCTCTCTCTCTCTCTCTCTCTCTCTCTCTCTCTCTCTCTATGTTGTACTCTATTTTCTTCATTACTGTCCAGTCAGTTTATCAGTAGAGTACTGTAATGTTATTCACATGGACAGGAGTATAATTAATCACATCACATTATTATTATTATTATTATTATTATTATTGCATTCTTGGAAGAAACACAATCAATACTATGATATTTAAGATGTTGTTTTCAAATGAGATATCAAACACTGTTACAAATGTCCACTTATTTTCCACTAGTTGCTGCCTTCAATGTTTAAGTTTAATCAACTTGGTTGTACAAGTCATTTCAACTAAAATTATATTTAACTGACTTACATTGTGGAGTTCTTATATAACTTATCAAAAAGTTGAAATTGCTTAACTTTGATGAGTCAAAATAATGTAGAAACATAAATATAAAAAAACATAGGTTGCCATGACTTACTGATCATATCATTTTTAGAATGAAACTATTATGCTTAAATGCATAATTTGGTAGACACATATAAATGTATGTATGACTATCTATAAAAAAATCTAAAACTAAAATATTCTAACTATTAATATTTTTCATCTGTATAAAAAGCAAAAGCTCAAAAAAAGCAGTTTAGTTAGTCAAAACACTGACTGAGATATGTAGGAAACCACAGAACTAAGTGGCGAAGATCATATTCTGACATCACACAGCAGGTTTCCCACATTTGTAAGCTCACCAAGAATCTGTCTTTCGAGACTTGGGCGAAAGGAACTCATTTATCAAATCCCTGTCGTGTGCCCTCGCTTCCATTTGTGAAGCACAACTGAATCCATTTCTAGGCAAATTTAATCAAATATTTCCTCTGGTGTAACATGATGTATTTCCTCAGCATTGGTAATCTTTAAATTCAGCCTGTGCAGAATAGGTTATGTACATGTCCACAATCTTTGCGGGAAACTTTTCTTCATCTGCCTGAGAGCCACAGAGGCAGACAGACAGATCGAAGAAGAGAGGAGAAAATTACTCAAAGTATGCAATTATTTACCTTAAGTTTACTTCAGCTATAGTGTCCCACTTTATATTTCACATGTACTGAGGTTGAGAGAGAGAGAGAGAGAGAGAGAGAGAGAGAGAGAGAGAGAGAGAGAGAGAAGAGTGCAAGAAGATTCAAACAGAAACATTAATATTCATTCATTCTTTTTGTCTGTCACTGGGAGTGAAAAAGGGTTTAAGTGGGCTTGCAAAAGAAAATAACAAAAATGACCCTGCATTCAATAAGCAGAACAAGAATTAAGACGTTTTGACATGAAGCAATCATTGACCGTAAAATCGTGAATTCTGAATAATTTTTGCACTTTGTGACTGGTCAGTTCCTATCTACACTAGAACAGCAGTTCAACCATGATTACTTTTTAGATTATATTGACCTGATTTTGCATGCTGACATATTCTACACTTTCAATATAAAGGCCCCTGGCTAGAAGAACATTTTCTCACTTCGGAAAAGTTCAGTGTGAAAAAAAAAAAAAAAAAAAAAAAAAAAAAAAAAAAAACCTTAGCCTTCAACAACCTTTCAACTTGAACACAGATCAAGATTGTCGATCATTCCAAGCATGTGCAGGAAAATGTAAAGAATTGGGAGTTTATAAGGTCTTTGAATATTCAAAATATATTTTGCTTCAGTGGGAGGAAATGGCATTTTGTGTTCAAGCCAAACCGTTCATTTGGTGAAGATGCCGTGGCCCTTTATTCTTGAACAAGATACAGTAATAAGATATGGCTAATGATAATTATGAGGCCAGACACAGGTATGCAAAATACCCACATTAGGCATGACTGAAAGAGCCAGATAATGGCAGAATCATAATTTTAGGTTATTGGAGAAATGGAACCATTTTTACATCCTTTTACAGTATTACATTTCAAAAAGTAGCAGCATTGCCAAGATACAATCACCCTTCTAGTTTGGTGGCCTTGCTGTCAAATTCACTATAGATTTGTTAAGGAAAAGGAGATGAAAATGAAAAATCAATTCAGTCATTTTTGTAAGGCTTGGTCTGAAAATGATCTGACCCAATTTTTGTGAAGATTTAATAAAAATAATAATAATAATAATAAATAAAATAAAAAAAAATTCTTGGTCCTCTGTTTGATTTACCAGGGAATGCATGAACTGAAATGTACACTTAAAATGTAATGCAAGTTGCTTTTAATAAAAATGCCAGTCAAATGCATAAATGGTGAAATGGTAAAAAACGTTTTTTTTTTTTTTTTACTGAAACTAGAGGCTAAACTATACAGTATTTGAGAGACAAAACTAAAAGTGTGGCAAAATACAGCCCAGAGGAAACAAATTACTTCAACAGATGGCAGTAGCAAGTCACCTAAAAAAGAAAACATCCATGACGGATTGACTTGCTGATATATGATGTCCAATCCGAAACCCATCTAATCTGTGTGCAATGACACTGTAATGAAGGAGAAAGAGCCCATAATAAGTAAATCAACCCTAGGAAACAGGCAAGAGAGGGTGGTCAGAGGTGGGGTTGGGGTTGTTCTTGCTTCTCATGATTCCTCCTGGAGAGAACAATGTCAAGTCAATTTTCTGTCATTATCCTACAATATATCTACATTTTTTTCTCCTAGAGTCCATTGTGAAAACAAACTGCTTAATTTTCCAGCTTAAGACCCTAGTGATCTCGCAAATGTCCCTTCAAGATATTCAGCAACATCTCAAACTTTGCTCAGTTTTGCATATTCTGCGATACAAAGTCAGAAATCTCAATATAAACTCAACATTACTCATAATTTTCTCTTAAGACCATATTATCTATGTTATATGTTATGTTGTATAGCTCTCTGACATACTGTATAAGACATCCAAGCTGTAACCTTAATAAACAGTATTGGGGAAAGTTACTTTTAAAAGTAATGGGCCCTATCATTGACCCGGTGCAATGCGGCGCCAGGCGCGACAAGTGTTTTCACGTCCTGCGCAACACTTTTTTAAATAGCAAATGCATTAACTTTAAAATTTAACTAATAGTGTTACTATGTTACTTTTTAAGGAAAATAATGCATTACATTACTTTTGCATTAGTAAACCCAAAACAAAAACAAACATTTTAGCTGTGCTGCTATTCTGGATTGCAGAAGAATAGGACACATGAGAACACTCTTACTTTCTTACTTTTTTTTTTTTACTTTTTTTTCTGGTTGGTATGGTTGAATTGGATCATCAAAGGTCAGCAACAACCAAGATATGACAACCAAGACAAGGTTTATAAAGTGAGTTTAATTACATAAAGTATATTTGTGTTATTTAACATATTTAATTGGTTTGGGTAATATTTATGAGTTTGCATTTCACAGTTTTTATTAATTTTGAGGAATACTGCAAGTGAGATGAGTAAATGCCTGCTCACATTTAGTCTAGAACTATAGTAATCATCATGTTTACACAGCGCACACAATGCCTCTGCATTTACTGCTGATTTCTCTCAACATGGAGACAGGAGAGCTGTCAGTCAATAAATGGGTAAAAGTAAATTGTGTTACTTATTCGAAAAAAAGTAAATCACATATTTTGTTGTACAGTAATGTGTTACTTTACTAGCTACTTGAAAAAAGTAATCTGATTACGAAATGTCTCGGTTGCGTATGCAACCCTCGTTCCCTGAAGGAGGGAACGGAGACGTAGTTGACTCAACCGACAGCGACGGCAGAGGAACTCTGCCAAGAGAAAGACACGGGCTCGCTTCAGGGAGCCGTACCGTGGAGAATACACATATGGGATCACCATAGGGATCACAACATATGGACCCAGCCTAGCACAAGTTCCACCAGTGCATACAAGTGGTAGGCCTAGCATTGGAAGCTCCACCACGTCCAATGCCGAAGGGGTGTGGAGGAACTCGACAGGGTTCGGCTAGAGGGGAACTCAACTGGAGCAAGAATGGCGCACGTATCCAGTCCAAAGGAGGGGAAGGGCGCAGCAAGCCGACACATTGCTTATGGTGTTAACTGGCTTCTATGTGAAGAGAGCAAACGGGAAGCAACCGGCTCGACACGTAGGCTATAGAATCTAGCGAACGTGTTAGGTGTCACCCAGTGCGCAGCTCTACAAACATCTGTTAGTAGTTGCACACTGCGACAACGCCCAGGAAGCGGCTACACTCCGAGTGGAGTGAGCTCGCAGTACCAGGGGACAAGGTGCATCTTGGGACTCATACGCCAAGATGATGGCATCCACTATCCAGTGGGCCAACCTCTGCTTGGAGACAGCCTTTCCCTTCTGCTGGCCTCCGTAACAGACGAAGAGCTGATCTGAGGCTCTGCGTTCTGTCCACATATAACCGCAAGGAGCGGACAGGACAGAGAAAAGCCGGGGCTGGGTCTGCCTCCTCCGGGGGCAGCGCTTGCAGGTTCACCACCTGGTCCCGAAAGGGAGTGGTAGGAACCTTGGGCACATATCCAGGCTGGGGTCTCAGGATAACGTGAGAGTTAGCCGGCCCGAATTCCAGGCACAATTCGTCGACCGAAAATACATGCAGGTCCCCTACCCTCTTGATGGAGGCCAAAGCAATCAGGAGAACTGTTTTTAAAGACAGGACTTTTAACTCAGCTGCCTGCAGTGGCTCAAAGAGAGGTCTCTGCAGTGCGGTCAGAACCAGAGACAAGTCCCAAGAGGGTATAGAGGGGGCGCAAGACGGATTCAGTCTCCTCGCTCCCCTCAGGAACCTGGTGATCAGGTCGTGCTTTCCCACGGATCTCCCATCCACTGCATCGTGGTGTGCGGCAATAGAGGCAACATACACTTTGAGGGTGGAGGGATCCAGCCCTCGCTCCAACCCATCTTGCAGGAAAGAAAGCACGGCACCAATTGAACACCTTCGGGGGTCTTCTCGTGAGAAGAACACCACTCAACGAACATGTTCCACTTCAGAGCGTAAGCATGCCTCGTAAAGGGTGCTCTCACAGAAGTGATGGTGTCTTCAACTGATTGTGGTAGGTTACCTAGAACCTCTGCGTCCCGTCCAGGACCCAGACATTAAGTTTGCAGAGGTCTGGACGCGGGTGCCATACGGTGCCCCGTCCCTGAGAGAGGGGCCAGGCAGGGGCTGTCGAGAGGAGCAAAAGTTCAGGTCCGGTTGGGCCAATAAGGGGCAACTAGCAAGACCTGCTCCTCTTTCTCTCTGACTTTGCACAGTGTCTAAGCAAGAAGGCCCACTGGGGGAAACGCATTCTTGAGGAGGCCCTGTGGCCAGCTGTGTGCCAGTGCATCCGTGCAGAGGGTCCCCTCGGTCAGGGAGTAAAACAACTAGCAATGGGACTAGTCCGGAGAGGCAAACAGATCTATCTGTGCGGCCCCAAAGTGGTCCCAGATCAACTGGACTGCCTGGGGATGGAGTCTCACACGTTCCTCTGTGAGGCGTGCCGTCTGTTGGACCGAGTCCAGCTCCATACCGAGAGAAGAAATCGTCTGCACGGGAGCGAGTTTTGCTCTTTTCCCAGTTGACCCAAAGACCCAACTGGCTGATATTTTGGAGCAACAAGTCCCTGTGTTCGCACAACTGTTCCCGAGACTGAGCTAGTATCAGCCAGTCGTCGATATAGTTGAGGACACGAACGCCACCCTCTCTCATGGGAGCAATGGCCGCCTCCGCGAGCTTCGTGAAGACTGGGCCAGCCCGAAGGGTAGGACTTTGTACTGATACGCTCGACCCTCTAATGCAAAGCGCAGGAATGGACTGTGTCGCGGCAGGATGGAGACATAAAAGTGCGCGTCCTTCAGGTCGATCGCTGCGAACCAATCTCGGGTACGGATGCACTCGAAAATGCGTTTCTGCGTTAACATCTTGAACGGGAGCTTGTGAAGGGCCTGATTCAAGACTCGCAGGTCCAAGATTGGCCGTAACCCACCACCTTTCTTGGGTACAATGAAGTATGGGCTGTAGAAGCCTGTCTTCATATCGGCTAGAGGAACCAGCTCTCTCATAACAGGGGCACGTTCGCTCAGCACTGAAGTGTAACGAACGCCGCTGAACTTGGGCGGGCGCCGGGCGAACTGAATCGTGTAGCCGAGTCTGATGGTACGAAGGAGCCAGCTGGACCGGTTGGGAAGCACTCTCCAGGCTTCCACAAACCGGGCCAGGGGGACCAAGGGCACCACAGACGTACCCGGGGTGGGGCAGCTAGGTGGAGGACAGGGACCTGGCTCGGAAGGCCCGGGGGCGGCCCGAAGCGAGGTCTGAGTGTGCGATGCGAGGTCTGAGTCTTTCTCCACGGGTCGGCAGGGGGTGCGGGAGAAGGCGTAGTCGGGTCCTTCAACTACACCTGGCTGCCGGCTGGCAACACAAGATGGGACTGAGGGGTGCAAGGCTTTACAGGGTCGCACACCGCCAGTCTGACCCTCTTGGGACCCAGCGGCGGAACGGTAACCATCTGAAGAGCTCGTCCCCCCATCCCTGGGTGGCCTGTGTCAGGGACGCTTGGTCTTACACTTGCCACCTGGCTTGGCAGTGTCTGACACAGGCTGGGCGGCCTGCCTGCGGCTGGTTCTGCATTGAAGGCTGGGTGAAGGCTGCTGCATTGGCCCAGCGGGAGCGGGAGCGGAAGCGGCGGCAGGGGACGCCCTCTGCGGCGAACAGGCGGAGGTACTGCCACCGGCGGCGGGGTGATGGCAGCAGTGGGCTGCCGGGGCTGGATGTGCCGGATGGCCTCCGACTGCGCTTGGGCGGCAGAGAACTGTTGGGACGCGTCTCCGAACAGCCCAACCTGGGAAATTGGGGAGTCCAGGAACCGAACCTTGTCCGCATCCCCCATATCAATCAGGCTGAGCCAATGATGGCGCTCCTGGACCACCAAGGTGGACATCGCTAGACTGATCGCGCAGGCTGCAACGCTCGTGCTCTGGAGAGCCAAGTCAGTTGCGGTGCGGAGCTCACTCGTGGTCTAGGCTACCCTTGTGCATGTACATGAAGGCATGCAAAGAGGAGGCGGCTTGCCCACAGGCTTTGTAAGCTCTGTCCATAAGAACAGACGAGAACTTGTAAAGACCACCCATTGGCCCAAAAACAGTGTCCAACGGTCTGGGCGAAGGTATATAATGTGTGTATGTCTTTTCAGCGCTCCAGTGAAGTTCACTTAATTTTTTTAATTTTAGTTTCAATATTACTTTAGCTCTACGCTTAATCTGACTCCAATTTCAAATGATAATCAAATTTAGATTGTGTTTCTTATTAGAAAGGTGTGCCGCTCCACTGGAGGGATAGCCTCGTAACCCTTCAGCGCTCCTCCATCAAGGGTAGTGAGGGGGGAGGAGCTATCCAGGCAGTTTCTGGCAGTAAAAGGTGCCGTCCACGACCTAGTAAGCTCTCCATGCACTTCGGGAAAGAAAGGCACTGGGGCGGTGGGCTGAGAACCAGCACGGCCCGCCCCGAGAAACCAATCATCCAACCGAGACTAAGCGGGACATGGTTCCACTCAAGCCCGACAGCCTCGGCGGCTTGTTTCAGTATAGCTGACAACTGAGGCTCGGGCAACGTTACACTCCCCGAAGGGGATAACGCAGCCGAGTCGTCATCTCCAGAGCTGAGCTCACCCTCCGATGCTGCAGTCGGCATCCTGTCCTCTGGAGGGACCCCGAATGAAACGCCTGGTCGGTCCATTACAGAGAGACCAGCGCGCTCAACAGGGAACTCCACCGGCTGCGGTGTGATGGAGTAATGAGGAGCCCACAGGGAATGGTTACCGGGCGGATATTCCATCACTATCCACCGACCACCCATCCCACACGGCACCCTAGGGTGGGGCGCGATAATGAGGACTCCACCTTTGCGGACGAAGGCGAGTCTTGACCTCAACACTGAGACAGTCATATTCCCGCAATGGGAACATGAACTATCCACAAAAGCTGCTTCAGCGTGCTGTAAGCCCAAACATGTGATGCAACAATTGTGACCGTCAGAGGGGGACAAGGAGCGACCGCATCCAGAAACGCATGGGTGGAATGACATCTTGAAAAAGACGCAAACACACCCGTGTTGCTCTTTCAGGAAATGAAAAAACTCTCACCAGTGCCGGAGCACACAGGGGAATGTTCGCGGCAACTCTGACAGGGATGGTGCAGCCTGTACCAGTGAAGCACTCACTCTCTTCGCCCTCAACCGGCCGTCAGACAAACAAACACAAACAGAAATGTGATGCTGTTAAAACAGCAGTTGAGAGCTCAGAAAGCTCGTGACCACCGCTGCACTCGCGCTGTAGAACCACCAGCACCGGGAGAGACTTCCTGAAGAAGCACCGACACACTCGCTTGTTGTAATATAACAACACTCTTCAGAGACATCGACATGAAGACCGATCGGCTATGAAGCGAAAGACAAGTGGTGCGTGCATCCACCTCCGTATTTATACCCGCGCTGCGGGGCGGAGCGTGGATGCAAAGCTTGCACGCCAATGTGTGCATTGGCTCGTTTTAACAATACTTGAAGATGACAAGCTCCCTAAGCGTGATCCCATTCAGTCGACGTCGACTATGTCGAACGTGAATGACTGAAAGGGAACTCAAGTTACTTGTAATGCACTGTTAATAAAAAAAATATTGAGAACTCAATTTAGTCTCCTAAGCTATGAAAAATCAGCCAATTAGCAATATATGCACTTTCACCAGCAGTACATCACATCACATCACATAAAGCAAACTCAGTAGAGAAAAATTTTAGTTTTGCTTGCACAGTCAAACTGAACATATCAGCAGAGCATTTAATAGAGGATTACATGAGAGAGAGAGAGTTTTAATCTTTATTTTAACAGCCCTTGTTTGCATAATCAAACAGTTACTATATCTGAAAAGCAGAAAATTTTAATTTTATAAATTATAAATGTGGACTCTTTTACACATTTGCATTCTCACACATTTTGTAACTCTAACAAGTTCTCTTGCGCATGTGTACAAGTAAAAATCACACTTTTCAGTAACCCCTGACAACATAACTGTATAATGTGGCTGCCCAGAATACTCCGAGGCACTAGAACATTCTTGGCTTGGCCTCATAGGGAATCAATCTCCTGACCTGAATGGAAGACCGGCCAGATAGAACACAAACATTTAAGTGCTGGTTAGCTATGAGGGTAAAACAATATGCCAGATAACTCAACTACTCCAAAGGGCACTGCATTTATAGCCAATACATCAGCTAATGTTGGTGCTGCAAGCTAATTTAGCACTCATGGTTATAGGCAGTGCTGGAGAAGATATATTTTGACTGTGTCTTAAACCTAAGGCTTTGTTGTCCAGTCAGGCAATGACTTATACAAGCAATATCGAGATACAGCTGAGATATGGTTAATCTACAGAGAAAATGTGGTAAAGTTAGTAGCATTGCCACGTTTAGTGAGTTACTCCTCAACACGTGTACTAAGGAATACAAACTAAAAATGTAACTGTAAATGCAAAATGAACATTAATATCCTGCCAACTTTCTTTTTCATGTCGTGAAGTAACGCACAGGAGGTTTGGTACATTTGTACAGACTGAGCTACTTTATTACTGCCTGCATTAAAGAATGTATTCATGTGTTCTAAACTGCTGATGACTCTCAGTTTAAAGGATCATTTTAAACCCCACAGCCATTGTTATTATCCAGATAGAGAGAGAGACCAATAGAATGAGACTGTATCTAACGCATATTGTGTGTGTGTGTGTGTGTGTGTGTGTGTGTGTGTGTGTGTGTGTGTGTGTGTGTGTGTGTGTGTGTGTCCTCTGCAGTGTGACTCTAATAAATTATTTGATAGAGACACTTCCATGCACATGCATATGAGGGTAAGGAAATTATCATCCCATTAATATTACATATACTGAAAAAGCAGAGGAAGCACAAGATGGAATGAGCCTGAATATCTGCATGACTTTCTCATGCTGATCTCTGCATTTCAGTGAGAATGTCGTATTAACTGTGGCCTCTTAATCTCAAAGTAAATACAAGGGACTTACTAACAGAAAAGTGTTGAAACTGTCTGCCATATAGACCAATTAGCACCACTTACTGTACTGTAGGTATTTATGCTTTCTTCTGTGTTGGTGTTGCTTAAATTATTAACTGTATAATATAATTGTGTTTGTTGGCAGCTTGTGCCAGAGTTTACTACAAAAACACACACAAACACACAGACAGACAAACACTAATGAGCTCTCTGTAAAAAAAAAAAAAAAAAAAAAAACTTACTGCCTTGTTAATTTTATAGTTGCATTCTTATTTACACTCGTTGGGTGTATTATGTGTGATGTTGCAAATCTAAAATATTTTTTGTTAATCCCTGATGCAACCTCAAATGCATAATATGTAATTTCACACATTTTCTAGCATTGTATTGCACTTGTTGAAACATATTTTCCCTTATCTGCAATAGTTTTTCAATACATTCAGTTTTTATATGATGTCATTGATTATATATACTTATTTTGTGGGGCATATTTTTTTCTTTATGAACATCAACTGGGGACCTACACTGTATGCAGTACCAAAAACTACCAGAGATGGCACTGTTTACTTTCAAGTCTGTCTGAGTTCCTGTTCTGGGGGATCTGTTGTCTCGATCTTCATGATACATTTATTTATAGTTAAGAAAAGATGGAAAATCTTTGTCTATCTGCCATATTGTCTTCTATTCACCGGTTGATCTGTCAGTTTTCAAAATTGATTTCACTTCAGTGGTTTGAAGAATAAATTCTTAAACATAAAAGCTAGGACAAATACAGATATGAGGCAATATCTCTCATTCAGTATTTAGAATAGCTAGGCTTAAAGATCATGGCTGTTTCTGAGATCATTTGCTGTTAGTTATTCAACTCTGCCCACCAACAGCAACTCAGAACACCATGAATGAAATCCTGCAAGGCTGAACTTGAAATATAAGCAAACATCTTAGATCGAGGTCTAAATTAGCAACTTAGTATCTAATTAAATGAACAACGTGTACATCACCTGACTTAATGAAGCTGTTTTGTTGAATTCTCCATCAAAAAGCTCTAAATATAATATTATGACTGCTGGTTCGTGACACACATCAATGACCTGTGCCATCAAGCCTTTTTACTTGCAGAACTCTTCATAGCGTCTTATAGCAGATGACAAATGATCAGCAAATAGACAGACTGTGAGAGAAAAGGAGCGTAAAAGCGAGTGCAAGGCAGGGAAAGTGAACACGGCCCATGATGAAGGCACTTGGTTGCTGCTTCAGAACTAAAAGCCAGCATCGCTTCCATCCTTCCCCTTCAGACTTCATTATCTCAGCTCTGACTGATGTGATGGAGCTTTGGCTGAAGTGTCACTAACACAGAGGGCTGAAATAGCTCTTTACCCACTTACCCATGATGCAGTTCACACTTGGCTTGGCATTGTTATTGCACTGTAACTGAATAGGTGCTTCTAACTGCTATGGTGTGAATTGGGGAGAGTGAGCTTCAAAAGATGAAATAACTCATCCCTGATCAGAGAGCGAAATTAAACTTTCAGGCACTCTCTAGATGTGAATTCTCATAGTGATCTGTGCTATTTCATATACTCTTGCACTTTCTCACACAATACATACAATAAGTCTCTCTCTCTCTGTCTTGTTGGTGTAACCTAACAAATTTAGATTTATTCAAGTTAATTTAATACCTATACCTTAAAATCACCATGAAATTTAGATTTATATATCCACACCAATATTTATTTTAAATCCATGTGCCTTCATAATCTTTAATCAAAATAACTTCCCCTCCCTCTTGCAGTGACGTGTGTTGACGTGTTTGCTGGCATATGGGTGGGGTAATCTGTCACTCACATGAGATCGACCAATAGCAAACCACAACCATCCAACCATCCAATCAATTCCCCATGGACAAAATCAAGTCCCGCCCTACACTTTTTTTCTATTTCAAGAAACCGTTTCACTTAGATATACATCATTACAGGGAAGAAAAGACTATCGCAACTTCCATTTTATGCCGACTTTAAAGTACGGCCCATGGTTTTAGAACATACCCTTTTTCTCATTGTGAATCTCAGGTCAAATCTCTCATTTTGTCTGCACAAACTCCAGGAAACTGCAGACATCTCTCTGAATGACACTGGTTTACGGCAGCTGATTGGGAATGGCGTCCTCCAGTGAGTCAGACGTCGACCCCTGAGTTCAGCAGTAGCTCAGGAGCCGTGAGAGGCTTTCCAGGACTCATGGGGTCATTAGACTGATTACAGAGTCAAACATACAGTGACAAAATTAAGAAATAACAGCAGGCTATTTCACCAAGACATAATTAGAACATTTGTGAAATGCCCTTATTACATGGCTCTCTGGGAAACTTGATTCTGATAGGTCAAACGTGACATTATTCAGCCAAATATTTGTGTTTAATGACTTCTAAACTTTATAACTGAAGGTAACCAATCTAGAAGATACAACAGGCAGGAGTATACACACACATACACAGGGCCGCTGCTGTCGTCCTGACAATAAATACATGTAATTTCATAGATGAAATACGATAAAAAATTTGATGATTGAATTTAATATTCAATTAACCTAAATGGATTTGTCTCAAAAGTCTCTCATATGTACAATGCATTTTAGATCCTGTCATTACATCAGTGATGTTTCAGTGTGCACGGGTTATAATCACACCTGAATACCTTACTAATGAGATAACAATGCTTTATTTGCTTACCAAGTATGCAATCATTTGATAAGTGTAAAAATGTATATTCACCTTGTCACTGTCACAACCTGAACCTGACACAAAGCAACAATGGGACTAAATAACCCATTATTGCATTGGTTTTATCAACTAAATTCAAAAGCATTAAACTCCAACTCCATGCTTTATATCCATCTACATACCAGTGGCGTGCAAATGTGTTATAAAATGTCGAGGAAAAGTCATCTTTATATATATATATATATATATATATATATATATATATATATATATATATATATATATGTCTTTATTTAAAATATATATGTATTTTACAGTGACAATATGTATATTTTACATATTTTACACTTATTTTACAGTGTCCATGTTACATATGTTACATGCACTTACCATAGCAATAACCCTCAACCAATGTTTTAACATTTTCCTGGTTAAGTAAACATTACATAAAGACAAAATACAATTCTATTTTGTATTTTTACACTATGCAATTGATGTTCTATTTATTAAAACAAAGTATTAATCTCATCAACTTATATATATATATATATATATATATATATATATATATATATATTTTACGCATTATTACATTTATTTCAAAAAAATAACTAAAGTAACCATTTAAAAAATATTTTTATTTGTGAACTGATGTTCAGCTGTTCTTTTTTAATAGTCAACTTGTTTTCAACAGTTATCAAGCTGGGTAAACACTGGTCACAGGCATGAAAACGTAGTCTTTAATTTCCCCAAGCTAATTGCTGAATAAAACCCCCCAGAGTTCTCATGCTTTCAGGCCATTTCAAGTTTGATTTTGACGTTACATAAAGCAGGGATATCTAACTGGGTGAGTTGTTTACTTTTTAATTAGTCTTCCCATTAACACCACCATTATCTTAATTCAGGCTGATTTGCGAATGCACACAAAAACAAGAGGTGGGATTTATCACACTAATCAATCATATCCAATCATAACTGATCATTTCCAATCATAGCGCGATGGAGGCATTGCCTCCTCTCACGTAACTTTCCCCCATTCATTCTCAATTACCCCCCACCAAACCCACCACATGCTTTAGGGGCTCTGTTAAAAGTCAATGGGCTCAGGGGAGGCAAGAGAGACTCCAGCTGTAACTTTATCTGCAGGTGTCACTGTTAAAAAGTGTTACTTCAGATAAAAAAATTTAAATAAAAAAAGATTTATATACTTATTAATGTCACATTTTGTAATATTTGTGTTGTTTTATTTTTGTATTATCGATAATTTTCAAAAAAAAATTTTGAGACACCTACCTTGCACACCATAGATAGATAGATAGATAGATACAAGAAATCTAGAAAAAGAAATCTTATTGGTGATAACAGTGTTATGCTGTGATAGTTTTAGTAACAACACGGTTGCTCGCCTCAGAATGTTTTAAAATGAACAATGACCTTTTTCTGATCTGATCACCTAAAATAAACCAATTAACATACTGTACTCAGGCTAGTTATTTTCTCCTTCTCGTTTTTTTTTTTTTTTTTTTGGTCTCTCGGGTAACTGCCAGGGAGAGCTGAGCTTCACAAATTAGTGGTGTGAGCTAGAAGACTCAATTACCTGGAAAAGGTCTTGTGTGGTGCTT
The DNA here is from genome assembly GCA_021554675.1 of Leuciscus idus. Classification (NCBI taxonomy): domain Eukaryota; kingdom Metazoa; phylum Chordata; class Actinopteri; order Cypriniformes; family Leuciscidae; genus Leuciscus; species Leuciscus idus. The sequence goes on along the minus strand of CM038637.1, from coordinate 8,329,479 downwards.
TGCCCATGACACTAGTGTTCACAGCCCACAGAGCACACGGCGGGCAGGGGAGGGGATGATGCGGCGGATGGGTGTGCGGGAGTTGCTGGGAGGTAGAGAGAAAGCGAGACGAAGTATGTAGAGAAGTAAAAACAGGTGATGACATGTAGAGGTTTAATGACTCCTCCATCAAACAAGTTTTCTGTTGTTACCACAGGGGACAGTGGCAGGTTTTTTCCTCATTAGGCCTAAAACTTCCAGCACAGTCTTCACTGTCTGACATGATACAGTCTGTCCTGCATGAGAATAGTCCATAATATCAAGGAGGCAGGGGATGTCTCCCTGAAGGCTAGCTAGATCTTGATAGCCTGCTCCGATGTTGCTTTTCTCTCTCGCACTCTGTCAGGAAGATTGGAGAGACTTCAAGATGAGAGACTCTAAAAGGGGAAGACCATCATACCATTTATTAATCGGCTGATAGTTGGCCATTCTGAGGTTGAAAGAATATACAATGGATAATGTATTGTGTTTTTCCAAACATTGTTATGAATTTTGAAGAAAATAATAATAATAATTTTGTTACTAATAATTTTAACAGTAGAATTAAGAGTAGTATTTGTTTTGTTGTTGTTGTTTTGAAATAAAGCAATACTTTTATTGTAAGTATGCAATTTCTCAAAAGTGACAGCAAAACATTTATTATATTAAAAAGATCTCTATTTCAAATAAATGCTGGTCTTTTTAACTTTTGATTAAATAATAGAAAAAGCAGTTTCCACGAAAAAGCAGCACAACTGTTTTCAGCTCAATAAAAAATATATAATAATTATAATTATAATATGTTTCTTGAGCAGCAAATCAACTTATTACGCAGAATGATTTTTGAAGGATCATATGACACTGAAGACTGCAATGATGCTGAAAAGTCAGCTTTGTGTCAGAGATAAATAACATTCTAAAATGTAATAAAATAGAAAAAAAGTTTTTTTAAATTGTAATAATTTTTCACAATATCACTGTTTTTGATTGATTAATGTAGCCTTGGTGTGCATAAAACATACAGTATGTATTAGTGTCGTATGCTAATCATAAAAAAAATAAAATAATAATAATAATTGTAATAAGTAGAAGAAGAAGAAAAATAAGTCGTCAAACAACTATATAAAATGAATAAATGTCATTTGATACAAAATATTAAACCTAGTGGCCTCTGCAAACAATTGCTGCTTTTTCTCAGAACTAACTGCACTTTTCTCATCATTTTCGCAATGACTTTTAACCAGCTGGTGTCAAGGTGATTTTTAGTGAATGTGTGAAGTCTCAAGTTCACACAGGTGTCCTAACAAAGCAAACACAGTTCATCACATTAGCTATGGAAGTGTTCAACTAACATCTGACAACCATAAAATCCAAATATTTTTCCTCTTAGTTTTTGAACAATATTTGTAATAATTTCAGACCTAACAAACTCCTATTTGTAAAACATTTTGCTTTTGATATCTGTCTTTACAATAAAATACACTTGGTTTGTAATGTACATGCTTTATATCAACCATTGCTATCAGCAAAAAATATAGCCACTAATAAAAAGCAACATGTTTCTGTAAATATCTCATTATCTTAGTCTTTCAGAGCTTGTATTTTATGCAAAGGCAGCTGCCACTGATCTTTATACTGAGAGTTTTGTTATGTTCAGCAGAGCAGAACAGAAACACATGACTTCTGCAATCTTGAGATGCTCTGTGAATTGCCGGCTGTCTACGGTGGTGAAACGTTTGTTGTGTCTAGCAGGTGCAAGTGTCTACAATGATTAGAGGGCCATCTGTTCATGGGGTGGATGAATTATGACTGAAGAGGAAGCCCCCCTATATCGTTTAAGATTAATGATTGGTTCTATATTCAAATAACACTGTTTCAGTGGAGTTCTCATAAATTAGTCTTAAAAGTGCTGCATTGGCTCACCTAAATGTTTAATGCCATGTTCATTTCTGTATCCAAATGTATAATCACGTTTGTCCACATGCACACTCTCATTCAAACACACAACCACATGAAGACATGCACACATGCATGTGCACACACACCAGCAGATCCATTCAGTTGTGTCATCTGATATTAGGTTATCATTTTTTCCAGCGCTCTGAGTGTCCCGGTGCAATAGCAGTGTTAATGACATATCCAAAGTGAGTTAAACCTGTGTGTCTGTGTGTGTGTGTGTGTGTGTGTGTGTGTGTGTGTGTGTGTGTGTGGATGTGTGTGAGATAATGAGAAGATGGAGAAGAGAGTTTTAGATGTGGAAACGAATAGGTATCGTGGCTATAAAGGGCTCTTCATTTCCCTGAATATAGATTCACAGTATCATTCAACGTCAAAAGCATAACCTTCTCATATATGCTTATTCTGAGAGTAATAATCCACAGATTTTAAAAAGAGAGGCCATTCATTAGAGAACAAAACACAGCACACTCAGTGTTGTGTTAAGTGCATAACAAGTGCTAGTGAATGAAATAGACCTAGTGATTTCCTGAAAACCACTGAATGCATGCTATTAAAGAAATGGAAGTAAATGAAACGCACTGATCATTTCTCGTTTTGTAAATGGACATGAAAGTGATCACATCACAATCATCTTGTCCTTCATCTTTTGAGATAAAATAGTTCAATGAACTATGGAAATATACTGTAGCTTTCAGAAAATTGTCTTCCAGTCTAAAATGATATTTATTTATTTATTTATTTTTTGCTGCAAAAAATAAAAATAAAAGGCTTGTTCTGTGCTTCTGCATTTGAATTCATGGCAGATGAGTCCTTTTTTAAAGGATCATTAAACCAGAAAAAAACTGCACTGGAAGCAACACAAGTTCTGCATCTCCTTTCACAAACAAAAAGTGTGTTTATCTAGGAACATTTTAAGGCACAGAAGCAAAGTACAAAATGGTACACAAACAACAACCACCTTAATTATTTTTTGGGGGGGGGGGGGGGGGGGCATAATAACATTATGCATTGTCAGTGGGAATAATAATAATAAAATATATATATATATATTTTAAGAGAAAAATACATTATTGCCTAAATCTAAAAATGCAATATAAAAGATAGTTCATTCTAATGAATTTTCAACATGTCAACAGTCTACACTCTAACATTCTATGAGTGAGCTTTTCCTTTTCCTTCAGCCTCTTTTACTCTCTATCCGTGTCTGACTTATTCAGCGTTATTCTCTGAGTACCTACACCAGCAGTTTCAGTGGCCTACTCCCACAGCACTCCTGTCCATCAAAGCATTCTGTTTCATCTGAGAATTCTAATGCAGAAGGCAACATTATCACAATATGTGAATGACATCTCAGCAGCTGACAGATAAGAGCCTCAAACGACCTGAACTTGACTGGAGGGGGAGGGGGAGGGGGAGAAGAAGAAAAATATTCATGACAGTGCTGATCACAGGAGTGGTCTGGAGGTCACTGCAAACATAAAATGGTACAGGACACAGGGGTACAGACATAGGTCAAGAATAGGGGGAACAGTTATTCTTTATTAAATGTTCTCACATCTATTTTTTTTTTTTTTTTCAGAGATAAAACTAACATAGCATGGTGCTTTACAGAAAATATGGGTGTAACTCCCTGTAAACGGTTAATTACTGTAAATGAGCTTGCTCAAGAGCAAATAATATGGTTAGTACTAGCTGTAATGAGCAATAGAGCAAAATTAAAAATAAGTTTTATAAAATAATCATTGTTATATATTATTTCATATTATGCATATTGTACAACCTATGTTACTGTATGTTAACTCTTTCCCCACCTGCGTTGCCAGCCACTGCCAGAATTTCTTAGCCTGACGTTGTCATAAGATTCTAGTCAGAATATGAGTCTGATACTGCTCCATTGGGCTGTGATTAAGGGGCGTGTTTCAACCGAACCAGGAAAGAAAATAGGCTTGTTCGTCTTCATGCAGCTCTGCGCAGACCGATCGACGGCTAGAACATGCCGGTTAGAAATGTTGTCCGACTTGATACAGCGCCGACGCCATGTGACTGTGACGTATGCCATCAAAGTACCGTACCGCGAGAGCGATTCGAGAGTAGCCGGAGAACTCAGCCAGCGCAGCTTCTCAAGAGCGGCTGCACGAGCTCTGATGACGACACAGCTGTTCCACGATTGGCCGGATTCACCGCATGACAACGATCACGTGTGTTTCATGATTATTCAAACACCTTTAGTTCCTCTAAAGCTCACAAATCATTTTTTTTTTATAACAGTAAACACTTTTTTCATGTAGTTGCGATGTTATATTGTGTCATGTTTATCAAATTAAAACTGATTAAAAAACGTAGACTTCACTTCATTGATAGTAGATTATGTTGAACATTATTCTTGTTCAAACAGACGCTGTATGAAGCAGTACATAAAGTATTGAATGAAAATGTCTCTGAAACATCTGTGTATTATTTGCAAATATTGCATTTATTTCACTGCAGCTGTGGTAAAGTATGCAAACAGCACGTGAGCGGTCACTACGGGAACCAGAAAATGTCCGACTTCACGTCTCCGTTTGCAGCTCCTCCCCGTCTGCACACGGCACCTCTCGCCGATCGGTTACATCCAGCCGCAGCCGATGTCGAACACACCTAATGCCTCTGCACTCAATTGGATAGAACTACAACCAATCAGAGCAACGGAGTAAGTGACGTATGTTGTTCATTCATCTTTCTGATCGACAAATGCCTTGGTCACGTTCTCTGTTCCTCTTTTAAAATGAATGCGCTGTCGATATCTTCTACAACAGATAGAAGTCGGAATCTATATAACAGTATATACTTCTGTTATAACAGTATAGAAGATATCTGTCGATATCTTCTATAACAGATAACTTGCTGGCAGAATCTACATGATGTTTCATAAACAAAGTTCGGGAGGAGCACGTTCAAATAATCAATCCAATCAAATTGTCATCAAACAATTACCATGTCTACACTATCAGCATGAGAGGAAGCATATATATATATATATATTCTCTCTGTCAACTCACCTAACATTCCTTGACAGTTTTCAGCATCAGCATCTGACTTATTTGTAAGTGTGAACTCGTGAAATCTCAATTCTCCAGCGGCAGTCAACTTTGTTGTAAACTAATTCAACCCCAAGCACTCTTTGGTGACGTGGATGATTACGTTACTGTCATCTGTCCATCATCGTATAAAGCCCGCCCTGACAATTTGATTGGTCCGAACAGCTCTGGTTCGAGCATAGTTGCTCCACAACAGATCAAGTCCAGACCGAACTTCCTGACCTATAATGTTGTGGGCGGGGCTAAGTTCGGCTGGCATCCAGGCTAAGAATTTCTAGTAATTTTCAAAAAATATTCATGTCCCCCAGAATATTTTGTTGTATGAATATCTGAACATGCAATATATATATAAATAAATAAATCTAGCTTCATGCATTATTTTTCATCATTGTGGGTAAATTTAATAAAACAAAAGTAAAAAAACAAAAACATTTAGACCACGTCCGGATCCGATTCAGAATGATGATCAAAACATAGATGATAGTATAGTAGATCATATCCATTAACACCCCCAAAGCTTGCACAGTCCTGCACCTCTTCGTGGGTTCGACTTTTCATTCGGTAATGTTAGGCAGTTTTGATTTGTATGCTGTGTAATGTTCGATAATCACGTTAGCTTGCCCATATGTTGCCCCACTTTTTTTAACTCATTTTTAGCGCTGTGCTCGTTGTGTTCGGTCTTCCGCTTTGTATTTTCTCAGCATGTTATGTTATTTATTGTTATGACATAAATCACGCCGATGATAACTTTCGTTAACTCTGCAATGAGTGCTACTTCACCAGCTAATTATTCTTCGACAGCGATGCCATAGAAATATACAGGTACCGCAAAGACGGAAGTTCAAACACAATATTTTAAAGATGACTGTGCACATGTTTAACTGGCACATAAGGTCTATTGCTGCGTCCCAATTTAGAGGCTGCATCCTTTGAAGGCCGGATTCGAAAGCTGATTGTGTCATCCTCCAAATGCAGCCTCCATATACGTCCTTCATTTCCTGTAAAATGAAGGATACAACAGATGGATTCTTCACAGCCTTGCCTACCCCAGAATTCATTGCGCGCCAGTGATAACATAATTTTTTGAGAGAAACTGATGAATTACACTTTCAGACATATAGTTGTGGTCATAATTTTTGGCACCCCTGGTAAATATGATCAGAGATGGCTGTAAAAATAAATCTGCATTGTTTATCCTTTTGATTTTTCATTCAAAAAATTCGCGAAAATCTAACATTTCATTGAAGTAAAAAATGTTAAAGTGTGGAGGAACGTGCATGTGTGGATTTTTTTTTTTTTTTTTTTAATCTCACTTTGACTAGAATATATATATTTTTTTAATACATTTACATTTATTCATTTAGCAATGGCTTTTCAAGGTGACTTAGAAATAAAGAAAAATAGAAACACAACCCATTAATCATGAGGAGTCAATTTTAGCAGTGCCGCAATTCCACAAACGTACAGTGCTGTGCAAATGCTGTGATGACAAAAAAGAAAAAAGGCTTTCAAATGAACGTGATGATAAATTAGTAATGTATGAGATGTGGTTTCATTCATTAATAGGCAGGTAAACACTACCTGTAGGAATGTCATTTTAACTGCAACACAAGTTTTTATTATTATTTTTTTTATTATTTTTATGGTGGCAACAACAATATATTAAGACACTATTGATCAATAAATTGTAAAACATATCAATAATAATAACTAAATAATTTCTTCCAACAAATATTATAGTCCCTTAACCTAACTTAATTTGCAGTTGCTAAGCAACATACAAACATGGTGCACAGAATGTGTGACAAGTGAGCATTTATCAGCCTTTTACAATGACATTGAACACGGTTCATCCAATTGGAATTTAGAGTCATGAGTCATGACCATTTTATAGTTAATAATGTCTACTCACATTGAGTTGCTTTATTGTACAGTACAGAACTATAATATCCTCCATAATACACTTTCATTACATAACACATTTTTTACACCATCACATAAAGCCGTGATGAACATATAAACAGTTCTGAAGTGCTGCCTATAGGTCACATCCTATAGATTGTGTAGCATGGTTTTGTCTATATTCTATATTTCCTAGGCTTGTTATCTCTCCAGACACTCAGGAAAGATATACAGTCTCCCTCTGAGGATGAATTTTCACATGTGATAGTGTTTTTCAGGAGTTTTATGAAATATTGATCTCGTTCAGTAGCCGTTGGAGTGTCTTACACCCAGTTAACCAAAGTGAATGTGCAAACACACACAATAATAAACTGTAGAATCATAGGACAACAGCACTTAAAGTCGCCTCAAATGTTATAAGCAAGGATATCTTTAATTTACAACTTTTGACCAGTAGGTGGTGCTATAACCACACACTTATTGTACTCAAGGGTGTGGTCACAAGTAGAGATGCGCGGTTGGCGGTTACAGCCGCAGACTCCGCGGATAAACCGCAGATCGAAAAATTATATTTGAATTAAATTTGGGTGAGTGGTGGTTGAAACAATCAAATGATTGTTAGGCCTGCTGGTATAAAATTAATTGCACTGTCTGCCTGAAAAAGACAACGCTCTCTTCCCATGCAGTCAAAATTAATGGGAGTCTTCAGAACAGTCTTCAAAACAGGTTTGTCCTAGTTGTCACCCTGACATGACAGTGCATAGTTAATTAGGCAATAATGTGAATGACTTGTTATTTTATTTGAGCTTTCTTTCTTTTTGCAAAAAAATAAAGTGCAATAGTCATTAATTAGTAGTAGGCTAAATAGCAGCATTAAGTTGTGTGCCAAATTGTATTTTTTATTACAATGATAAAATTGTACAGTAGCCTAGTCAGGTAAGGCCAGGTTTGCCGATGTGTGTGTGTTTTTTTTTTTTTAGGCTATTTATTTATTTTTTGTCCCTGTGCACTGATTGGAGACGGAGTTCACGGCTGATATTCTGGGGATACAACATAGCCAATAGGCTATACTAGTAGGGACTTTAGCCTTAAAATATATTTTCTGTATTGGATCAGTATCCTTTCTAGAACAGGCAAGAGCTTTCTAGCCTCGCGGCTCACGTCAGCAGTGCCTTGCATCGCCCATAGACCTTAAAACAATCAGCGGATGACGGGCGTTTGCGGCTTTGAAAATTGGTCAAAAAACATTGGTGCGGATGGATGGCGGACAGATGATGAGTTTTGTGATGCGGTTGCATATGAAATAATAGCCCATCCGCGCATCTCCAGTCACAAGGTAATTTAAATAAGCAAAATTATTAAGATACTGCTCCACCTTTTCATTAACAATGTCTAAATGTTACAACCTGTCATGTATAAAACTGCTAAATGATTTGAGATAGAGACCCCAAATTTGGCATGGTGGAAGGTGAGACTCTTCTCCAAGGGTATGCCATAGAGTGCGGATCGGGCCGAATTTTTCTGTCCGAGCCCGGCCCGCGTCCGACAGAGCAGTAACCGAACCCGACCCGAGCCCGACAGGCATAAAGATATTTATGTCCGAGCCCGACCCGAGACCGACAGTTAAAATCCCATTTTTTTTCTCATACTAATGACACATGTACGTTTGTTTGTGTGGAAAGCCCGCTTTTATTAAGCAACTGAAGGAAGGCATTCGGAAATGTCAACAGGATGAGTGCATCAGCGCGCACGGAGAAACAAGCGCACTTAACATGGGCGCGCATGCACGTGTTTGGTTGTCACGGCTACATAAACAAATTTGAAATTTGCGCACACAGGAAGACAGATGTTATGGTACAATTTTACATGCATTTTAATCACAAAAAATGAACGTTTGCATCAAGTGAAAGCATCAGGCACATTGGCTAACGTACCTACATAATAAGCTGTTTTAAATTTAAAATGTTCAATGCCTTATCGCGCTGATGTGACCGAGCCCGACCCGAACCCGAACATAATTTCTAAATATCTGTCCGAACCCGGCCCGGCCCGTCGGGTACCGACGGGTCCCGTCGGGCTCGGGTCGGGTATCCATCCTCTAGTATGCCAACTTTTACAGGTTTTGAACAATACAAAGTTGTGAAAGTTGAAATACATTAACTGGAAAGTCCAAAAAAAAAAAAAAAAAAGGTTGTGCAAGAGTCTTCCAGTCAGAGGAAGCCGATCTGCAGATGTCTGTGCACCTTTGGCACGTGTCTTCTCATAGTGCTGAGAATTGAACTCAGAGAATCATGTAATGTGTGGATTCAAAGCGAATTCAAGTTCTGTTTTCCATTATTCTCCCAATATTTTCCTTTCCAATACTATGAATAGAAAAGGCCAAAACCAAAACAGAAATACAAAAGGCCCAGCATAAAGTAAAATGTACAATCACATCCTATCCATACCCACCATGTGTAATACACATGCATACTAATTCTTATCAAGAACACTAAAGAGGGAACATAGCCTGCTTCGTATCAAATAAATAGCTTCAGAACTTTTCTTTAATTTCACCTTCACTGGTCATCTTCAAAGAGTCTCTTTTTGCAATGTGGAAAGGAAACACCTGGCATTAATCTCCATCTCAGTGGGAAGAGCTGTATATTTCTTTCATGTAAAGGCGGTTTGGACTTTTCAAGTGCTTTCTGACATATCTGTTCAGAGCACAAAACACAAACACAATCAACAGAAGGTTCCGATAAAGAACTTCTGAAGAATGCATGTATTAGAGTGAGAATGGTTATTGCAAGCCAAACTTCAGGACAGTCAGTATCTCCAGAGGTAATTAACTCTGAAGCTGTTTGCGAGAACGGCCCCGTATTTCCACCCTCCTTATTTCTCCCTGAGTCCTGCTGATGGGTGATTATAAGTCTGAAGAGCTGCAGGAGGCCTCACTCTCCCATTTATTCAGCCCGTAGCCCAGACCAAAACACTCTCTAATCACAGCTAAACTGTCAAACGTGTGCATATACGTGCGTGGAAATGTCCTTTCAAAATCTAATGACATTTCTCTATAATTTTCAAGGATGTCACGGCTTGTTTGTGTGTGTAGCACTTTTTCTTGGCTTTTTCCATCAAAGCCAAATACCATTTTAATGGATTGCTCTAATATTCTATTGCAATTTGAATCTGTTTATTTTTTATTTTATTTTTTTTTAGCTCGTCCCACGCCAAAGTCTTTAAGAAACTCTGATGGGGAGGGAATCCCACTGTTCAAACCCAATCTGTCATTTCCTGGCAGGCAAGCAATCTAAAATGCTGCCAGGCGCCACACAATAGACCCCTACACCCCCCGCGCCTATTGACTGCCGGTATGGTCCACATAATTTTCGACGGTGAGCTTCATTTCACACGCTATTCTGGAGCAGAGTTGTAGATTGCCTTTAAAACACACCAACACCTCCCATAAAATACACTAGCTCAATAAAAGCGCTGTGCATTTGAACCAATGATAGACTGTGCGGGGAAAAGCTCAATAGAGCTGTAGAATATGAATGCAATAAACTAGAGGCAAAAAAAAAGGCTTATGTGATGCTCATTTTGCACGTCTTTTGATCCTGCTCTCCATCATCGCCTGCATTGCTTTCTCTGTATCCCATCAATACTTTGCAATTCACCTTCCTTTAGAAGCGTGTTCTTTGCACACACTGTATGTCCATGTGGCAGCTCAAATCAGAAGAGCTTTCGGAATCATGTATCACTCTCGCCCGACATGCTCAAAGCAGTTTTAGAAAAGAACAGAAAACATGATGGATAAACACCGCTGAGAGTTCTTCCTGATCGATGGTTTTCAAACTGCACTTTGATGACCAACATATAAGAGCTGCTAGCATGCTGTATTGTATGTTTAAAAATTAAAATAAAAAAATTAAAATAAATAAATACTCAGATCCTTTCATCAGCCTTTTAGAAATAGCAAGAAGCTTCTCCAAGCTATTGGCAGACAAGGGAATGTGAGCATTTACTTACAGGAGTATAATGGACAAGATCATTTAATTCATCTAAAAAATAAATAAAAAATTAATAAAATAAAAAGAGCCAGTCATTTCTCAGTTGCAGTTCTAGCTAACCAATCAGAGCACAATGCGCTTTTTGGAAGGAGGGTCTTCATAGAAACAGGAACTTAACAGGGGTGCGTTTCCCAAAAGCATCTTTAGCCAACTATGGTCGCAAGTTCCGTCGATATCCGAAAACATAGTTCTATCGAACATTTGCAAAGTTGTGTGGTTGGAACGACAGCTCTCGACCTGTGGTTAGAAGCATAGTTTCTTGTTTGCATGACATGTGGACTCAAAAAATCCTTATCTTGAGCAAAATATGCAAGCTGACATTCAGTACAATCTATATATTTTATTTAGAATACATACAAATGTCATTTACGTATTTCAGTTTGTCGAGAGATTTAAAGAGTCGTTTTTTGAAGAGTGCGTATGTGCGAACATGCTCTTCCGTGTAAGAACGAGCCTATGATTGAATCTGGAAATAAAGCAAAATAACTGAGAAAAATGAGAAATAGTCCGTAACTTATAGCAAAACATCTAGCATTAATTCGATCTCAAACAGATTCATTAAAAAAAGTTATTACTCCAACACCCGCATGACATCATTAACCATGAACGACCAATTTGCGACAATAATGTTTTGGGCAACAGTCATGACTAATTGATTTCTTCAATGATGCATCGTACTATGGTAGTTAAGCAGCGAGTTATGTCGTTGTATGGGAAACACAAAGTTTTACTGACAGACTGCATGGGAAGAGAGGTGCTGCAATAATCAAAAACATGTGAAAAATTATATTTATTGAATATTCAAGCATGAAAACACATTCTAATAGACTCCAAAATCAAGACTTTGTAAAAGGTCTTGGCCTCTTTAATGCATACATTCGGACAGCCCTAGTTTCTACACATTTCTGTTTACTGTTGAATTCATCAAAAAGGTTTCAAGTTACAATTCCAGAACCTGTTGAGGTTGGTGACCGCTATCCATCCAGTCTCCTCCGTGTCTTGTTGGCGTGCTGAGAAATGCAGCTGCACAGTCATGTGGGCAGGTAAATGTCTTCCGAGAGAAGAGGGCAGTGGGATGAACTGACCTGTGAACAGTGGCAGTCGTCAGCGTTGAGAGGGTCAGGGTGGAAAACAGAAGGGGAAGAGCCATTATTTTCCGCCTCATTTCCGCTGATGGTCTGCTCAGCAAGGGAGGATGGAAATAAGGAGGAGGGGAACGCGAAATCATTTCAGCCTCCATTTGTAACATGTCTCCTTACAGACTCGCTGACAGGTAGAGGAGAACAGCAGAGGATTTTAATGGGGCCAATTCGTCCGCTATTAGCCAACACAGCAAGGCCCTCGCAGCGATACTGTCGCACCCTCCTGTACGATTACACATCTAAATCTATATAACTCTTCACCCACCATCGCTGTCTTCCTGAGAGCCCATGTGAGAATAGATTATGGTAAAGTGATATAAAATGGGCATGCGAGCTTCTAGAACGCCTCTGTTTCGCCTTACCAAATGGAGGTTTCCACAGCATGCTTTCGATTTTGTTGATGTTCTGAGCCATTTGCTGTGTTTTTAAACCATCTATTTTTATCACGCCTAATATGTTACCCTTTCCTACCCATTACTGTAAATGACACCCTACAGGCTAACAAATGTACCGAAGACTAATGGAGCGTCTTAAAGCTGTGTATTGGTTGAATAACCCTCCTTTAGACTGTAGAATTGCTTATAAATGGTAAGTTAAGACTGTTCACTTGGATTTTGTTGCATCCTGCACTCGCATGCCTTCGATCTGGGCCAACAAACATTAGCTATATGACAGAATTTGATATGCAACAACAACAACAATGAAAAGCATACATCAGATGAGCTATAATGTTACCGGAAAACCCCTTTAAGGACAAAGATGGAAAGTAGATATGAAAGGAAATCCCAATAAAGGGTTTTAAGCAATGGCAATCCCATAAATCAATGCCATCTTCTCAAATTCACATTATCCCTGAGGGTAAGAAAGAAGAAAAAAAAAAACAATCACCTACGCCAAAGAAAAATATGAGGATATTTTAGGGGAAAGTTTTCATACTCAAAACTTTTATTATTGCACCTCGTTTCCTGCTGCATTTGACCGTATAGTTGTTGTGCATCAGGATTAGTCATGATATATGCAAGGTATAGTTGCCAAAATTGTCAAATACTCTTTTCTCTAACAATTACAATAATAATCAGCCATTTTAAAGGTGAGTTTTAAAAGCACACATTTTAATTTTAAATTAAAATGAATTTTAAAATGAATATTAATTTTGAGATTGTCTAAGGATTACAATTAAGAGTGTTATACAATTATTTCTAATATCATAAGATTTAAGTAAGCATTACATAACAAAAGCAAAAATAGGGTAAATGAGCATGCACAATTAAATATCAAATATCAAGATATAGCATTAGCACTACTGGACATTTCCTTTGAAAACTTGAGTGATATAAAAAAAAAAGCTGGTAGTGTTGGCTGGCAGTTCATTAATTAAGCACACACACACACACACACACACACACACACACACACACACACACACACACACACACACACACACACACACAAAACATCTTTTATCTAAACAAGAGGAGTTCCTTTCAAATGCTTTGTATATGGAGTTTTGCTGAGCAGCGTCTTCATCTTCTCTGGCTTTTTTCCGCTCTCTCTCTGACAGGCCTGGAAGGATTATGGATGTGATCATGGTTCAGACTGTTTCTCTAACATTTGTCATTCAGTTATCAAACTGGCAATTCTGCTTCTGTCGGGTAAGTGTTTTTGGGAGACAAGAAAGCCAGGAGGGAGGTCCTTGCTGATCCAATTTTGGCCTGATTTTTATTGAATAGCCAATCAAATGCATGTGTGGAAAAAGTGTGTGTGTCTGTGTGAGTGATCATCACACTTGGATGAGGATGTTCTGTGTGTTTTCAGGGATGTAAATCCTTTCCTTGGCATGCCGTAGTCCCAAAGCACCCATCAAACTGTCCTTCAGCTGCCAGCCTTACACACACACACATCCTTAAACACACTCACACACACACTCTCTCTGCAGGGCATTTGTTTCTATTTCTGTCATATTATCTAAAATGAAGCATTCTGGCTTTGTGTAAAAGATGTAATACACTGATTTCTACAATAAAATGCTAACAAAAAAGGACGTAACTGAGTGTAATGTTTTAAATGCTTCATGTTACATTAGTTTTGCTTCCATCTGGGCTGAATGGTGGTGTTACGTTAAAGTGAAGTGAGTCATTCGTGCACCACTAGTGGCACAAAATGAATTGCAAACATAATGAACACTCTTGGAGAAATAAATCCATTAACATTTGCAATCATCTCAAAGACAGTTGCTAAAGCAGGGCGTGATTGCAATTCCATTTGGCACCACTAGTGGCGCAGTAATTACATACTTCACCTTTAAACCCCTTATGCACTTTACCCTAAACCAATGTTCTTCTGCTAGAAGTGAATGACAGATTCTATATTAGGGAGGACAGGTAGTCTGCCTGTATTTTCACACTGTGGTTGCATGTCAGGAACTCTATCTCGAATACATCATGCTCTGTGCCTCTTCATATCCATCTCGCTGACAGCTCGCACCGATAAAAACAAGGTGCTTGAACATGAGATATTAATCATTGTTTGTGGAATGAGCAGATGTGGAGTTACACGTCATCAAGTTTGAAAAGCAAAAATAAATATATATACCCAACACATTAAGCTGCAGTATACGCAAGCAGTTATGGTTTATGTCAGAACTGCAAAAGGTTGAAAGAGGCAGACTGCAAGACAACATGGTGGTTTTGAAATCTTTTCTAAAGCCTTTGCCAGTAAGCACCATTATTTGCTCTGTGGCACTGATGTGTTAAGCATGTCACAACTCTTGGTCCGTTTATGGGCGTTGATAATTTGCTCTAGAGAAATGTTTCAGATCTATGACGAACAACACAAACTATGGACAAAAAAAAGATACTTCATTTACATCAGATGTACACAAAAAGTAAAAAAAAAGTTAAAGGTGCTCTAAGTGATGCCGGGAGTGTTGACATTCGAATTGTTGTCAAACAAAATGGAGGCTAGCTAGACCCTCCCTCCTCCTCATCCCGTCTCCTCCCTCCTCCCCTCCCTTCCGGCATAAAGGAAAGTCAAAGTAGTCACTAAAAACAAAGTTAAGTTTTACTGATACTTCATTCAATGTGTAATGTCACCAAGTTAGATAAATGCTTTTATATATTGCAGAACAGAATGCAGAAAAAGAGAAACATTGTCTTAAAATCGTTTCGCCACCTGAGGTTATAACTATAACGTTAGCTCCCATACAAGGACGCAATAATAGCAAGATAACGTTAGCTTCGCGTTTCCCAGTGAGCATAAACAACGGCGGCGGCGTAAACAAATTTAGTCAAAGTTGTCAATAGCCTATAAATGAACATTCAAATCCATAACAAACAGTGGGTGAAAACAATCATTCACACAAATTGTCGCCCTACTGTGAATTTGCTTGACCATTTACAATAGAGATTGATCGCTAGCTGCTAGAAACATATATGTTGTATTCACCAAAGTTAACGCTGACTGCATAGTTCTAGCTAATTACATCCTTGTGTTGGTTTGGCGAACATGAACGTCAATTTAGAAAGAAAAATGGATTTACCTGTTCTGCAAAAACAGAGCAACTGAATGTCGGATTGGAAGCCCTTGTGCCGCCGGAGTTCTCGCCACCTTTCGAGGGTTTTTCCGATGTAAATTCGGGACTTCGCGCGTTCCTTATCCTTGTCCCTCTTCTTTGCAATTTGTTCATCGGAACGTCGTCTCTTTGGTCGTGTGTCGGCCATAATTCAAACTTCCCTCTTCATGCTTCTCTCTCCTCCACACACCCCCTTCATGTGCACGCGCACTAACCCCCAAACCCCACCCTCAAGTACTTCTCGCCAGTTATTGGCTGGAACACTGTTTGTTGTGTTTCGTGGTGCGGGTGAGCCCAGTTTGTTTTTGTTGCCGTTTGTGGAGCCTGTGGTGTCTAAAGAGACCGCGTTTTTTTACAGTGTGTTCAGGGGACAGGCAGCTAGCGGATAGTGAGGAGATGTTTGCTGTATGTGACAAAAAATGTTTTGGCCTAAAAAACGCGTGACATCACTTAGAGCACATTTAATTAATATGATTGCTGGAAGTGCTCTGGTCATTAGTCCAACAGTAGTAATGAAAAAAAAAAAATATATATATATATATATATTTTTTTTAAGAAAAGTTATATATATATATATATATATATATATATATATATATATATATATATATATATATATATATATATATATATATATATATATAAATGGTAAATGGACTGCATTTATATAGCGCTTTCATAGACCCATGGCCACCAAAGCGCTTTACATAGCCTCACATTCACCCATTCACTCACTCATCCACACACCGACGGCGGTGTCAGCCATGCAAGGCGCCATCCAGCTTGTCGGGAGCAGCTGGGGTTAGGTGTCTTGCTCATGGACACCTCGACACTTGGTCAGGTGGAACCGGGGATTGAACCACCAACCTTTCGGTTTGTAGACAACCTACATGAACCACTGAGCCACTGCCGCCCCAATATAATAAAATATATTTATTTATTTATTTTTTTCACCCTGTATTTTTTTATTTATTTTTTTGGTTGAGACACACAAAATGAGATGTTCTTGTATTCCATACAAGTGATAGTATTTATTTCAAGCTACAAAAAAAAAAAAAAAAAAAAAAAATGCAACTTAAAAGTATCATAAAAGTAATCCACTTAACTTGTGTGCTATATTCCAAGTTTTCTGAAATCACACAATAGCCATCTACGAGAAACAGATCTAAGTTTAAGTTGAGTCTTAAAGGAACACTTCGACTTTTTGGGATTTTAGCTTATTCACCGTACCCCCCAGAGTTAAATAAGTCCATACATACCTTTTTCATCTCCGTGCGTTCTGTAAGTCTGTTTGACGCACCCCCAATTAGCCTAGCTTAGCACAAAGACTGGATGTAAATGGCTACAGCTAGCATACTAATCCCAATAAGTGACAAAATAACGCCAACATTTTCCTATTTACATGTTGTGATTTGTTACTCACAGTGTGTACAAATAACAAGGTCACATGAGCCATTTTTTAAACGTTTAAATACTGGGAACTATTTTCTCAGAAGTCGAAGCACTGCTACTTGGGCGGAGTGATTAGCACAGCACCCGAGAAGCACCGTGGTGAGGAGCAGAGAGTTCGCTCAGAGTTGGAGTAATAGAGTCAGCAATTACTAGACAGTAAATGCAAAGTTTACAATCATGGGTGTTCGCTGTATTGTAAAGAGCTGTGACAATAAACAGGGGAGACCAGGTAATACCATGATGTTTCATAGAATTCCAACCAAAAACGCTGACCTGATGAATCAATGGCTACTTGCTCTGGATATAGATCCAAACACACCTGTAGACATCATCAAGGACTATCGCGTTTGCTCAGAACATTTCACTGAGGACGACTATTTTGAAAAAATGGAATTTGCCACACGGACCATGAAACGTGTGCTGAAGGATACGGCCATCCCATCGATAGTAAAGACAGGACAAAGTGGATCACCTGCGGCTGCGGTAAGTGTTCCGTTATGTTTTTAGATGACTAGCCTACTGTTACAGTGCCATTAGCTAGATGTAATGTAACTTTAGTGACACTATTACATGAATAGGGTGCTCACTACCAGTGTTGGGGGTAACTCATTACAAGTAACTTGAGTTACGTAATCAGATTACTTTTTCAAGTAACTAGTAAAGTAATGCATTACTTTTTCAATTTGCAATAAAATATCTAAGTTACTTTTTCAAATAAGTAACGCTAGTTACTTTTTCACATTTATTGACTGGCAGCTCTCCTGTCCCCATGTTGAGAGAAATAAAGTGAGGTGGTGGTGTGTGCGCTGTGTAAACATGATGGTTATTGTAGTTCTAGACTAAATGTGAACTTGCATTTACTCATCTCACTGCCACGAAAACATTCAGTGTTCCTCAAAATGAATAAAAACAGTAAAATGCAATCTCAGAATTTTACTCAACTTTTATAATTAACTATTAAATTACACAAATATACTTTGTGTATTTAATCTCACTTTATTAATCAATGTCTTTGCTGCTGACCTTCAATGATCTAATTCAACCATACTAAGCAAAAATTACTTTAGATAAGATTTAGAAATAAAAGTGTTGAACTTCCTTCTCCTCCGTTAGTTTGAGCGGCGCCCTCTACTGTACAAGCTTAATATGCATTTCCTTCAGCCTGAGGCTTATTCAGTTCATTTTTGGTGTGAAAGGGCCTTAACATTTGCCAAAAATATAACTTTTTTGTTGTTCTTGTTATTAAAAAAACAAACAAGCAAGCCCAGCCCAGGTGAGAAAAAGTAACGTAAAAGTAACGTAACGCATTACTTTTCATAAAAAGTAACTAAGTAATGCAATTAGTTACTTTTTTTGGGAGTAACGCAATGTTGTAATGCATTACTTTTAAAAGTAACTTTCCCCAACACTGCTCACTACTACTACAGTTGTTCAGAGTGCACTTGCACTCCCAGACCTGCACGCTCAGACACCAGCGCTTCCTCTATTGGGTTAGTCACGTTGGTTTTGTTGACGGAACGGTGCTTCTCGGGTGCTGCGCTAATCACTCCGCCCAAGTAGCAGTGCTTCGCCTTCTGAGAAAATAGTTCCCAGTATTTAAACGTTTAAAAAATGGCTGTGTCTCATATGACCTTGTTATTTGTACACACTGTGACTATACAAATCACAACATGTAAATAGGAAAATGTTGGCGTTATTTTGTCACTTATTGGGATTAGTATGCTAGCTGTAGCCATTTACATCCAGTCTTTGTGCTAAGCTAGGCTAATTGGGGGTGCATCAAACTGACTTATAGCACGCACGGAGATGAAAAAGGTATGCATTGACTTATCTAACTCTGGGGGATACGGTGAATAAGCTAAAGTCCCAAAAAGTCGAAGTGTTCCTTTAAGTATATTTTCTCATTGTGTTCAATAAAAATAAAAAAAGTATCAGTTTAGATCATATCTCACATCACTGATGCAAAATATCTTTGGTTCGATGATAAGTTTTAAAAATAGAGACTACAAATGGAATTTCATAACACTGGAAGAAAGGAGGACTAGCAGCATATAACAACACACATTTCGGTCTATTTATCACAAAAGCTGTTGTATAGCTGTCATATTAGAAGAGTTTGAAAATATTGAATGAGTCATACAGATTATGTAATTTTGCCAATATAAATTGTCATCCCACTTTCTTTTCAATAATACCACAGGGTTGGAACAACATGTGGTGAGTAAATGAGGACATCATTTCCATTTTGGGATGAACTATTCCTTGGATTCCTTTTTATAAATTCAATCATGTTTTATAGGAAATAAAGATTTTTAGAGTTCTTTCAACAAACTCAAGACATACACGGTGAAATGTAAAGTAACATAAAACACATTTTCTTATTGATTTCTACAAAGATATAAAATATGGACTGAATAATTCCATATAAAGGGATTGCATAACTGATAACAAATCACAGGAGATGTAAAACTTTATCATCTAACAGAATAATTCAAATCATAACTATATAACTTTAAATTTAATGTTGGCCTAAGGCAAAACTTAATTAATTTGCTGAGCGAGACCCTGTAGAAAGCCAGCATTAGGTGAAACTGCATTCTCTCATCTGGACTATAGCAGCAACTGCTGCTGAATCCAAAATCATTGTTGACTTTTCCCAAATGTCAAATGTGCAACTCTAAACGAAGAGATTAGAGACACTTGCAGATGAGCTGTTTTTGATGCTCTTTTTATCAGTGTTGTTATTGTTAAAGGTATAGCGGAGGATCTTTCCAAATTTTAGATAAGACCCGCCCTCTCCACTTTTTGAAAAGTTTGATTGATTCACCAGAATGATTGACAATTAGGAGGACCAATAGTTTAGACTACCCACCAGGAAGTAAAACATCCTCCGCTATACCTTTAACTAAAAGTAAACTAAGAAAAAACATTTTCATATTAAAATGTTATGATATAAAATCATAAAATCATGTATATAAGATAAAAATTAGAAACTGAAACTGAAATAACTAACTGAAAAAAAAGTACTATAAAAAGTTTGGAAACATTACCATTTTTCATGTTTTTGAAAGAAAGTCTCTTCAAGGCTCATCAAGGCTGCATTTATTTGATTGAAATATACTAATATACTTTAAAATATAATTTATTTATATGATGCAAAGCTGAATTTTCTTCATAAAGTATATTAAAATAGAAAACCATTATTTTTAATTGTAATAATATTTCACAGTATTGCAGTTTTTTCTGTATTTTTGATCAAATAAATGTAGGCTTGATGAGCATAAGAGACTTCTTTCAAAAACATTAAACAAAGTAATGTTTCCAAACTTTTGATCTGTACTGTAAACATAAAAGCTCATTCAAAATATTAAATTATATAATAGTATATCAATAATACTAAAATAATTCTGCTTATTATTGAGTTACAATGAACAGGGACCAAATCTTTGAAGCTTTAAAAGGAACATAAAAATACCATAAAAGTATCATAAAGTATATACTACTTTGTTCCTCTATAGTTGCTGCTAAATGCTAGCCTGGAAATCCAGAGTTCTCGCGAGAGCACAAGTTGAATTTGCTCAGTGAGTTTACTCTGGCGTTGAGTAATGATGCTCATTAAATATGCCCTTTTATCCGAGCTGCTCCAATCACATCGGGTTATCTGATATAGGCGGGCCAGAGGCGAGCTAAACAGATGACGACAGCGCTGTGACGTTGAAGTCATTAGTAAACATTGCAAGATGGCTATGGATGAACACCAGTTGTTTGAAATGGCTTTGGTCGCTACAATGAACGAGTTAGACTTGGCTTTTTACTGTATATAAAAGAGGAACAGAAGACGGCGCTCGAATCGTTCATTTGCAAGAAGGGCGTTTTTGCTGTTTTGCTGTCTTACCGGATACGGTAAGAGTCTAATCTACCAGTTAGCTCCGCTGGTAGCTAAGCGTATAGGGCTTATTGTTGTGATTGGTCGTGCGGTTATCCAATTGCGTGCAGTGAGATTTTCAAATGCATGCTTGGTGCCACCCCTCGAGCTGGCCGATTTTCATTAGTCGATGCCAGACCATTAATCTTTAAGATTTAGGTCTGGATTTCAAGCTAAATGCATCAATTTAAATGTAAATACTTAAAGGTATAGTGGAGGATTTTCTTTTTCCGGGTGGATCATCAAGACTATTGGTCCTCCTAATTGTCAATCATTCTGGTGATATGTTTACGTAAGGCCGTCGTACGTGCTCGTCCCTAGGTAGTTTTCGCTTTCTGCGCATGTGCACTTTCAGGTGTATATGTGTGGTGAGCTACGGTTTCAGCCATTTATTGAAGCTCGCCGTTCTCACTGGGTTTTTTCAAAATGTCTGAGGGTCGCAAGAGAAAAAGTGTCTACGAATGGTATGACAAGAAGAGAAAGGCCTCTGAAGAAAGAAACAAGACCAGAGTGTTTTTGGGAGAATATTTCACACGCTGGCGTGCGCTAAAAGTACAGGTTGGGCTTCCCACTGATGCCTCTAGTTTCTACTCGACAGGTAAAGTTTGGCATGCTATTTGGAGAAATCCATTTAAAATCACTGCTAGTAAAAGTTAATGTAAGCTATGATTAGCGATGCTAGCTGTCTCTCGTGCACACGTTTAATAGGCGTTCCCTCTCGGGAGCAGGTAGAGTGTTGCGCATGTGCATTTTTTCAAAAAGTGGTGAGGGCGGTTCTTTTCTAAAATTCGGGAAAATACTCCACTATACCTTTAAAAACGGACCAAAATTTAAGTCTTAATTGACTGAAAATATTCAGTCGGCCATTGCTCTTTCAACCTTTGTTCTGGTTGAAAGTAAGTTGACATTAAGAGAGTATTATGACAGAATTTTCAGGCAGTGAAACGTTTTAATGCTCTCTCTTTCTTTTACTCTCTATCAAAACATTTGCGGTTGAGAGAATCTCATCTCACCTGCTACAGTATGTGACTCTTCAAGTAGCTGACTAATATGTTTTTCCTTTCTGTGTGAAGGAAACATCTCCTCCACCTCACTCAAATTCACATTCATTGCTATGGAGACTCCTGGGTAAACAAAGCCGCTTTAATCATTTTCATGTTTAGAGTGAACAGTTGCTTTATGGTTAGGACAAGAGGCAGGATTTTATGGATGACAAACCTTAGTGCTAAATAAGTGAAAAAAGATAAATCTTTAGTTATTTAGTAAAGTCAGAAGAAAAAAAAAACTGCACATAATCATATTGTGACAGCACAAGATATGATTTTAGAGTCATAACCTCACTCTCAACCTGTAAACAAACACACATGCATTCATCTTTGTTATTACATCTTAACACGGCATCCAAATGATGATTCATCTGCCTTTCAGGTAGCAGGGGAAAATGGGTCATATGCTTGTCCCGACAGACTGATCCAGATATAATGTAAAATATCTCTCATTCTGGACTCTTCCAACGGCAGACACACACACACACACAGGTGTCCCTGCTGCATAATTCATGTGACTTTCACTCTCGCACTGGCCTGGTTTCCTGTGAAGACCGAGCCGTAGAAATTACTCCAGTATTTCTGAAGAGAGCAGACAGATGACCCAGGGTTCATTTGTGAAAGACAAGAGTAAAAAAGCAGTGAAGAAACGTACTGTATATCTAAAAGGTTTTGTTTTTTTCTTATAATATGTTTAAAATGGCTATTATTCAAGTGTAGTTTTTTTTATAAATTGGATTTGGAATCAATATTTTCTGTGTATAGTACACTAATAAGGCCAATTCAGTGTAATTAATGACAATCACCCTTATTTTGATTGTGTTTATTTTAAAGGAGAAATATTTTTAAATTTGACACAAAACAGAAGTTGCGATAGTCTTCTCTTCCCTATTGTGACATATATATCTAAGTGGAACGGATATTCGAACAAAAAAAAAATGTATGGCAGGACTTAATTTTGTCCATCTGGAGTTGATTGGATGGTTGGATCGTAGTGATTTGCTATTGGTCAATCTCATGTGAGTGACAGGTTGTTCCACCCTCGCGCCAGTAAACACGTTATAAGAGAAAACTTTTTTCCCTTTTGTCGCTGCAAGAGGGAGACGTTATTTAAAAATATTGATGTGCACTAATAATTTATAATAAATAATGAAAATTTCATGAAAACATAAGAATTTTCCATCCATCCATCCATCCATCCATCCATCCATCCATCCATCCATCCATCCATCCATCCATCCATCCATCCATCTTCTTCCGCTTATCCGGGGCCGGGTCGCGGGGGCAGCAGTCTAAGCAGAGATGCCCAGACTTCCCTCTCCCTAGACACTTCCTCCAGCTCTTCCGGGGGGACACAGAGGCGTTCCCAGGCCAGCCGGGAGACATAGTCCCTCCAGCGTGTCCTAGGTCTTCCCCAAGGTGTGACGCGCCCGGAACACCTTCCCGGGAAGGCGTCCAGGAGGCATCCGGAACAGATGCCCGAGCCACCTCAGCTGGCCCCTCTCGATGTGGAGGAGCAGCGGCTCTACTCTGAGCTCCTCCCAAGTGACTGAGCTGAGCCGCTTTCTTCACCACGACAGACCGGTACATCGACCGCATTACTGCAGAAGCTGCACCGATCCGTCTGTCAATTTCCCGTTGCATCCTTCCCTCACTCGTGAACAAGACCCCAAGATACTTGAACTCCTCCACTTGAGGCAGAAAGCCACCCTTTTCCGACTGAGAACCATGGCCTCAGATTTGGAGGCGCTGATTCTCATCCCAGCCGCTGCACACTCGGCTGCAAACCGTCCCAGTGCATGCTGAAGGTCCTGGTCTGAAGGGGCCAGCACGACAACATCATCCGCAAAGAGCAGAGACGAAATTGTATGGTCCCCAAACCTGAAACCCTCCGGCCCCTGGCTGCGCCTAGATATTCTGTCCATAAAAATTATGAACAGAAGCGGCGACAAAGGGCAGCCCTGCCGGAGTCCAACATGCACTGGGAACAAGTCTGACTTACTGCCGGCAATGCGAACCAAGCTCCTGCTCCGGTCGTACAGGGACCGGACAGCTCTTAGCAAAGGGCCCCGGACCCCGGACCCCGTACTCCCAGCGCACCCTTCACAGGACGCTGCGGGGGACACGGTCGAATGCCTTCTCCAAATCCACAAAGCACATGTGGATTGGTTGGGCAAACTCCCATGAACCCTCCAGCACCCTGGAGAGGGTATAGAGCTGGTCCAGTGTTCCACGGCCGGGACTAAAACCGCACTGTTCCTCCTGAATCCGAGGTTCTACTATCGGCCGTATTCTCCTCTCCAGTACCCTGGCATAGACTTTCCCGGGGAGGCTGAGAAGTGTGATCCCCTTGTAGTTGGAACACACCCTCCGGTCCCCCTTCTTGAAAAGAGGGACCACCACCCCGGTCTGCCATCCCAAAAGTACTGTCAGTGTCAGCAAGACAGCCCCACAACATCCAGAGACTTGAGGTACTCAGGGCGGATCTCATCCACCCCTGGTGCCTTGCCACCGAGGAGTTTCTTGACTACCTCGGTGACTTCAGCTTGGGTGATGGACGAGTCCACCGCCGAGCCCTCAGCCTCTGCTTCCTCAATGGAAGACGTGTCAGCGGGATTGAGGAGATCCTCAAAGTATTCCTTCTACCGTCCGATAACATCCCCAGTCAAGGTCAAAAGCTGCCCACCGCCACTGTAAACAGCGTTGGTAGGGCACTGCTTCCCTCTCCTGAGGCGCCGGACGGTTTGCCAGAATCTCTTCGAGGCCAGCCGGTAGTCCTTCTCCATAGCCTCACCGAACTCCTCCCAGGCCCGATTTTTTGCCTCCACAACCACCCGGGCTGCAGTCCGCTTGGCCTGGCGATACCCGTCAGCTGCCTCAGGAGTCCCACAAGCCAGCCGGGCCCGATAGCACTCCTTCTTCAGCTTGACGGAATCCCTTACTTCCGGTGTCCACCACCGGGTTCGGGGATTGCTGCCTCGACAGGCACCAGAGACCTTACGGCCACAGCACCGAGTGGCCGCGTCGACAATGGAGGTGGAGAACATGGTCCACTCAGACTCAATATCTCCAGCCTCCCTCGGGATCCGGTCGAAGCTCCGCCGGAGGTGGGAGTTGAAGATCTCACTGACAGGAGACTCGGCCAAACGTTCCCAGCAGACCCTTACAGTACGTTTGGGTCTGCTGAGTCTGTCCATAACAATTTTGAGTAATTTTGAGTGATCGTTTATCACTGACTCAATGATCTAGTCACTGTTCTCAAGTTTACAAGAGGGGAAGATCTCATTAAATCAGAAACACTTTAGTTTAGGGTCCAAATCTCACTATTAACTGGTTGCTTATTAGCATGCATATATTGGTTGTTTATTAGTACTTATAAAGCACATATTAATTCCTTATTCATGACCATATTCTGCATCACTTAATCCTACACAATACCTACACTTAACTACCTTACTAACTATTAATAAGCAGTATTTAGGAGTTTATTTAGGCAGAAGTCGTAGTTAATAGTGAGAATTGGACCCTAAACTAAAGTGACCAAAAAAAAAAAATTGTTCTGTTCATTACTCAGAGTGGTGATATGCATGGCTTTAGAAACTTGACTCATATAGTGCATGAGTCATATGGAACACTGCCATGATACTTTTATGGTGCATTTGAAGCTTGAAAGATCTAGTTAGTTCTGACATGACATTTTTGTGTGTGTGTGTGTGTGTGTGTGTGTGTGTGTGTGTGTGTGTGTGTGTGTGTGTGTGTGTGGCTGTTTTCATGGTGAAAACCATACTTGAATTATTCATATTTAAAATAGAAACTAAATAAGATAGATAAGACTTTAAGATTTCCCCCAAAAATTCTAAAACTAAACTCGTTTAGTTTTAGAATTTCACTTTCTTTTTTTACAACACACTTAAATTGTAAAGCTTAATGCAGTATACACCTATGAACACCATACAATGTAAACCATCACCTACCCTCATTATTACAAAATGAATAAACAGTGCTGTAGAGTTATAGCTAATCAACATGTGTTAGATCGCAGAAAGTTCAGACAAAGAAGGTGGAGCCGCTGCAGAAATTAAAGGTCATTTTCAACATTCTTTGAAAAGCATCTCTGCAGTGTAGCAAATGTCAGCTCTGTTTCAGATACAGAGAGTCTTTGGCATAATAAGATTCAGCGAGCAACTTTAAAAGTGCCAAGCATCATCTGCGTGAACTTTCTTCATCAAACGCTGTGATTATTATTTTGTATTCCATGCTTTATTTACACAATACCTTTCAAGAAACACCTGATGCAGGGCTGTTATTTATTTATTTGTTCAAATTAAACGCCTCCCTAAAGGAATTACACTGGAATAGATGCTCCCTGCTCTCATTTCCATAATCTAATAGTGTTTATGAGGGAGAGTGTTTATGTTGCTGTCTGAATAGAAATGATGCAAGCAGACAAAAAGGGTGGCAGACACACACACACACACACACACAATTCCAAGGTTCCCCGCTGCCACACTGGACTGACAGCTTTGTGGTCTCAGCACAGCATACACTAAGCACATTTACACACGCACGCACACACACATACTTGGCGAGTGTGAGTGTCCCTTTCATACTTCGTGGGAACTCTAAACACCTCCACATAATGTTCAACATACACACAATGAAATATTCATCAGTGCTATTGTAAGCCATAATGATATTGTCTATGAAACAAGCTTCCTCACTGTCTCTAAGGAAGGGTTTTAGGTGAGTGGAACTGAGAGATAGAGGATATTTGCTTGGCACAGGGAAGCCCCCAGTGGCTTGAACACAGTGGCTTTCATATAGAGGTCTGGAAGGGTACAAGGCAGACACGGAGAATGAAGATTTAGTAAGTAAAGACAAACGCTATCATCATGTTCCTATTGAGATCAGAGTTTAATTGTAATGATGATAGGTCAGCGAGACATTGAATCAGATCTAAGATATAATGTGGAGAAAATCTAAAAAAAGACCTAGCATGCAAAGTCTTGATTTTGTTTTTGAGGTCTACTAGAATTGTTTTTTATGCTTAAATGGTAAACAACAACAACAATATTATTTTCCACATATTTCACATTATTGCAGCACCTCTCTTCCCAGTCTGTCAGTAACACTCTTTAGTTTAGTTCCTGTCTCTATGAAGCCCCTCCTTCCAAAAAGCGCAATGTGCTCTGATTGGTCAGCTGGACCAGTGTGTTGTGATTTGTCAACAGCTTTGAGTGTGTTTGGGAAATGTAACTCTCTTTTCACAACCACAAGCTTTAACACACTACAAACAAGGCCTTGGCCCTTTATTTTACGTATGCCTTTGGGAATTATTTAAATGAGGAATATTTTGATGTGTAAGTTTAGAAACAGTGCTTATTGATGTAGTAGAGAATAACTCCCTTTGGACCTTTTACAACGAATAAACAGACAGGCAAACACACTACCTGTAAAGCAACATAGACCAAACAGAGAATGAATGTGAGGGACCAACTTATATAGCAAACACAAACGAGGCTGATTAGTAGAACACAGCTGACACAAATTAACTAATAATGAGGAGTGGGAAAAACTGAACAAAGGAGCACATGATGAGAATAAAAAACTAAAAGTCCATCATAATGAAACTAAACTGAACATAATGGTGACAATTATGGTCCTTGACTTACATTTTTATTGTATTGAAGTAGTATTGGAGGCAAAAATCCTAGATGTTTCAAAATAGTTAAAAAATTGTATTATTACAATATTCATTTATTTAATAATTAAATCCAAAATATTTGTATAATCCAATTATATTTTGCTTCGTCCAGAGTGCAACCAGTATCAAATGATTTTCCTCCATTACAAAAATTGGGTAAAAATATTACAAAACTTTCACACACACACAAAAAGAAAAATGAAATCTCCATTTTACATTTTTTAAACAAAAATGTTACTGTTGGAATTGATCTACAAACCAAAATGTACAAACTTGCCCTACTACATGACATATATACATATATAATAAATCATATTTTTTAAGAGATTCAGGATCAGTTGTGTACCCTATTCATGGAAAGTGCCATTATGATATTTTTATTGAGGCCAGAGATCCCAAGGTTTAATGTTCACTCTCAATGGCAGGTCAAGAAACTCAATCCAGTATGGAATGCTGGAAAGCCTTAAATACAGTAATATTATTCAAAAGACCACAATCTTCAGCTGTTTGCATCAAACATTCGCGAGCACATGCACACACAAGTGTCTTTTCTTATGACATGAAAGTGTCTCTCTACCTTGGGAGTGATTGGTCCAGAAATAGAACAAGTATACAGTGTCGTGACAGGTTTATTTATTGTAAGCATGCAAGCTGAAAATCAGGGTAGGGAGTAGGGACAGTATCCATATTTTAGAGTCATGTTGAGACAAAAATGGAGGCACTAGGTGTGTGTGTTTGTGTAGAGTGAGAAGGACAGAAAGAGAGAGATAGATTCATTCCCAGTAGAAGGTCCTGCCAAATACTCAATGTTACAGGAAGAAAAAATAGCCTCTTTTCAGGGCTCAGCGAGCTAAAGTTTTGAATCTGCTGTCATCTCGCCATAACTTTGGCCCCACAGTCACCCCACCCCAGGGGCAGTACATTTACTTTCACTGTTTCTCTGGAATAATTTTGACATGGTTGGTGTCATTGGGCTTTGGTAGATTTGTCAGCTGTGGCAGGCGGTCATTTAGTTAGTCACAGAGATGACATGCTGTCAAGAGTGAAATGATACAAAGGCTTCTGAGCACGGTCAAGGCCTCGGACAGACAAACTCCTTTGTTATCCACTCCAGAACAGAGAAGCCGGGCTAAAAATAATGGCCGCAGACCAGCCAAAACACACAAAAAGTACAGGTTGTTTTTAACAGAATATCACCTTGTGATCTCTAAAAAATGTGATCTGTATGAAATTGAAAAGCGGTGTTCACTAACTCAAGAGAATGACCGCTGCTGGTAGTGGATAACTTGAGAATATGATCACCCACACCAGAGCTGAAGATCACAAGAAATGGTTATGCACGGTCACAAAACTATTTCCAGGGGTCATCGCAATGCCGGAAAATGTCATGCACAAAATAACAACAAAAACACTCCCACACAGTTCAGGTTGTTTTCTGGCTGAAACGTATTTTTTGGTGGTAATTCTGTTGAATGACATTTCTACTTAAATAGAGCTGAATTGTGATCTGTGTGATTTGAAGAACGCTGTTCGACTGGAGTGAATAACCTGAGAATATGAACACCTATATCAGGCTGAAGGTCCCGAGAAACTTTTTTAAGGCTTTTTTAGCCTACAACTTAATGGTCAACTAATACACATTTTTCTGTTAACACTGTAAGGTTAGTTTATGCATTAAAGTTAGCGGGACACCTACGTTTACTTCACTATATTACAATTAAATCCTCATCTAATCATGACAAGCTTATATCTTATATAAACTTATATCGCTGGAAAGGTCTAAGACTCCTAAATAGATATTTTAGCACTGTTTAAAAAAAAAAAAAAATATATACAAATTATGTAGGAACAGTAACAGATTTATGACAAGAGTGCACCTCAAACAATATACATCATAACAGGAGGTTTAGGAGGTTTCTTACAATAGGTTTACATGCATTTAAGGTAAAAAAAAAACAAAAAACACTTGGATTTTCTCATAATATGCATTGCACATCACCTCATTTCTCAAAGAGTCTGAAAACGGTTTGTTCAAAGATTCTCTGTCTTACGAAACGAAACCATTTATAACCATATTTGAATTTCAGCTCCAAAGGGCTTCCTCAGTGCTTGATACACGGTGATATGAACAGTATACGACGGCATTGCTTTATGCAGATTTGTTAAATTATGTAGATATGTAGCAGGAAGTGAGACTGGAATTGTTAACGACTTTTTTCAGCAGTTTAGAATCGATTCTTTCTTTTAGGAGACAACAACTTTATTGATCTTGCACTTTGATCTTTAAATCTTTGCAGACCTTTTACATTCTCAAACAGCTATATTACATAAGCAATGCCTGTATTGCTTGTTTCTGCTTCTTTTTCACCTGTGTTTAGATCCAAAGATTCTGAACTCTTTCAGAAGATGCGTAATAGCGCCCCTAACTGTATAACAGTGAAAACATGGATTGCCGGACAATTCTGACAATGGCAGGGAAGCGTTGTGTCATAAATTATGAAAATTGTCATAATTGCGGGGAAAGAGTTAACCATTGTCAATGGCAATTTATATAATTGTTCCACTCATGTTAGTTCACAGTGCATTAACTAATGTTAATGGATGCAACTGTTAAGCTTAAAAATGTTAAAGGTACACTATGTAACTTTTTGGCACTCTAGCGGTAAATAAACAAAACTGCACGCGTCTTGTGAAGGAACATTGTAGCATTGTCCGGATAAGACAAAAACGCGGTTTGGAAGATGGATTCATGATATACTCATTCATGATATAAATGTTGACCAGAAAAATTACATAGTACCTTTAAAAAATGAAACCTTATTGTAAAGTGTTACCATTTTTCTTAATAAACAAATTTTTTTGTATGAAAATAGCTAAAAAAAAAAAAATTGCTAAAAAAGTAATAAAAAAAATAAAAAAAAGAAGAAGAAAAATCTGAGGTGTTACATGCCCCCTCTCCAGTCTCAATGGGTATGACACATCTGACAAAAAGTGGTTATGTAGAGCCACAAAACAATTACTGTACCAGAAGTCATCACAATTCTGGAAAATGTCATAAACACATTGGCCAAGAGGGAAAGACTGAGATCTAGTCTTCTGACTACATGAAAATAAACACAGCATCACAGGGATGACATGCTGTCAGGAGTGAAATGAGACAAAGGCTTTTGTGCTCGCTCAAGGTTTCAGACATACATCAGTGTCCCACTTCTGGACAGAGCTGCAAGGCTAAAATAATGACCATAAAACAATACAACACAACTACAAAACCCCCAAATCACATGTTTTTTTTATAGATGAAAATAATTTGTTTGTGGTTATTCTGTTGAATAACTAAATGGTGATCAGTGTAAATTTGTAAAGCACTGTTAGCTAAATCAAGACAACAACTGCAGCCACAGAAAGATTAACGCGCAGACCTAACACACATTTGCCCTGGGCCCCGGAGCAGCAGAGGAACCCAATGAGCTGCAAAAACACTGTATATTTACTAAAACATCTTTGGCTGTTAAATTGTTCCCACACAACACTATTTGAAAACATTTATACGGCCCTGCGTGATGCCCCCCTCGGACGTGGAGCCCCTGGGCACGTGCCCAACTGCCCATATGGTGTATGCAGGCTGCTCAGTGGTAAGGAGCACCTAGTGGGGAAATTAATTACGTGACATAAGCCAGAAAGCAACATAAATTATTCAAAATCAATCAAATAAATGTAACAGCTTCAACTCGGGTGGATCTATCAAAAAGTATAGTTATGTATAACCTATACCCCATTACGCACATGTATATAGTTTGATAGCGCCATGCCCTATATGCTCCAGGGTTCTCAAGTCTCACGCATTGGCCGTGAGACACACGCAATTCAACCAGTTCACACGCTCACACGCCACAACATGTATTTCTCACGCTGAAAAGGCAATGCCAACCAAGTTGTCCTGCAAGCTTTACAACGTTGTGTACGAGGCGCACGCACACACATTGTGCACGCACACGCACCGTACGTTCGTTACTAGGTAACCAACAACATCGCGCGAACGCGCTGGGTTTGTGCTGGTGTAATGCATTGGTCAAAAAAAGTAGTTTTTTTCTTTTCTGACAGACCAGCCCATGAAACATGTAGATCAGCGGCCCATTGGTTCTTTTCTTGATTGACACTGGGCTGGCCCAATCACAACTTTAAACGAGTGAGCGAGCGTGCAGCAGTGTCAGTGTGTATCTGTCAAAATATTCAGCGAGATGGAGAAGAAACGCAAGGAATGTGCAGAGAAATAGCGTGAAACAATAGAAACTGGCCCTTAAAGCAGACACTGTAAACTGTGTCAAAATATACAGTATGTTTTCTGCCCTTCATCAGCTCCTGTGATGATGATGATAGTGAGGAGGATCAGGAGAGAGATGAGTAATCCGCGGTAAGCATAACTACTTTCAAAACACTTAGGCCATGTCATGAGTGTAGGAACCCATAACCCAGTTACAGATTATTTCCATATCTGCATATTTGACGATTACCGCAATTCACTAGAAATTTAATGAGAGGCGTTTGTAAACCATGTTTTCCGCCAAAATAAAAGCTTGATTCAGTTTGCGTCAAAATAAAAGATCATGTGCTTATCTCTTTCAAGTATAGAAATAGGTACAAATCTAATTATGAAAGTTTCCTTTATTTTTTAGTGCATTTGTTTTTACAAAATATGGCTATTACGGTCATAGGATTAATATTATAACTATTATTATGTAGTAGGTGTAATGTAACTAAAAGAGGTTTACATTTTTCTTTGTTTAATTTGCACACTGAATATAGTTTGGAGCTTTTAATTTTGAACTCTCAAAGTGCACCAGATTGATGGATTTAACATTAAAATGCACAAAATGTTCTCACGGGGGGCAATCTGTTATATTTTTGTATATTTGTAATTTGAAATATAACATTAAATAGTATATTTGATGTGATGAATTGCTCTGTCATTTATCAGATTTACCAATTGTTATAATTTCCATTTGTGCTGGTTAATTATGAACAATGGGTAAAATTGGGGGGCGGGGACAGGCGGGGGCGGGCCTCCATTAGGGCTCCTCCCCTAACCGCATGTGATCTCACTCCAAGCTTTTGATAAAACTTGAGAACCCTGATGCTCTCATATATATATATCAGAGAGAGAGAGAGAGAGAGAGAGAGAGAGAGAGAGAGAGAGAGAGAGAGAGAGAGAGAGAGAGAGAGAGAGAAGAGAATGGCGCTAGCAAACTATATACATGTAGGTGAGTAAGTAGGGGTATAGGTTATAGGTAGACACACACACACACTTTTTAGTTTATTCATTGTGAATCAAAGCTATGACCTTGGCTTTGCTAGCATCCCATACACACACAAACACGCATACAGTATATACACATATTCATTGTGAGCATCACAATAAAACTAGATTGCTACCATTATAATATAATCCATCCATGTTCAGAATGTGAACACTAAGAGCTGAAGGTCAGGAGAAATGGTTGTGTAGAAGCAAAACAATTACAAGATTTTATCTTAATGCTGGACTATGTCATACGAGGCCTGTCCAAAAGTAAAGGGCTGTGGTCTAGTCTACTGTCTACATGAAAATAAACACAACAACTGTTTTGCACAAGGTCAGAGTCTGTATTACAGAGATCAACATGCAGTTTATAGGGGATGATAGAAAGAACAAGGTCACTGTCCTGAGGTTAAGAGTGAAAGTTGAGCTGTTAGTCATCACAGCTGCTGTCTACTCCGTGTGGGAAAGAAGGCGCCCTGCATGCAGAGAGATAAATCGTATCTTTCTTTTTTTCTCCACATGTTTACGGAAACATATGGGGCTTGTGACACACTTTTAGGCTCTGTTGACAATAGATTTTTTTTAAAAGAATATTTCACAGTTGAGCGTACAAAATATTTCACTATATATTTTATTTCCATTTATAATTTCACTCATCTGAATGTGTGATTTAAACATCTATATTTCTCAACCCTCGACTTTCGGCTGCTCACGCCACAGCATGCAGATCATCCACATATTTATTTAGCAAAGTCTTAATTGCATGCACCAATGTACTAAACATTTAATTTTTTTAAATGAAATATAATATAATAGTAATAGTAGACATTAACAACTAAAACTAAATTGTAATATATATATATATATATATATATATATACAGTACAGGCCAAAAGTTTGGAAACATTACTATTTTTAATGTTTTTGAAAGAAGTTTCTTCTGCTCATCAAGCCTGCATTTATTTGATCAAAAATACAGAAAAAAAATGTAATATTGTGATATATTATTACAATTTAAAATAATTGGTTTTCAATTTATTACACTTTAAATTATCATTTATTTCTGTGATGCAAAGCTGAATTTTCAGGATCATTACTCCAGTCTTCAGTGTCACATGTGACATCCAGACTATCACATGATCCTTTAGAAATCGTTCTAATATTCTGATTTATTATGAGTGTTGGAAACAGTTCTGCTGCCTAATATATTTGATGAATAAAAGGTTAAAAAGAACTGCATTTATTCAAAATAAAAACAAATATTTTCTAATAATATAAATCTTCTTTACTATCACTTTTTATCAATTTAACACATCCTTGCTAAGTATTGATTTATTTCAAAAAAAGAAAAAAAAAAAAAATACTGACCCCAAATTACTGACCAGTAGTGTATATTGTTGTTACAAAATATTTCTATTTTTAAAACATTTGCTTCTTCTTTTTTTTTTTTTTTTTTTTTACTTTTTATTCATCAAAGTATCCTAAAAAAGTATCACAGGTTATGAAAAAATATTAAGCAGCAGAACTGTTTCCAACTTTGATAATGAATCATCATATTAGAGTGATTTCTAAAGGATCATGTGATAGACTGGAGTAATGATCCTGAAAATTCAGCTTTGCATCACAGAAATACATGATAATTTAAAGTATAATACATTGAAAACCAATTATTTTAAATTGTAATAATATATCACAATATTACTTTTTTTGTTTCTTTTCTTTTTTTTGTATTTTTGATCAAATAAATGCTTGATGAGCAGAAGAAACTTCTTTCAAAAACATAAAAAATAGTCATGTTTCCAAACTTTTGGCCTGTACTATATATATATATATATATATATATATATATATATATATATATAGTACAGGCCTTTTATATATATATATATATATATATATATGTGTATATTATATATTATATTATATGTATATATATATATATACACACACACAGGTCACATTCTGCAGCAAGCCTATCAAAAGTTGCACTGACATGGATGCCGCCCAATGGACGCCGAAGGCGAAGAAGACCTAAGAAGACCTGGCGAAGTACATTCAAAGAGGACTTAAAGCAAATCCTATGCAGCCAAACGCAACCGGTGGAATACATTTGCTGCCCAATGTGCCCTGTAGCACAGACGGACATAAAGAAGAAGATTACAAGAGTTTCTGTGTGCACGACATCGAAGGTCAGAGGATATACTGGATATAGAGTGAGACGCATGAGTTATGCAGCATGGTTGTCGTTACTGCATGCTAAATGGTTGCTTCGCTAAATGTAGAGAGTTACTGTTAATCTCCATTAGGCATTAAAGCCCATTAGACGTCATCAATCCTGCACTAGTGGATAAGACTTTACTCACAAACTGAGATATGCAACTAACAAATACATACACACACACAGGTCATCACCTTGATTTAGCTTCCCTTTACTAAGAGCGCCAGAGAGCTCTAAAAAGCCCTTGATGAAAAACACACACAGCTATCCCTTCCGTGACTAACCCGATACTCATTAGCTTAATTTGCATTCGATCTGTGAATCACACCCTCACCTTCTCATAAAGGCAGGATCAGGGTTACACACATGAATCGCACAGACCCGGAGCCGCTGAGAGCAAATTGAGCTTTTGAATATTTCTTCTGAGGTACATTAGTGAGGAGAAGAAAAAAAAAAAAAACAGATGGGTTTATTTCTTGGAGCTTCATAAGCCTGATATTGTATTTACCTGGAAAATGTTTTGAAGTGAGGATAAAGGGCTAATTTAAAAGATTTGCATTTCCAGAAAAAATAAATAAATAACAGTGCTTTGCAAGGCAACCAAATAATATTGCTAAAGTTTTAGGTTTATTTTTTTAGCATCAGAACATGTTTTTTTCTGCTGTCATGACACCCACTGTGCGTCTTTTTTTCAGACACTGTTTTAGAATTAACACACAATATTACACTGTATTTGCAGTACAAATGCGACATTTGCAAAAATAGATTCAAAAAAGAACAGACCAATCACTATTTAGTATGCAAAAATTATGATGTCATCGGGATCAGTTACGTTTGAATGCTAAACATTCTAACCCTAACCCTATTTTTTATAGCAACACATTCTCACCCCAAATCGTCACTTTTTCGTCACTTTCAACCATGCTTCAATATCCGACGCACAAAGCACCCTTTAGCGTCCATATGTGACGCTTCGGTTATGGGTAGGTTTAGGTATGTGGTAGGGTTATGCGTCTCATATGGACGCTAAAGGGTGCTTTGTGCGTCGGATATTGAAGCATGGTTGAAAGTGACGAAAAAGTGACGTTTTGGGTATATTTGTTAAATAATGAAATATAAAATAAATAAATACATATATTTTTTTGATAAAGTAATTATTTACGGAGCCCAGCTCATGACGAGGATAAAACATCAATTTTACGCATAATATCTGTAAGAGAGTGTCTCTGTTGAATTTCTCAGTCTGAAAAAAGGTTGAAGGCCTGCATTATATTCAGAAATGGCCTGTGCTCTTTCAACTGAACAAAGAAAACTGGTTCTCAGCAAACAGAAATTCGCTCCTTGAAAGCATATCTCTGCAGAAAGTATGTGTCACTAAAAAACAGCTTTACTTACCTTTAAAATCACATACACTGACTGAACTTTACTTTGAAAGGGCATTTCATGCTGGCTTTTGCTGAGAGAATGGGTCTTCTAACTTTCCAGAATCCAAAGCTCTATCATATTGATATGCCTCAATTGTGTGTGTTTGTGTGCACTTGTCATGGTTATCACAGCTTTAGATTGTGGCTTCAGGTGCTTGATGGATTCATTATCATTGCACTTGAGCCTCGCATTACTGCAGCAGACAGAAGGAGGAGTCCAGGCTCAAGGTCACACGCACAGCTCGATGAGAACAGAGGGGCACGGGGAAAGAAAGAAGAAGAGGATGAGTTGAAAATGAGGAATGAGACACAGGAATTGCGGCTCGTGTCTTAATTAAAATGAGGGATTTTTTTATTCTATGAGCTGTAAATGCAGTGATGAAGGTAATATATGTTTATGGGCTCATAGTAATTAGCTGACTTCTGCTTAAACTGTTTATTGATTCTCTTTAGTGCAATTTATAGTCCCTTGATTTCTTAACTGGATGACCTACCTGCCTTTCTCCTCAAAAGACGTGTTCAGAGCGGTCATGTCAGGAAGTCTAATGTAGCTTTTCTGGATAAAAGTCTTCATTTAGGCATATATATAAAACATTTTGAGCAGTAGTCATGTAACTACCAACATTTCCACATAAACCACACCTATTTGGTGTTCAGTAACATGGCCCACAATTAAAGGGATAGTTCACCCAAACATGAACATTCACTAATTAGGTCAACAGGAAAATCCATACAAGTATTAAAAGGCATTTGCGTGACTTTGAAAGACTTAAGGCCCTTTCACACCAGACGCGTAACGAAAAAGCGACGAATAAGCTAATAGTTCGCGTTAAAACCATTCACATCAGCCGCGACGCGAATTTGTGACTTCTGTGACGTTCAGAGCTTCAACATTCCAAAACTTTCGCGCCGACAGCTGAGAAAACATGGACACTTCATCATCATCATCCAGTGAAGACGAGCCTGAAGGGGAGTATGCTAGTTTCGCGTTCGGTGTGGAAGCACTCGTTACACAAACAGCTGATCCAAAAATAAAACCATTGCGCAAATTATTTGTGCGTCAAAATTGCGTCCAGTGTGAAAGGACCTTTAGAATGTAGCACATAAGTTGTCTACTTTAAAAGACTACTTTTTTAAATTTATTTTTTTGTGAGCTTTCCAGCTCCTGGGGCCCGTTCTTCGTACGTCGCTAACTCAGTTAGCTGGATTTGATTGTTGGCGATTTGGCATGATCTTGGATTGTTTGGTTCTTCGACGCTCATCCTGAACTTGCTGTCATAGCAACAGGTGCGCAAACTTAAACCTGCTCGCGAGCAGGCTTATTTCATGTTAACAGGATTAGACTGCGGCTTTATAAGCGGAGCTGATACGGGAAGTCCAGCGCAGCGCGATAGTGCACTTTCTGAGATATATATTTTTTCTCGTGACTCGTGAGATTGTCGTTTACATTATTAATTTGTTGGAAACGCACATTTATGTTCGACTTGTCGGAGTCTGGCTTTAACCACAGCACAAACTGTTTGCATTGCCCTAAGATTATTTGCGAGTGGCTCTATCCGTTACACTATTGGAGATGCAGATAACTTGATGAAAAGTGCTGTCTGTCGTGTCATTCGGAGTTTACCTGGCGCTTTTAGGTTTAAAAAACAGTTTTAGGTTTTTTTGTGGCATTTCCAAGCCACTTAAGACCCAATATTGTAAAGCAGTTTTTTTTAAAGCTGTTTTTTTAGGCTATCATAATTTTTTTATGAAGATCATGCAATCATGACCATGCCGATTACAGTATGTGTCACTCAGGCTTCACTAACGTGATTGGTACCATAGACTATATAGACTGCCATCAAGGCCTCAATGAAGGGGATTATGTGAACAGAAAGGGGGTTCACAATGTAAATGTGCAGCCCAGTTACTATTGTGATTCTTAATATTCCAGATTAGTAATATTATATAAAATTAAAAAAAGGCAGTTGACTAAAATCTTCCATATCACAAATGTGAAAGCAAAATGGCCAGGATCTGTGCATGACTTAAGAATTTTCAGAGATTCACATTATGCACATTATTTGAAAGTGGTAAGGACAGTTCCACAATTAAATATCAAGCTCACTGTATTACACTTATGCTGATCCTAACAGAACTGCATTTTTTCATAGGTGATTATGACATGTTCCTGCCTGCAGACAGGTGTTTTATGACCCCATTCCCTGACCCAAACCAGTTACAATGCAGCTCTAGCCAGGACAAGGGCACACAATTAAATGAACTTTGGCTAAAGGGAAGATTTCAGTGTCTGAAAAGTCTGAGGGTTGCACACCTGACAGGGCCTGTGACATTGTTGCATGTGCCATATTACACAACATTGCCAAAAAAACAACAAAAACAAAACACTTTTCATTAAATGTTTAATAAAAGACAAATATGCTTCCTTGAGTTTTATTTCAATTGTTCTTTGTAAAGAAAAGCCAGTGGTCAAGTGCCTGCAACAAGAGATATTAGACACATGCCTCGTGCAACAAATAAAAAGGAAAAGTTGGCTATACACTGCCCAACTGTAGGCCTATGTCTCCTCTGTCTGTGCAGACTCTTCTGTAGGCCTTTCTGTAGATGTGGAATCCTGCAACTTATATTGCAGCCATAAAGCATACAAGTATTATATGTTATTTATGCACTTGCAGGTAGGCTAGTTCCTCCATATGACAGTTATCTGAGAGGGTTTATTCACTGTCCAGTGCAATGGAAACAAATGGACATTACAAAGTCTTATACTTTCTTTCCTTTGGAAAGTTAGAAAATGTCCACTTACTGCACATATTTCAGCACCACTTTCTTGGGAACAGATACAAGTGTTGGTGTATTATGTAAAAGTGCACAAAAGAGGAAAACACAATGTCATTACAATGAACTACACTCGGGAAAAATGTGATCAATAACTCATGGCAAAATATTTTTACATTAACATAAGTTTATCAGTTTTCACTTTCAAGTCAAAGCAATTCATCATTACTCAAGATTTAACAGTTGAAATGACTATACAGCCTTAATTATTTTACAGTGTAGGCTACTAAGATCTTTTCTTCTTTTTTTCTCAGCCTTTTTCTTGGTTGCTTTTATAAACAGACAACCATTTATTTAACACTGCCTTTTATAAAAGAGACTATAATATAGGCCAACTAAAAATTACCATTATGTAGAATATTTTTGTACTTCACTTTTATTTGTTTCCATGTTCTAGTGTGGTGACTCTGACATTACAATGAACAAAGTAATTATGCAATTATTAAAATACAAATATAGCCTATTAAGTGATAAAAACATCTAACATGGCCACATCTAACGGATTTAAATTGTCTGCTACTTTTTGCCAGCCCTCTCTCCTGGCTTTTGCAGACTTTGAGGTGTTCCCTGGCGTTTTAATTAAACATTAAAATTCCGAATAAACTTTGACTATTAGTTCTTGCTCTGCTGAGGAGAAAAACTGAGCCCGCCCTTTGGCCACGCTGAACAGCCAATAGCAGCGTTGCTGATCAATGTTTCTACTATCGATACATATCCCCTTTTAAACCAGCGCATGAACGCGCAATTATCTCACTAACTCAATCCAGCTATACTAATCATAACCGGCAGGTGTGTTCAAATAACCTAATTAGCCAGATCATGATTACCACGATGATATCATCTTGGATGTCTCATTAGATCTCGGATGTTTTAAGCAACGTACGAAGAACGGGCCCCTGGTCACAATAAACTGAACAACAACATACAGGTTTGGATCAACGTGAAGTTGAGTAAATAAAATGACAGAATAAATTAAGAAGATAGACAGACAAAATTATTCCTGTGAATATCAATGAAGGCTTTCCAAAGAGACTTTCCAATGGCAGGACAACAGCAACTATAATATCAGGCCTAACAGAAAAACCTCAGCCTTGAAGAAAGCAATGCCACTCATTTCACAATCAAAGAGGTTAGCCAATCAAAAATAAAAATAAAAATAAAAATAAAAAACATTGCAAGAAACCTTGACTAAAGCCCTATTCGGACGGGATTGACTTTACAAGGGTAAATGGAGTAATGCAATTTTACCACAGAACGTCTGTAATATTAATGGCCAATTCGCACGGGATAAGATATCTCAGTAAAACTACTTTTAAACAGGAAATTATGAAATATTTACGTACATATTTACAGCGGGTCTATTCGCACGGGATTAGTATTACCTGAGGTATTTTTTCCTGACCTTTTTACTGAAGGTAAACGTCGCCGTAATCTTTACTGACATCGTCCATAATGAGTACTGAGATGGCACATTCGGACGGGACTAAAATCACAGAGAAGCTCTGGTAATAATTACTTTATACCCCACCTCTTCATGTTAAACTAGTCCTGTCCGAATAGGGCTTAACATTCCAAATGGAGCTGAGGGACAAAGTATAAAATATTAAGACTATAATATTAGACTGGAAGACTAGAAACATTCTCATAAATTCCTTTTAAGTGTATGATTAGAAATAAGTGTGGTTTGCTGATTTGGTAGAAATAGTTTTTGTAAGTGTTGCTTTTGACTTGCAGCAGAATTGTCTCTTTTCATGTTTTGAAAATTACATTTGGGATTTGAACATATGGACATTTTGGATGGAAATAAAATGCAAGGGAAATGGAATTTTACAAAGTTACGTTATTGTGAAATAGATTAACTTCCAAATACATCTACTCATCAAATCTACAGCAATGTATTTCCCTGCAGATAAACATAACTAAACATCATAACCCCTGACACAGACAAATAAAACTCAAAATATATTGCAAGCTTGGTGAAACTTCACTCAGACAACCCTAGGAGAGGAAAAGTGCTCGAAATCATATGGTGTTCAATTAAAACAACATGTTTGTACTATAATCTGAACACGAATGTCTATGGATTGGATTCTGAAACATGCTACATGTACAGCACTTTATACTGGGGAAATGTAATAATAACTGAATTATTCTATGGCTCCCTAGTAATTCTAATGAAATATTCATTCGAAAACTTAATCTCAGTTCAGTTTCTTGGTATCTGGATCAGATGGATCAGAACAGAAGAACAGGCCCTGCTCAAATATGCTGGAAAAATCATTAACATGAACATGGTGGAGATCACAAATTTTATCAGATACATAACAAATCACCAGATGCCTTTGAATGAAAGCACTTCTCCTGCAGTTACTCACCAGATCCTGATCATCATGGTCTGAAAAAGAGCTCTTCAGCCTACTGAATGATGGTGTATTCACATTGAACATGTCAGCGAAGGCCTTTGCCTTTTGAAAAATTTCATTTCTGAGCTATGATCGCTGTACATTGTGTCAGATATATCACTGAGTATATGACACATCCACTATCATCCACATATCTGAGGAACGAGAAAGAAAATGAGTACTAATTCTGTATCTGGTGCATCGTAGTTTTAGATTCAATATTTTGACCACGTGTCAGCACTCTGTGTTGTTATTATATTTATGTTGATTGTAGGCCTATTAAGTGGATGTTGTTTATGTGGATAACAGGGTTTTGCGTCATTCAGAATTGCATTGACAAATTATTGACACATTGACACAACGCTTCTCCACCATTGATGAGTTTTTCCAGTTATCCGAGTTTTCAGTTATACTGTAGGGGGTGCTGTTATGGATCTTCTGAAATAGTACAGAATCTCCAGATCCAAAAACAAGTGAAAAAGACGACCTGCATAAACCAGTGCTGCGTTCCAGTCCACTTTTAGACATGCACTTGCGAACTTCCCTAAGCACTTCCCCTCGGGGGAATCCCTGCCGCCATTTTGAAGTGCGTTCCACTTCGTGAAGTGGACGAGGGAAGTTTAGATGGACAGACCCTCGTTCCCTCGATTTTGACAGAGGGAGCGAGTCTACGGCTGCGTTCCAGTCCAAAATTGTCATGCCCTTCACTCGCTAACTTCCCTCCGTCTCGTTCACTCGGATGTACGTCATTGCGAGTGCTCACTACTGGCGGAAACTGCAATGGGCTGAATTGGAACTTCCTAAGCCCTTGATCACTTGGAATCAGCTGTGGAGTTGATTTATTATTTACATTTTTTTCCCTTTAAGAATTTGTTTAATGCAGCATCCAAATGTTTATAGGTGTGTTTGGGTTGTTTTAAATTAAACATATATATTATTAATATATAGAGTTGTCTGTTGTG
Organism: Leuciscus idus; assembly: GCA_021554675.1. NCBI lineage: Eukaryota > Metazoa > Chordata > Actinopteri > Cypriniformes > Leuciscidae > Leuciscus > Leuciscus idus. Next base: position 8,286,494 of record CM038637.1, on the reverse strand, counting down.
GTGGTGATTAGATGAGATATGTGGTGACGTCACAATCGTACTGCATTGTGGGACATATAGGTGCCTGAAGTGTACATTTGAAGCAGACTCGCTCCCTCGGTCAAAATCGAGGGAACGAGGGTCTGTCCATATAAACTTCCCTCGTCCACTTCACGAAGTGGAACGCACTTCAAAATGGCGGCAGGGATTCCCCCAAGGGGAAGTGCTTAGGGAAGTTCGCAAGTGCATGTCTAAAAGTGGACTGGAACGCAGCCTACTTCATATGTACACTTCAGGCACCTATATGTCCCACAATGCAGTACGATTGTGACGTCACCACAGATCTCGTTTTATCACCACCACAACAGACAACTCTATGATATATTACATTTTTTATTTTTTATTTAAAACAACCCAAACACACATACAAACATTTGGATGCTGCATTAAACAAATTCTTAAAGGAAAAAAATTTTACATAATAAATCAACTCCACAGCTGATTCCAAGTGATCAAGGGCTTAGGACGTTCCAATTCAGCCCATTGCAGTTTCCGCCAGTAGTGGGCACTCGCAATGACGTACATCCGAGTGAACGAGACGGAGGGAAGTTAGCAAGTGAAGGGCATGACAACTTTGGACTGGAACGCAGCCCAGAAGGAGCGGATAGAAGTTGCTTATGCACAAGTAAGCTAATGTGATCATCAAACATTCAACGGCATATAAATCGAACCTAACATGAAATATTATTGTAGACAGTTTTGCAAGCTTTATGATAAACAAAAAATGACAAACTATCTTTTACACTGCATTCCCCTAGTGAAAAAAAAATATACTAAAATATATTTGAAATACTAAACAATTGAAAGTATACTACAAATACATTTACATATGTATGTACTTATGTAAATACATACAATTACGTAAAATACCCTGCAATTGTACTTTTGTTGTACTAAACTGGTACACTTAAAGTTTGCTAAATTGGAACAACAAATTTTTGTACTAAATGCACTTTGTGAAGAGTGCTGAAGTCCAACTAAAGATATATTAAGTGTAATTGATTGTGCTAAAGTGGGACTATTTCAAGTATATATAAAAAAAAAAAAAAAAACGCTTTAAATATTATAAAGAGATCATATAATCCTTATTAATAATGGTATTAAAACACATTTTAGACTTAATATTAAGAAATGTGCATTGTGCAATAAAATAAATACTCCAAATAAAGATTCATTCTAATTTTATAACAGTAAGTCTTAAGTGATATGTCAATAAATTATGTTAATGGATTTGAAGTGTATGAAATACATTTATTTTAAATAGATTTTACTATAGGGTTTTTTATTTTATTTTATTTTATTTTATTTTATTTTATTTTATTTTTTACTAGGGTTAGTGAACAAATTCAGTCAAAATATATCTGTGTGACAAAATAATAGGTTTAATGACTACAAAAGCTGTTCATACCACAGACTGAAAAGACATTCAGAAGGCAATATATGTCTGACGGTTTGTGTTTTGCATGAAACAATCTCAAACCGTTCACCAGAATATATACAAAAAACACTCTGCTTTTTGCACAGTAACAACCACCAATACTGTTATTATTCCTATTTCCCACAGTCCTTTCTCTTTCTCTCTTTCATCCCCTTTCTTTTTTTTCTTTCTCCTGGAGTGTCTTTCAATCATAGTGGTAAAGGGAAAGAGTGAGAGAAACGAGCGGAGGCTCCTTGGAATGTCGATCCATCATCAGTAGGACGGGTCTCAACTGAGCTCAGTCACGCTGTAATTTCTCAGTTTCTATTGAGACGCTCAGCACTCCCCCTGTGTCCTATTGACAACCGAAAATGGCTTTGCCAAACTGACTGACAACTTTGTCTACCTGACAGAAAGCATAAAGCTGAGGCACAGAGATTAGACCTATAGAGCTGTGGAGATTACACTCTCCCATTATGGAACATCATATCAGATTGAGTCATTGTGATAATGCACAAGTGTGCGTGTGTGTGTGTGTGTGTGCGTGTGTGTGTGTGTGTGTGTGTGTGTGAGTGTGTGTGTTTGTGTTGTTTTCCCTTAAAGTAGCTTGTCGGTGTTGATTTCTTTTTCCCCTCTCGCTGTTCTGTATTTATTTTCCCGACCAATTTGAAAACCAATTTGTCTGTGAAGAGACTCCATTATGTGGATATTTCTTTTTTTCATATATGGAAACGTCTTTCATCTTTAAAATTAATGCCTAGATTATATGATAATTATCCTCAGTTCACACATTTTTGGTTCAAAGATCCTCTATTCACAATGTCCTTTAAAATAAAAGCAGGAAGACTGCAACTAATTGAAGAAAGAAGAAAGAAACAAGATTGAATACATTCTGGATGGATGGATGGATATGAGCTAAATAAGGAACATCTAAATGATCTCAGAACTCATGTGGACAACATGGCGATATCTAATGTAATTTGGATAGAGTGCCACTCAGTTATTTCACAAAAGTCCCAGCAGTCCTAATTTTATATTAATAAAAGCCGAGAGCTGAGAAAAAGTGTTATTTTGAGCTTATGCACAATGAACCCTAAGGGGACCTCAGTCCATTCTGTTTCTGCATGTTTGTGCATGTGTTCCAAATTCCTAATCCTAATTAACCCTAACACTTTACTTTAAAGGAACAGTTCACCAAAAAATAAAATTCTGTTATTACTTTCCCTCATGTTGTCCCGAACATATATGACTTTCTTTCTTAACACATAAGGACACCCAGGTGACAGAATGTAAATTGTCAGGTGAAATGTGCCTCAAATCAAAATGAACCCATATCACTGTTTGTGAATTATTATATTTCATATGAACTTCCTCTCTGCTGCATGCTTTTCTTTCTTGGTGTAGGCCAGCTAGGGAACAGCAAGAGTCGAGGCACACTTTTTATTTCTTCGATCATTGTTCAATCCACAGAAGGTCCATTGACACAAGAGCAGTAGGGGTGACTTGTGTAAAGAAGGTGAAGATCGGCTCATCCATCTGGAAACACTGCAATTAGCGTTTCTATTGTTGCCTGACATGAGCTTGGTTTTGCAGAGAAGTGAACCATGAAACGGTGAGAAGTAGACCAATACAAAACCTAATTGTCTACAATAAAAAATAAATAAATACATTTTTTTACATATGTTTGAGTAAAACAACACAAAACAGATTTTGAGGACAAAAGGGCAATTATTATTATTTGTATTTTTTTGCCGCATCATTTTTTACTACGTTTTTTCTTTTCTAACTAAAGCTGTAAAAAAAAAAAAAAAAAAAAAAAAAAAAAAATTTAAAATATATAATTGGCTTCAGAGTCAAATATCTTTAGTCTTAATTAAAATACGTCTGCCCTGTCTAGAAGCAGTTTAAGAGGCAGGGAGGAAGTCAGAGGAGAGTATGAATTAGTTCAGTTTAATAGGAAGAGAGAATATATTTTTTCCCCATATCTTTTCCATAGTTGTACTATATTTTATGAAGTGGTTTTACAGTTTCTTTATAATTCTCCTTGAACAAGTTTACATAAACAAAAGAAAAATTCTATGAACTCATTTATGTCAATTCTGAGATATTGTACAATGATCCATCGATTAAATATATTTCAGTGTCTTGCGGTCTCGTCCAGACACAGGCCCATTAGTGCAATCGAACCAAATATAAATTTAAAATTCTACTGCTTATAAGGTCCAGGCCAAGTCTTCGGTGTGTTAAAAGAGTCCTGTTTTGTATATTCTTTGTGATCAATATGATCAGAGGCAGAGATACATAAATGAATAAATAAACAACCAAACATGAAATACAAGGAAAATAAAGAAAAGCATGGCATCAGACCCATGATGCAACAAGAAAGCAACTGAGACAGTCTATTTATGTGCTGTAGCACCTTTGTGGTTACAGAGAGTTCATCGACTGAAATTCGAGAAAGTTAAAAAAAGGACCGGATTACTCGTGATGAAAGCATGAGAACTTTTCTGCACAATTATAAATCAATATTTAATTAAATTCCTTTTCATTTAATTTTTATTTATTTTTTCCTTAAGTTGAGTCTTAAGGTGCTGCAAGCATTTCTTAGCCAATTTTAGCGAAAAAATAAAATGTATATCAAGGCCCTGGGGCTGTAAAGAAAAGAAAAAGAAAAAATGCTGCTGAGCTCACAACAGTCTCTTTGAAGGGTGGAGTTTTTGGGAAAAGGGGCGTGTCTAATAGAGTGGATAAATCTAAAGGAAGTTACAGAACACTTGCATCACTTATAGCACCTTTAACTTTTTAACTAACATTTCACACAAACTTGAATGAACAACACATGCCAGTAGTCTACAGATAAACAGTATTGTGTAGGCAAGTATACCAGTCGAAAACTGGTTTAAAAAGTGTACTTTCAGGATCCTCTCAGCAGAACAACAGAAGGTACTCTATGTTTTCTCCAATGTCACAGAAACCTTTTTTTCAGGTATACTGAGAATTAATTTAAGGGTTTGCTCTGAATCCTCTTCACAGATAAAGGTCCATCGCTGCAAGTCTTTAGAATCAGGACATATTTATCTATTTTACAGTGGAAACAATGTGACAAGAGTAGGTTAGCAATTTGAAATGTGCTAGAGCTGCATGTGAAATGTAATCAGTCAGCATTTACTGAGTAATGTGGCATGGCCGTCACGCTAGCATCGGCTTTCTCCCCTCTGTCTCTGTTTTCCCTCCGAGGATACAATGTTGAATACGTTTCTCTAAAAAAGGATGTTGACATGCATCAGGCGAACAGTGTCAGAATGTTCAACGCTCAGGTTATGTACAGCAGTCTGGGAGTTATTTGCAGTTTATGCAGTTTTGCCTTTTTTGTCATCAAAATGCGATAATTTGTGGATAAATCCCACGGCTGGAAAATTTGAATTTCTCAGAATAAAGAATATTCCACGTACAAAAGGAGCACTGACTAGCATATTTAAGAATCTGAAAGAAAGGTTGAAAGAAGAGGGATAGAGGTAGTCTAAGAATCCAAATGAGCAGCTCCTTGCTTAAACTTTTCAAGCATAGAGGGTAATTCTTAAACTTGATACCTCACTTTTGTTCTTAATTTTATTATTTAATTTCATGAATGAGGCAAGAGTTGTAACATAGGTCGCAATAACACCAGTGACAAATTCTAAAGATCTTCCAAATCTTCCACAAGGTCATTAAACATAGGCCTATCACTAATGACACATTTTAGCTGAGCCTTTAATATATTGTGTAGTATATAATGTATATAGTAATGCATTGATGTTTCATCAATATCAGCTCTCTCTGTTTGAAGGAGAGCTAGTTCATTTTCCCCCACTAAATAAATTTTGCACATCAATTTACAAAATAAGTACGAAAATGTATAGTTAAAACATTTGGTATTGACGGAATATTACGGCAATCCATAGTTTCACTGTTACATGATATAGGGGCGCTATTACGCATCTTCTGAAATAGTACAGAATCTCAAGATAAAAACAGAGATCAATCAAGCAACTTCTGTTGCTTGATTGATCTCTGTTTTTATCTTGAGATTCTGTACTATTTCAGAAGATGCGTAATAGCGCCCCTATATCATACTATACCTTGTTTGTAAGCATTGCTTACATAACGCAATCATCAAACATTAAACAGCATATAAATCAAAACTGCCTAATGTTACTGAATGAAATGTCCAACCCACAAAGAGGTAGGGCCAGGACTGTGAAGCTTTGGGGGTGTTGATGGATTCGATCTACGCTGTCAATGTTTTGATCATCATTCTGAATTCAATCCAGATCTTTGACAAAAATGTGATTTTCTCAGCTTTCTGTTCAAAATGTTGCTTTTTTAAATTAAACTTACCCACATTCAAGTATTTATATACAAAAAAAAAAATAATAATAATGCAAGAAGCTATATATATATATATACAATTTACTATAACTGAGATAACCAGCCAGATCCTGTTGTATAAGGAGGATACAAGGCTCAGCCCCTGAGGTTGGTGCAGTCTAGTCACGCTGGTGGTCCTTGGGTCTTAATGTGTTGCTTAATGAGACCCACTCTGCTGTGCTACTCAAATATTTGAACTAACCTTTAATCCTAGTCAGACAGGTGTTATCTTAACATTACTTGAACACTGCAACATACTTCTGAGGAGTCATATGCTTGAAGACTATGAAAGCCACTATGGTTTGAAGAACATAGCACACTGTGCTTGTGATTAATACCGCGCTAATTAAAATCAACTCACAGTCATTGAATCAGAATGCAAGCAAACAGACCGAGACAGAAAAGAAGAAACTATATCATTTTTTCAACCAACTTGAGGATTTTATCATGATGTGAGAGGATTTTAAGTGAGGCTTAGGCTTGAAATTCTCTCCTTGTGTCTTGTCATTCACTAATTTGGTTTGGCTCACATAAGCGGTAATGGTGAGGAACCCAAGGCCAACAGCTGCTGAAAGCAGTTGTTTAATGCTCACCTAACTAAATTACTGCAAAATAGATAAACAAATATCCGCATACTACAGCTGTTGTGTTACAACTGATTTGGTTGTTTTTTGATTATTATTATTATTTTATGTTAGAATGTGGCCAGTGAATTTAAAATGAGATCTAGGACTCTTGTAGCATTTGCATTACTGTCAATAAGCAACTGTTCTTGAGGTGGACTTGTCAGAAACTGTGGAGGACATGAAATATGGACCACTGTCCACAAATATATATATATATATTTTTCTGTAATGGCAAAGCTGGTTTTTCAGCAGCCATTTCTTAAATATCATCAAATTTCATAAATACATGTAAAATTGAATACAATCTTTGAACAAACTAAATCCAAAACACATACCACTCGGTTCTTCATATTCTCAAAAATGGGCTGAGCAATATCCTCTTCCAAAACATTGGATGGCACCCAGAAGAAGCTGGACGTGGATTATGGTGCATTCCATGGGAAATTCCTAGGCCCCAGTAGAGATTTTTAACTGGAATGCCGCCTCAAGAAAGATTTGCAACTGGGGAACTCAAGGGAAGAGCAACAACCCTGTCTTCAGAATCTAATATGGATGCTCAGCACATCAACTGTGGTGAAACAGTAATACAATATTAGCACGTCTGTGTTTGTCTGTGTCTCAATAAACTCACTGGTCCATCCAATTTGTGGACATGATACTTGCCATTATCTGTGCAAAATATAATTTTTTTATGTGTTTGTATTACAAAAGAGCCAACACAGCAAAGGTTTGCCTGGACACATCCACCTTACTGGTTTACTGGAACGCACTCAGGTCTGACATCATTCCCAGCTCCTACATCCCTTTTCCCAGGTAAATGGAACGCAGCATTATTCCCTATTACTCTATACAGAAAACCTAACATTACTGTTGCATTGGGGATTACACCATTTTGAGACAATCTTGAGCAGCAAAGTTTCAGACGGAATATCATTTATATTTGCGATTGTCCATAAGAAAGAAATTCTAGGTGCTATGACACAAAAGCTGCTTCAAAATCATGCTATCAAAAAAAGTGCATTTCTGGAACAAGACAACATATGTTATACAAAAGAAATAAACATAAGTTAACATCCAGATGGGCAAACGCATTGTTGCAGTCTCATATCACATTTTGCAATTCTTATTTTAAATCATTAAGGATATGAAGAAGCTTAATATTAATGAGAAGATTAAATTACTGTGAAGAAATTATTAAAATGCAGTGAAATTTGGCAACACTTGGTCTGTATCTTCTGCAAACAAAAAAAATAAATAGATGAAGGAGGCCTACGGACAGACTGCATACAGGTCTTTTTGCCCACTGTGTCGATTGGAAGCGATAGCTCAATAGAGTAGCTCAAATATTTAGGTTTATCGGATTCCTGTCAGTTCAAATAAGTGGGGGGATATGGTGGCATAAAACTAGTTTGTTTAGGATGTGGTCTCCTCACTCCAGCGCTGATCAGAACTCAAGTAATAACAGTCAGAGACACAAGTAGAATTGGAATCGTGCCTCAGCCCTTTTTGATCTGCTCCTTCATAAAACTTTTAGAGGTCTTTCTTTTAAAGCTTGGCAGGAGGGTAGGAACACAGCTTCAGCACAGCGCTCTCGTACCTCACCCAGATATACAGACGATTCAAAGCATTGTCAATTTCATGTCTGTTCATGTAAAAGCACATAAATAAGATTTATTGCCTCATTAACAGTGAAGTGTGATGTACCTTTGAAATTACAGACTGCACATTACAATCGAGAACAAGAAGTCAACATTTGGCCCTGCTTAATGGAGGATAAGCAATTGTTTGCTAATGTAATGAATTGGATGACGGCCAATTGTGCACAGAATGACGCGCATGATAGTGGCTGTAATCTTTCAGGATTAAGACAAACCTGTTTGCAGATATAAGCACTATGTTTGCATCTATATGACTAACCTAGGCAGCAAAGGTAGGCCTATATGAGCTGTGTATCATGAGAGGGATGCAAATCTGGAGTCTTCATTTTAAGCTGTGTATCACAGGCATTTACATATGATACAGTGTATGTTAAGATAAAGCTTATCTAAAAATAAAAGTTCTGTTATTTTTTCATAATTTATTTTCCAGTTTTTGAAGTATGCTCTCCAGTTCTATTCTGTTCAACCACAATGCATCCAAGGTAAAAAAATAAAATAAAAAAGAACGTTTTTTTCTCACAATGTCTGAAATGGATCAATAAAGGATTTAGTCTCTCTAAACCCCCTTTTTTTCCGAGAGCCTGCTCTGCTCGGTCAGTGATTTGTCTACCACATTCAGTGCATCGTTAATGAAACACCCATAGAAATTTGTTACAAATACAAACCAAATTTGTTACAAACCTACATTGTGTCACGGTGTGGGTTTTGTCTTGTCTGTCACGTGATTCCCTGTTTGTCATGTGATCCTGCCATGTGACTTGTCATTTTGTTAATTGTTAGCTCATTGTCTACAGGTGTCTCGGATTTACCACGCCCCCTTGTTATCTTGTTTAGCTTGTCTGCTTGTGTATTTATACCGCTGTGTATCAGTTGTGGTTTGTTGGTCGTTGAAGTTGTTTGCTGTTCTTTGTAACTGTTCCTGAGTTCCTTGTTCTGAGTTCTGTTGTTCGCCCTGTTTGTTTTCATTAAATTTAGTACTTGCATTTGGATTCTCTCCGCTTTATTCCTGCCTCATCGTCACACATTGGTTCGTGCAGGAAGTGAGACTGGATTAACTGACGACTCGTTTCAGGCAGTTCAAAATCAGGTTTTTTTTTTTTTTTGGAAGACAATAACTCCAGTAGTTCACAATTTTCTTGTTTAGTATTTAAGCATGACATCTGACTATTTGTGTATTCTGTTAAAATTAGGGATGTGTACAAGCATCAGAGCACCTTTAAATGAAACCAATGATCGATTATGCAATCGATCGGTAAATAAGCGGTAATGATTATGCGTAATGTGACTTTTTACTGAATTCGAAATTCTCTAACAACTCTAAAAGAATGCGTCAAATATGGAACATTTGTAATTTTTTGACTGTTGCAACAATTTGCAGAAATTACAAAATTGCAAAAAAAACACAGCATACTGTATGTTCATTCTTGAACTAAGGCTCCGGCAGAGGACACATTCACAACCCATAAGGGGTGCAAATGAACAGGAACAGATCGAGACAGGCTCATTTAAAAATACTATTTTAACATGACAATGTGCATTAAAATACTAAGTTCCCTTTCAAGGGAACTCGCGTTGCGTCGAGATGACGCTGTGGGGAATGCTCTGCGTGATTGCGTTGTGAAACACTTGTGAAATCAGTCCAATGGCAAATAGGCAGGTGACGTCATGGCAGGAAGCTATAAAGCGCACCCAGACCAAACATTGTCAGCTTCTGTCTTCTGAAGACACAGAAGCTGACAATTGTCTCTGTCTATTTATTGTTGTTTGTCCACAAGCATATTATATCTAGACAAGAATATAATGGCAAACAAACAGCATTTTGGATTGTGTGTTCCTCCCTGCCCTCGCTTCATTCATTTCTACTTGTCTGGTTGATATTTGGCTGCATTTATTTCTGAGGAAGGGGGGAAATGAATAACACCTCATTACAGTGTGCAAAAAAAGGGGGCACAACAAACTGAATTATTAATCCAGGACTGAATGTAGGCTAATTGTTAAATAACAATTTAACAGTGATAATAATGTAGCTATCATTAGCCTAAAGTTTAGCTAAAACTTCAGCCGGTAGGGTTGGGAAATAGCCAATTGCCAAATAAATCTGAATTTTTGGGCTAAATGGTGATGTATGGTATAATCTGAGAGTATTTAATTATTATTTTTCTATTCAAAAAAAAAAAAACAAAAAAAAAAACTGTATTTATTTTTTTTAGTTTATATTTAATATCCTGATCAATATTGTCCTACAAACAATGTTCATATTGAAGGTTATAAAAACAGACATAGTGTAACCTTGCTGTCTATCTGCAGTCTATCCAAAAAAAGGGGTCAAATCACATTACATTCTAACATTGCAACATTACAATCTAAAAACAAAATAATGCTTTTTAAAGAAGTAGTTAAATTTACTAAACTTAAAAAAACAACAACAAAAAAACAAAGCTAATATCATAAAAATACACATGTAGGTTTGAAATTCTCTAGCACATTTATGTTCACCAACAATAACAAATATTCAACAACAAATATTTTAGCTAAATACATTTATAATTTAGTGCTAATGTATATTTTAGTCAGAATAATTGCGCTCCTATTCTATTGCTCTCCGTCTGTTCGGCGCGCATGCACGCGGCGGCGCTCGTTCACGGAAGTTTAGCTTGCAGAAAGCTCGCCCAGTCATGACAGCAAACTGGAAATATTGACTTTCTAACATTTACAGATGGAGAATATGTCCGTGAAATGTAAGTTATGCACTGAGGAAATTATTGGATGTCACTTCAGCTTATGGTTAAATATTATTAGAGGTATATGTGACCAGTCACGGAAAGTAGGGACACAAGTCGGTTCTGGGGCATTTTGAGTTATTCACAGGAGAAGTTGGAGAAGTTGTGGCCATTTGAAGGTAGGCACTCAAAAAAAACTGAAATGGTAGAAATCTGCTTCTAAAGATTGGCAAGTTCTCGCCCTTCTGGGAATGACAATAGGGCTCATTTACATCTCATTTAGATAAGTCATGCCCCCTGTAAAGCTCCCCGTCTCCCCCTCCCCCCTGAATGTACCAATTCTACAAATTCTCTAAATAAAACATCTCCAGTTAACTGGCAGAGCATTCATTTCGTTCGTTTTTTAAATAAGATACTAGCGCTGAAATGTGTTTTTTTTTTTTAATCAAGTGATCAAAGTGCTCATTGCCGCTGCGATCAGTGGCGCAGATACGGTGTTTACTCGTGTGGCTCGCGCACACACTGCATTGTCTTCACTCGACGCGCGCTTCAATCCGTTGCGTTGCGAATACTCTCTATTCGTTCTGTTGAAATAACAAAATAATTCAAACGTTTGCGTGTCCCTGCTTGATATACAACCACTGATGAACATAATCGTTTTGATGAGAGAAAAAAAACTATACGAGAATGTGGCGAGCACGACGAGGTCGAGGGCCGTGGGAGGACGGTGCGAGGCCGGGTGGCGTGATTGATAATGAGCGACACGTGCGCGACGCACCGGTCTCGCATCTCTCACGGAGGAGCGGAAGCATAAAGGAGGAGCGACGACAGTGAAGAGCGAGAGAGGAACAGGCCTGTGTTTTATTTGATGTTCTGTGTTGCCAGCAGTCGTCCGTGAGGGGCTGCTGGCTTTTACTTTCGTTTTGTATTTGTTTTATTTTTGTAATTAAAAGTCTTTAAATGTTCGCCGGTTCCCGCCTCCTTCTTCCCGTAACATCTGAACTTCGTTACAGAGAAAAAAAAAAAAAAATCCATACAAGGGCGGATTCGAACTCTCAACCTCTGACACGGCTGGCGAAAGCTCTACCACTGTACCATTCATATACACATTAATTATATAGGCAGATCTATGTATTGGCACTGACAACATGTATTAGGCTACATCTCATTAAACGACAAATTAAACCCCATGTAACCTACTATTTAAATCGATTGCTGGACATCGTAATGTTATTGGCGTCCATGTTCATTGAATTTTTAAATCAGATAGAGCCGGCCAGAGCGCTGCATAATAAGTAGCCACGCCGGCTTATCCAATCCAATCCAATCCAATCCAAAAAACAAGCCGATTTCAACATCAAAATGTACGCTTTTAAATATACCAATACTGCTATCTCAAACATGGAGAGGCTTCTTCGTGATCTCAACTAACAGATTCTGCAAAAAAACGAAAATCACCAATTTTGAAAAAAAACGCTTCTTTCTCATTTTGCTCGAAAGTTGTGCTGCCGACTTGTGTCCCTGGTGTCCGTGACGGGTCACATATTTGTTTCCACCAATCGCTGCACAAGTGAAGTTTACGTATGATGACGAAAGCACGTTAGTGCGAGCCCTCCCGGAACCCATAGAGAATGCATTGCAGTGCCTGCAGTTCTAAAAAAAATTATCTTTGAATGTAAGTCTATGGGAACACTCTGGGCGGTTAACACCTCATGATGCCTTCGGGGGGCAGTTCTGCCAACCTTGTGTGCATCGGGGCGCAGCGGTTTCCGACAAGCCCATATATCTCTGTGGTCACCCGGAAACGTAGCGGCACTGGGATGCTCGCCCCCTCTGAGGAGGGGCCCAGAGCAGTCAGTTCGGTGGTTCCCTGCCAGTTTGCCGTACAGGGCACCAAATTGGTCGCTTGGGTAGCACCTAGACTAGTCTTGAGTGACTGGTTCTCTTAGTAGATTTTTTGGCCACGTGGGAACTTCTGTACATGAGACCCTTGACCCCTTGGTCACCATCTCACCTGGCACTTAATCACCTGGTGATGATGGTTCAGGCTCTACATCCCTGGGCACCAGATTCAGGGAGCAGACATCATGTAGAGACAGGGGCTGAGGCCCAGGGAAGGGAGACTCCACCCCGAGGTGGTGGAGCTCAAATTGAGTTGCAGACGTGGCTGTACAGTGTCTGTACATGGTTTCCCTGATTGTTCTACTCCGGTGAGTTCTCCGGGGAGACTCAGGTCTCTCAACTGAGGTCGTTGAGGCCACGATCACTCTAGAGCTCCCTGCACAGGAAACAAACCGGTTTCCTCCGTGGTGCGTTGGAGCAGGAGGAGTATAGCGGCTTTGTACCCTTGTATTAGGAGTATCCCTACAAGAGGTGTGTTATGCGGCAGGCTGATCCTTTCCCCACACACTCGTAGGGGTTTACAACCTAGTTTTGGGCTTCACTCCTGGGTCCCGGGTGATTCTGTCTTTGTTGTGCTCGCCTGATTCACACAAGACAGGCCCTGGTCACTTTTGTTGGTATAGCCTAGACCAGGGGTTCTCAATCCTAGTCCTCGAGGGCCACTTTCCTGCAGAGTTTAGCTCCAACCTTAATCAAACTCACCTGCCTGTAGCTCTCTCGTAATCCTGAAGAGCTTAATTAGTTGGTTCAGGTGTGTTTGATTAGGGTTGGAGCTAAACTCTGCAGGAAAGTGGCCCTCTAGGACTAGGATTGAGAACCCCTGGCCTAGACATTCCCACAGTGTCATCTCGACGCAACGCGAGTTCCCTTCAAAGAGAATGTCTCGGTTACGACTGTAACCTCAGTTCCCTGAAGAGGGAACAAGACGTTGCGTCAACCTGCCATACTTCCATATATCAGAAGTTGACAATGTTTGGTCTGGGTGCACTTTATAGCTTCCTGCCATGACATCACCCGCCTATACACCATTGGACTGATTTCACAAGTGCGTCACAACGTAATCACGCAGAGCGTTCCCACAGCGTCATCTCGACGCAACGTCTCGTTCCCTCTTCAGGGAACCAAGGTTACAGTCGTAACCGAGGCGTTCTGAACTTCGGTCAAGCAAGCCAGTTATGATGAAAGTAGTGTTTACTATGACAATTACGATAATCTGCATACCGCACAAAAAGACAGACCTCCAGAGGTGTTTTTACTCTAGTAGTCCAAATAATTAAAATGCACACTGAGCAAATTTGAAATCAGCAGCACAAACAATATAACAGCCCAGCATGCAACAAAATGCTGCAAACAAAGATGACTCAAATGAAATTAGTCACATTTAGAATCTGCAGGCCATCTGACGCAATACTTAAAACAAAATAATAAAAAAAAAGTGTGATACAAATCCTGTTGTACTGCATGTCTCCATAATCAGATTACAGCAAAACATTTGTGATGCTGTAAGGCATAACATCTAACTGTACTGAAAAAAGGCATCAAAATATACAATCAAAATAAAAATGTATACACCAGTAAAATAAACTAAACCTACAATAAACTGAAATAGAAAACCAGAATTGAAAGTGAAATAATAACCAACTAAACTGATTTAACTTTTTAGCACTGTTTTGTTCACTTGCATGTGTGTGTGTGTGTAGTGACCATATCTGGCAAACTCCAAAAACACCATAAAAAATAAATAATTTTAAGGACGTTTGTGCGCTATATTCCAAGGCTCCTGAAGCTATACGGTAGCTTTGAGAGTGGAAAAGACACAGATTTAAGTCAGACTAGAGATTAATTGGTCAATACAAATCCTACACCAAGGTGATCTGAAAGTACTGGGGGAATTAGCAACGTCCCAGCACTGGCCACACACTGAGATGATATCTTACTGAACAGGGCTAATTAAGGCTCCTTGCTATCAAATACAACCAGGCTCTGTGGTATCTGTTCAGTCATTGGCTGCATGTGTAGCCTAGCATCCCTCACTTTCAGTTCATCTCTGGTTATCTCTCTCCTGTTCACCTCTCTTTACTCCATCATCAGTTTACTTAATTCCTATCCATACAAGTGGAAAAAAGGTCACTTGAAAACCTTTTCACAAAAAAATAAAAAATAAAATAATAATAATAATAATATATATATATATATATATATATATATATATATATATATATATATATATATATATATATATATATATATATATATATATAATATAACAGGCCTTATGAAAGCCAGGAAGTCATATAGGTCACACTTGTGATAAACTTGTAGTACAGAGACAATGCAGACAAATCAATGCTGAAAAAGATGACTACAGTCAGTTGTTACTTTTAAAAGTAATGTGTTTCAATATTGCATTATTCCCTAAAAAAAGTAACTAATTGTATTACTTATTACTTTCCATAAAAAAGTAACTGTGTTGCGTTATTTTTCACACGTGGGTTCGGCTTGCTTGTTTGTATTTTTATAAAAAAATGAAAGGTAAAATGTTAAATTCTTGGCAAATGTTCAATTCATTTCAATTGACATTTATTTGTACAGCGCTGTTATCATTTCAAAGCAGCTTTACATAAAATCCATGTTTCTACATTACAATTTAGAGGAAACTGTTATCAGAGTGTCTGTGTCAAAATAATGTCCATATGTCAGAAATGTACAGTTCTAAGATAATACAAATCATGCACTTACCTAACATCATGTATTAATTTTAGGCAGAAACAATGATCTGATTACAGAAATTACATGATCATAATGATTACAATGTACAGTATAGAAAATTTGGCAGTTTTGTATGTTGATTCAGAGTTGCCGTCAAATGTAAAGGCCCTTTCACAAAAAAAGTTAAATAAATAAGACTTGTGCTGAAAGAAATGCAAATTCATGGTTTTGGGCGCATCTCAAATAAACCTTTCATCTGTGCTGCTATTCTGGATTGCGGAAGAATCTGATGCAGGAGAAGAAAGTTCAACACTTACTTTGGCAATAAAAACAAACAAACAAATAAAAATAAACACAATTTTGATATTTACCTTAAATCCTTTTTTTTTTCTTATTGGTATGTTTGAATTGGATCATTAAATGCATAAAGTATATTTGTGTTATTTAACATTTAATTATTGATTTTTTAAAAGTAATGCATTACTTTACTAGTTACTTGAAAATAGTAATCTGACTAGGTAACCTGCATTACTTGTAATATGACACCACCAACATTGACTACTATAATTTGATACATTTTCCTTATTATAAATATGATGGGCGAAACAGCAATAGATTCGGTGAACAAATGAGTGAACTTTTGTATATGTCATATTGAACAATCTCCTTTGTTTTTCAATAAATATGAACATTTACATTAATGCTACTGAAGTCACAGTGATTTATTTCACTCGTGGGTTTTGTATTGCTTTTCAGCAAATAGATTTTTAACAAGGTAGCCAAACAAAACCTCTGCTCAATATCACCTATGCGAAGATGTCTCCCTAACACGGCTTATTGGGTTTCATTGTGCCGAGTAAGTATCTTTTTCCTGGAATTGATTAGTTTGAACAGTGTTCTAGTAACATATAAAGGCCACAAAGTCACGAGTTGTGCTCTGGTTATATTGACCTGCTAATGAAAGCCATTTAGCACTTACTTTAACGTATTCACAGAAGTATCATCCCCATTTTCTCAATAGATTTTTAATGCAATCCACAAAAAATGCATCTTTCACAATAATGTCAATTTATATATATATATATATATATATATATATATATATATATATATATATATATATATATATATATATATATATAAATGTATTGCTTCGTCCCAATTCGCCTACTTATACTACGCCCTAAAAGTATGTACTCTTTTTGTGAAGAAAAAGTACATACTTTTGAGTGTGTAGCAAAAGTGTAGCACTGCCCTGTCAAATGATATTGTCACAGTTAAAATCCTCCATTCAATCAAATTTTAGTTCCTACCGTTTCGGAGAGAAATGTAGTAGCACGTTCATCTGCCAGTCGTGGGTCTTTCATGTGGAGACTCTCCTCATGTGTTTGCAATTTTAATATAATGATGCATTTAAAAGTTAATGGCTAAACGTATCTTTCTAAAAGTTCACAATGCTGCTGCAGGTGCAATATAATGTAGACAACATTGAATAAATACATTTTCGTCAGAAACGCTCTGCAAAAGTTCACAACACAAACAAATACAGAAACGCGCTGCAAATAGGACAGAACACAACGGAAATGTTTCCGGGGAACCCAATAAGTGACGGACGGACGACTGGGACGTGCTTATTGCTCGTGAGCTTTACCTATGCCCTACTCTCTTTAAAGGGCAGACGGCAGAGCCCTTGAATTGGGCACTTTGGAGGGAGCGGGGCACTTGTGTGCCATTATGTTGATGAAGGGAGCAACGAAAGACAACGTAATATTTTCCTCATTATTTTCACCGGGGATGTTCCCATGACAACGCAGCGCGTGTCCATCAGCTGAATAGCTGTTCTTACCAGAAATATAGTATTATTGCTGTTACCATAACTGTTGCAAATAAATATACATTTTATACAACAAAGTTTTTAAAATATGCGTTATATCTGTGTGTGAGTGTCTCAACTTTAAAACTTGCTGTCTCATATTTGGACCCTAGCTGCATTCTAACATTTCTTATGAAACTTATTTTAACATAACATGACAAAATGTGTACAATGTAACTGATGTATAGATTAATGTCTTTCCCTCATGTTCTTTTTCTCTCTCTTTTTTTATTTATTTATTTTAGTCTTCAGCTCATTGTTCTTTTTAGTATTCTTATGACATTGAACATTATTGTAAATACATTTTGTATATTGTATACAAAGTTGTATGTCATAAACGTGTCATCTCTGTATGTTTTGCAAAAAAAATTAATAATAATAAAAGTAGACAGCTGTAAGCACGTCCCAGCCGGGTCCGTCACTTATTGGGTTCCCCGGAAACATTTCCGTTGTGTTCTGTTCTATTTGCAGCGCGTTTCTGTATTTGTTTGTGTTGTGAACTTTTGCAGAGCGTTTCTGTATTTGGTTGTGTTGTGAGTATTTGGAGCACACATGTGTTGTGAAACTGATGAAGATGTTTTCTTAATTTGCAGGTGTTTTTCTATTTGCATGTGTTTTCTTCAGTTGCAGCGCGTTGAGCTCTCTCGGCCACCGTACAAACCCCTTTATCTAAACCTCTCTGCATAACCGCCGGACACGCGCGGACACAATCCATATCTGTAGTGTTTTTTTGTTGTTTTTTTTAACACTTTTCACTCATGTTTGTAGTTGTAACCGAATCCTCATCCAACACGTGATGGGTTGTGGGCAATATTAGTCGTTCTAGTCATAGACAGTAAAAGAAATGGACACAGCGACCCCCATTGGATTCAACGGAGAAAAGTGAAGTAAATTAGAAGCACTCACTTCCTGATGACTGAGCGTATTGCGCAGACTCAAACTGAGCTTGACGACGTAGATGTGATGTGAGCAACCCGTCTGTCTTCTAGTAGCTGTGCCAAGAGAAATCTGAATCATTCCCTTCCGAAACTTGCAGAGACGGAGAGCGTGAGTAAGAAGTGTCCATGAGCTAGCAGCAGGAGCAACTTTTGCTAAGTATTCTGATTAATTATTTTGTCATTTTGCCTCCACGTCCCCCCGATTGCCCGCGAGATTCTTCTCCTGTCTATACGGTAATTTCTATACTGTGCGACAGAGAGTCGCGTGGTTATGACGCAATCGTTAGCATATTTTTACAAAAACCTCTTCTACGGGGCCATAACGTAAGATACAAGGTAATGGAGCCTTTTATACATTTTAGCGTTTCTTTAGAAATAAATAACGGACAAATGTCTTTAAACGCCTCAGATGTAAAGTAATTCGCTGTCAAAGTGACGCCAAAATGAATGGGAGTCAATGGAATGCTAACAGCAGGTGATGGTCTGCTAATCAATGGCGGCCCCCGGGGAAGCTTCAGATTCCGGCTGATAGATTACCCCCTTGGTTATAATGCGCATCGATCTGCACTTCGGATTCTGACCGGAAATAGTAGACCATCCGGGCGTGTTTGGAACACTCATTTCACTCATTTCGTGTGCGTGCGATAGTTTCTCGCGCGCACACGGAAATGTCTCGCGAGCACGCGATAAGTTTCTCATGAGCATGTGAAAGTCTGTATATTTTTGCCAAGGTCCCTTTAGGGGCTCCATATAATCGAGTTCCAGCTTCTGTTGTAAACAGAAAACAATCATGTTAAAACTAACTGTGCTTAATTTAAACTATTAATTAAAGTGTTTCTATTATTATTATATTTCTTTTTTCCTGTTTTATATCACCCTTGTGCTAGTGACAGAAGAGTGTGTACAAAATGTGTACAAAATGCTGCTGTCTGCACCTTTGCAGACATTTAAACATCCTTTGAAGTTCGAACATTTCCTCTGCATATAATGAGAATATAAACATGAGAAATTGGAGAACCATCCCTTCCAACATAAAGACATTTTTTATGCCACAAACATCTTGTTTGCCGTGTTCGACTACAACACTGCTGCTTGTAAATAATACATCTCGCATCCAAGGTAACATCACAAGTTAAAAGCCTGCTAAATGAATGATTCAGAAAAAAATTGTGGGGGTCAAAAAGCAGAGCATCTCGGAAGCCAGACATTTAGCCTGAGGGAATACAAAGTGCTCCTTTAATAGGCTAGATGAAATATACTGCAACACAGAGGACTTCTGTAATCGAACCAGCAACATTACGTACACGCTGCCCATTTAAATCTACATGCCTGTAGATACAATCGGATCATTTAATGACCCATATTGATTTTAATGTATGTATATTTTTAAGTCCCTTATGGCCAACCAGCTGACCTCTTTTTGATTCGTCTTTCCCTTTGGTCTGTCAGTGAGTCTTTGAGGTGAGTCTCTCTTTGTGTTTGGCCTTTCTGTAACATTTTCCCTCCTGACTTTGAAGCTTGGCTGAGCATTCCACAACCTGCCGTTCCTTCTCAACCTCCTTAGTGTTTGTTTCTTTATAAAAATTACCTGCCTGTCCTACTTGGTTTCTCACCCTTGACCATGCTTTTTTTTTTCTTTTTCTGAGAGCATCTATTCCACAGCTGGACTGGTTACAGAAGCCCTGACACTTTTCTAGGTCAGCAACAGCTATAAGTGTTACAGAAGACCAGAACTGATCCACACCCAGGATACGTGACTGAGTCGACCTCCTGGGATGTGGTCTTTCTGAGAAGAAATTGTTCCGTTTCGGTATGAAACTCAGCTGAGGATTCAGAATAAAAATGTTTTTTTTTTTTAAAACTGGACCACTTATAAACTATGTTAAACAAGAAAATACTATAACGCACCAGACAAAACTTAATTCCACAACAGTAGAGTGCAACAGTGCCAGTCCCCTTTTTTAGTGGCATTGGTTCCGGAAGTATTTTGTCCCTTCTTTTTTCCCATAGGGATAAAAAAAAAAAAAAGTGTTAAGTGTAAGCTACAAGGTGAATCATGGTAACACTTTGTTTCGATAGTCCACTTTTGACATTCGACTAACTATAAGTAACTTTGCAACTACAGGTCAACTAACTGTCATTAGAGTATTATTAGACTATCTGCTTAATATCTGCTAAAACTTTATTTTGTTGGAACTGAACCACAATATTATTATTTTTTTTTTAATTTTTTATTATTTTTTTGCAGTGCAAAGCATCAAACTATCTCATGTAAGCATCTAAAAAAAAAAAAAAAAAAAAAAAAAAAAAAAAAAAATTATAAAAGAATATTTACGTATTCCCATTCCCACCTCAAGATACAACAAATACAAACCTAATTGTAACTTTATTTCTCATTACTGTGATTTTCTATCTCACAATTGACCCTTCGCAGGGAGTTTGATTGACAGGCGATCTGACCAATCATAATCCGCCGAATCCGCCATTTTTGTCCGACAAAGCAGTCAGGAGGATTTGAAATTGAAAAACGGAGTGTACTGATGTCTTTCAGCGGTTAAAACAACATTCAACTTCTTATGTTCATTCATGTTTATTTGATGCTATAAATTAACTAGAAGGAAGAGATGATCGGTTCACGAGTAGCTTTAACTGAAACTCTACAGCAATCTGTCAGACACATTAAAGAGCCACAAAAAAACGGTATTTATTGTTTAAATTTCTTTAAAAAATGACCAAATTTAAAAGTTGAGACTTTGTTTCATATCAAAAGTAACCTGGTCTGTCCTGTCTGTCAGTGCATAGTCAGTGTCCTCTCTGCTCCGCGATGTATTTTTCACTGCGTAAAAACATAGGCTGTTTCTCAAAACCAAGAATGCAAAGAACGGACTTGTGTTCTTGGGGAGAACGCTCTTGCTAGTTGTTCTTGGAAGAATGAACTCACAAGGTGACGAGCACACAGAACGCTGCTGACAGTTTGAGACAATGTGTTCTTGCTGGTATTGCGCAATAATACCCCCGCACAGACGCCGTCTGCAGTACCCAAACATAACGCGATTTAAATAACGGTTTAAACGGGTTAAATAACGGGTTTAAATAACCCAAACATTACTCCTTCCTCGAACGCCGAAATGAATGCTGGGATATTTCTGCCGTCAAGTTCACACAAGTTACCAACCGCTGCATCCTCTGTAAAATGGGCGTGTCAAGAACACTTCCGGGATTTTTAACCGTTCTTGCCAAAATGCAAACTTGTGTATTGGGACAGTACTTGGGCAGCGAATGATGACGTTTCACAAGTTCACAAGAACACAAGTACAGACAAGAACGCATATTGAGAAACGGCCATGGTGTGTGGCGTGAGAGCGGCGTGGCTTGTCGTGCATAGCAACAGTAACTAAAGGGGGCGGGTCTTTGCGAACAGTCAATTGAATTGTGACTTTGTCTCTCACAGTGTGACATGATTTTGTTTTTATGTTAAAAAGCTTTATTTCACAATAACCTTTTTATACTAAATTGGGAATCAGCTTAATTCAATTATGAAAGAAAGGTTGGAAAAAATGCATTAATAAAACTCCCCTGCTGTTGATTTAAATAAATAAATAATATAAATAAATATTTTAAAATAAATAAAGTATATTCAAGTCTTACTTTCTAAAAAATATTGTTATAAAGTTATAAGATAGCTTAACAATAGCTAGTAAATCTACTCTACACAACACTGGTGGACATTTGATTTGACAGAAATCTTTGATCATCTGACTGAAATTAGGTGTTCAGTTTTACAATTTGGTGTATTAAAATCAAAAAGCCTCAAGGGTGAGTTCACCGAACAGCTGCGGCCTGTTATTGCGTGTGTCTTATCAGGCCCTAGGCTATATGCACCGGAATAATGCCGTGCAGGGAATATTTAAGTTAAAGTTATTGTCCATTTTTTCCTGTACATTAGGCTTATTTTTTTTATTTTGTTTATGGGGACAGAAAACATTTCATTTCTGTGCATATCAGATGCTTCTTCTTTTCTAACAAACCAACTTTTTTGTGACACTCACCCACTTCACAAATGCCTCTGACACACATATTGATGTTGTTTGAAGGGGAAAAAAAAGGTTTTATTTACTTAGTCTTTCTTTCTCTCTATCCGCCATTAGCATGAGATCATATGACGTGTGTGTGTGTGTGTGTGTGTGTGTCCCGACACACACTTTAGGTTCTGAGGGAATTCACTACGATCCCTGAACCCTGTGTAGATGCTGTCACACTTAGATGTGCCTAATTCATAACAGAAATTTTCAAAAAAGTTGTCCTAATAAAAGTGTCAGCTTTTCAGAGATGTTCGAGATGAAAAAGGAGGAGATGCTTCATCTTATGTGCATCAAATTTAGAGGCTTTTAAGGCGTGCCTCCTGGAGGCAACTGATATAAGCTTCTAAACACCATTCTGTCAGAATCTAACACTTGAGATCTAACAGTGTCAGACCTCATGTTGGACAGGAATAACATCAATTCAACACAAGATGAACTGAAGATAACGCTATAACGAGAATCAGTGATCAATACATATGCCATCTTTTTGTCTTCTGAAAACAATACTACAGTATCAAAATAACCCTAAAAGACATTTTTAACAACCCATTTAATAATTAAATGGCAGGAGTCCATATAAACATAATAAAAGGTATACAAAGCAGACCACTTGAATCTAAAAAAAAATAATAATAATAAAATAGTTACCTTAGTTAGTTACCTAAACCTACGGAAGAGGATTAGGGCCAAGCAATAATAAAAAAATAAAACCATCTCGAGATTAAAGTCATTATAATGCAAAATTAAACTCGTTAAATTTCGCGAAAAAAAAAAAAGTTGAAATACAATCTTGAGAATAAACTCATTACATTTCAAGAATAAAGTCGTTGTCAGGGTTCACAGAGGAAGCAGACAAGATGGTAAGTTTAACTCTTTTAATTGCAGAATGAACGGAGATGCAGGAAGATGGTGAGTAACAGCAACACAGAATAACAGTGAATGCTTAGCTGATTGGTAATGACTCTCTTTCTCTCTCTCGTAGAAGACCCAGGATAGAAGGCTGAAGTGGAAGGCGGGCTGGCGGAAGGATGAACCGGGCTGGCAGAAGGATGAGGATAGCGTCAGGTAAGTATCCAGGTAAGTGTGAAGGGAGTCTGTGAGTCATGTAATGACGTGCATAGACGAGACCAGACGAGGAGTGAAGGGAAAGTGCTGAATATAAAGGGTGAGACTGATGAGGGGGTGCAGGTGATGCTGATGATTAGTGATTGAGAGAGTGAGTGCAGGTGTGCGCCACGGAGGATACTGGGGAATGTAGTGCACACAAACAGGTGAAGGCAGATGAAGGGAGAAGAACGTGAACGTGAACGTGACCGTGACATAACTCCCCCCTCCCGCAAGGCGCGTCCCGCGCCGTAAACGGCAGAGTACGGGAGGGGGGTGGGCATCCTGGAGTCCGAGACTGGAGGATGAACAGGAAGACAGACTCCAGGATGGCTCAGGTGACCTAGATGGAGCTGGCTGAGGAGGTGGCCATGGTGAAGCAGGCTGAGATGATGACCACGGCAGTGCAGACCCTTCGGTGGCCATGGCGGAGAGGACGGAGGGAGGAGCCATGGGGGAGGCAGGACTGACGACTCCAGGGGGCCGACTGACGGAGGCAAGGCAGGTGGTTGAGGAGACCAGGGCGGAACCAAAGACAGGGAATGACAGGGAGAAGACGGAAGTTTGCTAGGACACGGTGGAGCAGAGGTTTCAGAGTGACCGGGGGAATCCGCAGGCTCAGGCGACCGAAGTGTAGACGGGGTTACTGAAGGGCGCGGTGGAGACAGAGGGACTGAGGACAAAGGATGAGCAGAAGGGAGAGAGGAGTCCAAGGGAGCCGGGGGGACGAAGGTACGAGGCGAAGCCAGAGGAGAGAAGTACAGAGACGATGGAAGGTCGACGAGGGACCAAAGCGAATCCGGGGGAACGAGGGAGCCTGGCGGAACTGGTGAACTGAAGGACCACGGTGGAGCTGAGGGAGGTAAGAGCCAAGGGTGAGACAGTGGAGCGATGGGCCGATGTGGAATCCTGGACGAAGCTGCTGGAGGCGGAACCCAGGAATCCACAGTCCCGGACGATGCTGGGGACTGGAAGCCCCACAGCGAGCCCACCAATCCACTGAATTCTAGTGGGCGAGTGACAGGGCTGACAGGAGGCAGAGGAGATGAGGAAGGCTGAAGACAGACGAGAGGAGGTGGGAGAGGGAGGCTGGGTGGGACTTCAAAGACAGGCTTTGACACTGGGCTGGATGAGGCAGGGGGCGAAAGCGGCTCTGGGCTGGACAGGGCCAGCGGCGAAGAGGACTCTGAGCTGGACAAGACCAGCGGCGATGAGGGCTCAGTGCTGGGCAGCGATGAGGGCTCTGTGCTGGGCAGCGATGAGGGCTCTGTGCTGGGCAGCAGGACCAGCGGTGAAGGCTTTGTGCTGGGCAGAACCAGCGGTGAAGGCTTTGTGCTGGGCAGGACCAGCGGTGAAGGCTTTGTGCTGGGCAGGACCAGCGGTGAAGGCTCTGTGCTGGGCGGGACCAGCGGTGAAGGCTCTGTGCTGGGCGGGACCAGCGGTGAAGGCTCTGTGCTGGACGGGACCAGCGGTGAAGGCTCTGTGCTGGACGGGACCAGCGGTGAAGGCTCTGTGCTGGACGGGACCAGCGGTGAAGGCTCTGTGCTGGACGGGACCAGCGGTGAAGGGCTTTGTGCTGGACGGGACCAGCGGTGAAGAGGGCTTAGTAAACTTTGGCTCTGGCTCGGGGAGAACGACGCTCACAGACTCTAGCGGGCAGTCGACTGGCTCTGGCGGGCAGGCGACTGGCTCTGGCGGGCTGGCAGGATGAGCGGGATCTGGATCAGTTGGGCCGATGAGAGGAGGGAGATCGGAGAAATCATCATCCCTGGAAATAAGCTCGGTGGGTTTGACTGGTTTGACGAGATGAGTGGTTTTGGTAGAAAACGCACACTCGGGGATAAAGCTGTCCCAGCAGACAGATATCGCCTCCCTCCAGCCTAGCCCTGAAAGATCAGGGAGCAGTCGTGGGTCAACGTACTGAGCCCCGATCCGGTAACAGGCTATGATAATATGATCGCTCAGACCACAGTCAACCACCAGAGAACAAAATCCCAACGTGAACTCAAATAGATTGCGGCTGTCCTGAGCCAGTGCCGCGATCAGGTTCCAACACATGAGCACTGAAGCTGGATATTACAACGTGTGCGGTCTGGTCTTCTGTCAGGGTTCACAGAGGAAGCAGACAAGATGGTAAGTTTAACTCTTTTAATTGCAGAATGAACGGAGATGCAGGAAGATGGTGAGTAACAGCAACACAGAATAACAGTGAATGCTTAGCTGATTGGTAATGACTCTCTATTTCTCTCTCTCGTAGAAGACCCAGGATAGAAGGCTGGCGGGCTGGCGGAAGGATGAACC
The DNA here is from genome assembly GCA_021554675.1 of Leuciscus idus. Lineage (NCBI taxonomy): Eukaryota > Metazoa > Chordata > Actinopteri > Cypriniformes > Leuciscidae > Leuciscus > Leuciscus idus. Next base: position 8,260,718 of record CM038637.1, on the reverse strand, counting down.
GGGCTGGCAGAAGGATGAGGATAGCGTCAGGTAAGTATCCAGGTAAGTGTGAAGGGGGTCTGTGAGTCATGTAATGACGTGCATAGACAAGTCCAGACGAGGAGTGAAGGGAAAGTGCTGAATATAAAGGGTGAGACTGATGAGGGGGTGCAGGTGATGCTGATGATTAGTGATTGAGAGAGTGAGTGCAGGTGTGTGCCACGGAGGATACTGGGGAATGTAGTGCACACAAACAGGTGAAGGCAGATGAAGGGAGAAGAACGTGAACGTGACCGTGACAGTCGTTGTGTTTCGAGAAAAAACTCGTTAAATTTCGAGAAAAAAAAACTCGAAATACAATCTTGAGAATGAACTCATTAAATTTAGAGAATAAAGTCGTTGTGTTTCGAGAAAAAAAGTCGAAATGAAATGTAGAGAATAACGCATTCGATCAGTGTTCATTGCATAGCCTACTGATAGAGGACATGGCAGAGTTGGATCACTTAGTCAAGCTTTATTTCTTTCAGTAACAAAGAAATACGATCAACTTTAGCTAATTATGACAGAATAATTATTAGCATACGAACTTTAAAGAGAATTTGCAAGCGGCTAGGTCTTTTTAGAAGAAAAATCAGTCCAACTCACTTTTGTCCAACATGAAATGACAACCAGTGGACAAATGCAAGGTTATTTGGCTTCACCCACGCGCGATTCATCGAGGTTTCATGGTTTCCCAGGATACCATAAGACGCATTATTAAACTTGTTGATCCTCAAGGTGTGGAATTTCGATGAAGGAGACGCTTGAGAAGACGGCAGTACACTTGTGCTGGCCCAAATGCACTCTGGCATATGGACAGCTATGATAAATTAAAACCGTACGGCATTGCCATTAATGGCTGTATAGATGGTTACAGTCGTTACATTCTGTGGATGGGGGCGTACACAACCAACAACGATCCTAAAGTAATAGCCAGTTACTTCATAAAAACAGTTACTGGCATATGAGGGTGTCCCGAGAGGATTGCTTGGCCCTAATCCTCTTCCGTTATAATAATAATAATGATAATATAACAATTTGAAAGGTATTTGCAACTATTTATCATAACTGTGACTTTATATTTCACAATTAGACTTTATATCTTGCAGCTTTGACTTTGTCTTTCCTCATTTTAATTTATATCTTGCAAATGTGCCTTTGGTATAATGTAACTTTGTATCTCAGTTTGGCAGGTTTTATTTCAAGCTTTCTTCACATTTACCTTTTTTGTGTTGTACTCTGAAGCATCAATAAAAATAACATTAATATTCATATTATGCAAGGAAATGAATCAAAGTTCTGCAACATTCCTAACAATTTCATTGCACATTAAAGGAATAGTTCATGCAAATGTTGACAATTCTGTCATTTTTTACTCATTCGAAATCCATATGCTGTACATTTTTTGCAACCATTATGAATTATTCTTGTAAGAGCTGTATACACATTTTTAATTTTTTCAAAAACAATAACAGAATATGGGTTTGAAACAACATGCATCAGAAATTTCATATTCAAGCTGAATTGTGCATTTAAGTGGGCCTAATGATCTGTTTGGTATTATATAACATAATAATGCTTGTTAAGATCATTAATGAGTTGTACTAATGACACGTCTAACCAACGTAGCTAACACTCATTTTAACTTTAATCCTTCAGGTTTTCCATGCCAGAACTCCCTCTTCATTAATATTCTGGTGTTCCGCTATCATTTAAATGAACTCATTCCCCACCTGACATTAACAGACGAGAACGAATCTCCTTCGCTGACTGCATCATATGTAGACCTGTCAATGTCAGCCATATCATTCTTCAGGCTCTGTTTGTCCCAGGGAGAGAGAAAAAAAGAAAAAAAAAGAAACCACGTTATCAGTGGCTTATTTGAGAGCCAATGTCGGTGTCTAAATGAGGAATTAGAACAGACATCCAATCATAATGGTCCCGTGTCTAGGGAAAAAAAAAACTCTCTCTGGGCCTCGTAAATGAAGTTGTCACACACATGGGCAAATTTGCATCTACTGGCATAACCCACATTAATTGAACTCTTAGAGAACGCCTGAGGTGAATTTGTCTACTCATTTTTGAAGCTGCTTGGAGTGAACTGTGGAACAGGTGAAACCCAGGGCAACCAAGATTGCATGTTTCAGACCGCATGCGGGGAAATCTGTAAGAAAAGTTTCACACGCTTTTAGGAGAGCTCGACAGTTTGACTTTTTCTGCATGGTGCTTAGTCTTGAGGGCAATAACCTAATGAGATAATGAAGTGAAGATCATTTGGTGAATGGGAAGAAAGACTAATGCTACACCACTAATAGGTTTTAGCCTGCAGACTAAAAAGTTGAGTGTGCCTCACCAATGTCTTACCTAATTACAATCCTCTCAATCTTTAAGGCCCTGTTTGCATCTGGTCAGGGGCGTCGCTCACAGCCTTATGAGCCAATTGCTGTATATCATATTGTTAAATTTGCCTATTTGGAGCAATTACTGAACACAGAAGGGACAAATACTGTGTATTTACACAGATTGTGTAATACCACACAGAGTCAACATAAATGTATTTGCTCAAAGTAATCACAATCGCATCAAGTTTGACATGCTCTCAAAAGTTAATTATTGATTTGTGTCCACAGAGAACTAAATGCATGATGCATGCTGACTGACATGACAGAACATCAGCGTAAAGTTTCTGCAGGAGCTTTTTCAAGCCTTGTTAATGAGTGTTACTTGCACATCACGCCGGTCTCGAGTCTCACGGAGGGGCTCCGGAATAATAAGAGGAGTGACGACAGTGCAAGGATGACCAGATGACAAGGATCTGTCAAGGATGACTGATGACCAGGCCTGGATTTTATGTCGTTGTTTTGTTGTGTTTATATTTTTTTCTGCTTTTGGAAGAAGTCTCTTATGCTCAGGCTGCATTTATTTGATCCACAATGCAGTAAAAGCAGTAATACTGTGAAATATTATTACAATTTAAGCCATTATTCCAGTCTTCAATGTTACACGATCCTTCAGAAATCATTCTAATATGTTAATTTGATGGTCTTTGTGCTGATCAGGACTCTTTGATTAATAAAGTTCAAAAGCATTATACATGTCTTTACTGTCACTTTTGATCAATTCAATGTGTCTTTGAAGATAAAGTATTAATAAAAATAATAAAAAAAACTGAACGACTGAACTTGGATCATCTGTTGCCCATATTTACACAATAATGAATGAAAAGCACTGAAGAAAATGCATCAGTGTTGCTCCCAAAGTCACCAGCCAGGTGCTGATTTTGAAGCAAACATCTCCCAGGGGACTGAGACCAAATAAAGGTAAAATTATTTACTTGATGAGGAGCATGTGCCCTTGTCATGATGAAAGACTAGAAACGCTCCTGCACCTGGTATTAGCATCTGTCTTGGGTGATAACTGGCACATTTTAAAACGTTTGTTTTAGCACAAAGTTGACTGACAGGTGTAGACCGCCTACACCTGTCAGTTCATGCTGTTCAAGATGCAGAGGACAGATTAGTGTCTACAATACGAATGCAACAGGGTCCAATTCGTTTTTGACAACCATTGATCATAAGCTGTTTTGGAAGCTATTTACAACAGTATTTAGTTTTCTGCACCTGTGGTCAAATCACCCAAAACTAGGGTGTCTTAATATCATTAAACGGTGTCTAGAGTTCCAGCTGAACTCCAACGCAGGTTCTCCAACACACACACACACACACACACACACACACACACACACACACACACACACACACACACACACACACACAAACAAACAAACAAACAAACAAAAAAAAAAAAAAAATAATAAACTTACATCAGCCACCAGAGCAGCACTACAAAGAGATTCATGTGAAGAGGCAAAATAAATCCCACCTTGGATTCCGAGGTGAATTTGGAAAAAGTGGCTACACTTAAATTTATAAAACATCAGAAAATATATCAGAACATGTATTCTATGTTCCCAAATAGATCCATCTGACAACCACCTGTCAATCATATATTGTACTCTTGGACCACATTTAGGTGTGCAACTCAGCCCCAGTGAACCCTGTGAAATATGCTTGTGGCCAACAAATATTTTAGCATTCTTTTGAGTAATTAACTTTCATATTGATGCTACAACACTATATATACAGTAGTACACTGTGTATATGTCATGGGGGATGCATGTTATATAATTTAGTAGATTAGATCTACTAAAAAATAGATTTTTTCCCCCCATATTTTTTTTTTTTTTTTAGCACAATGTGTGTTATGGCTTCAAGGTAGCCTTAGGCTTAAATGGGAACATGTAATCAGCAGCACAGGAGATAATGTGATGCCATTTCACCTTAACTTATGAAAAATAATGACTGACATGTGGGAGATGTTTTTCAATAATGCAGCTTCTGTTTTCAATTACAAAAATTATATTTTAAAACAAACTTGCTAAAAAGGAAGTCATTTATATGTTTATATAAATATATAACTGAAGAAAGTTATATGTTTTAATAATGTTTTGCTCATCAAGGCCAAAAATGTGTATGAAGGTAAAATCTGAATTCATGCTGAAATCAACTAAAAACATTTGTACTGAAAAAAAAAATATATATATATAAGACAACATAATAGATCTCTTAAATGTTTGAATGGTCATTCATGCTCAATTGAATCAACTTCATTTAACCAAATGAGTGGGAGAATAGCAGGCTAATTAAAACACTCTGAAAATGATACTCTCGAAGGTTTCGCTAACTTACCCTGGTGTGAATATATATTTTCAAAGACACAGCAAAGTTTATTTTTGAACAAAATTGTAGTTTTACCAAAAAAAAAAAAAAAAAAAAAGTGCAAAGGCAAGATTTCTAGATCTCAAGATAAATATTTATCCCAGATTTTAGCTTTTAAAGGACGAGTACAACACCCCAGATGGGATATAATACTCATGTGAAGTGTTCCCGAAAGGTCTGCACTACAAAAACATCTCAGCCTTTACAGCTGTTACAATTTACAGTGACTCGAGCCTTCTGTGGTGCAGCAGATTTCAACAAATGAGAAGAGGCTTCTGTACAAGAAAAATCAGTTGCTCTCTCTCTCTCCCTCATATACCCTAACATTAACAATGTAACTATGACTAATATTTAAAAAAGGTTTATCACATCATTTTGCAAGCTGGCAAAGCACTGCACTTCTAATAAACTACAAAAATAAAAAATAAAAATAAAAAATAAAATATCTGTAACGATCAGGAAAACACAATCATGGGAAATCTGAACAAGTTATCTCACCTTCTCTGTGGAGTCTTCACAGAGGTCAACGGGGTTGTGCGGCATTCAGACATTAAATGAGAATGGTTTTTGAATTCCTAACTGAGGTAGAAAACAGGATGTAGAATTGAGATTTCAATTTGAATGAAGGGGAATGAAAATGGAATCATTTATGTAACCATAAAACTGTCTTTAAACTTTAACTAGAAAAGCAAAGTTTGTCCAGATAAACTTTGATAGCCTTGTTTATTTTTTTATTTTTTTTTTTATTTTTTTATAGACTTTGCATACTGACAGACAGACAGATGGATAGATAAACAGATAGACAGACAAACAGTAATTACAATATTATTTTAGATGAAAATAACCAGGATAAGACATACAGGAGCTTAAAAGTTTGCAAGTTTTGCATAAAGGCCAGTATGTCAGTCTTCTGAACTCAAGACTTTATGCACTGAATTTTGATGAAGTGGTAGAAGCTGAAGGCAGATAAAAACAGGAATATCTAATGACTGAAGGAAAGGTCTGAATACTGAACGTATAAGTTTTAATTAGAGCCTACTTTGGGCTTTCAGTCTCCTGTTTCATGTTCAATTTATATAATTTTTATTGTGTGTTCTAGCTGGTACATATTTGAAGAATGTCAGGTTGGTAATTAACTGAGGGCAGCTCTGTACGAATGATTTCATTAAATATTATTTTTAATTGTATCGAGCAGAGATGAAGAAAAGATGTATGGATTCAAGATTTTACGTCCTCTTTTTTTTATTTTTTTTATGAACTCTTAATAATGAATAAACTCCACGACCTTTCTAATATATCCCCAGTGGACCATAATTGTATCAAAAAAAAAAAAATTCTGTGCTGTATGAATGCTGTATTTTCCTTTTCTCAAAGGTTTTCTAAGATAATAAATGTTTTTAAAGGCATAGTTCACCCAAAAATGAAAATTCTGTCATTAATTACAGAAAACCCGTAAGACTTCCGTTCATCTTAGGAAAACAAAGATCTTTTTCATTAAATCCTTTGAGAGACTTTGACACTTTAAAAAGTTCACCTTTAAGCAGACAGTCTACTAATACTCTAATATCTAGTAGTTGACATGTAGTTGCAAAGTTAGTTAGCAGAATGTCTAAAGTGGACTATAAAAATAAAGTGTTAGCCTACCCTCCATACTTCCAGTCTAAAAGACTTTGAAATGACACATTTGCATGTGTATATAAACATATCTCTGTTGAAAATACTGTATAGTAAGCTAAAAGCAGTATGTCAAAAGTCAAATATGCACATAAACCCTGTCATGGAGGCTGATGTTAGGGTTAGAATAAGGGTGACACTTGAGTGTTTCAAGTTTTCAATTAAATCATATTCAATCAAATGTGGAGCAACATTTTTTTTTTCAAATTTTCCCAACCTTATCTTATCTTTTTCACTTTTTTTGCTCATTTGGTTCAGATGAAATCCAGTGTTCTAAAAGGTGAGTCATGAAAAGGGCAAAAAGTTTTAGCTGTGCTTCACAGCATTTTTTTTTTTTTTTTTTTCTTATTGCAAAATGGTGATTATATAGGATAGTCATGTCTCAGTGCTATAAATAAAATTGGATAACATCAAGCATAACTGAGATAAAGTTCTGCAAGAGGCAGTTGTGTGATAAATGAGGGCTTGCAGTGAATAATGACATTTCATATGAAGTAAGACCTAAAGTTCAAGCTCATCATATCCTGAAATTATTCTCACTAATACTGTAGTAGGACTTTCATTTTCACACAGCACTACAAGAACTGAGTGGAGAAATGACACTTTTGCGCCAACAAATTACATGTTTGCAATGCCAGGAAAAAAATAATAAATTTTTTAGCAAAAGGTTCCCCGGCTGATAAGGAGATTTGTAAATTACATTACATAAGACTGAGTGAGCTGAGGCTGAGGCTGAGTGGGTGTCAAAGATGTTTCTTGTATTGTCTTTGGGAAAGCCACGATTGTGTGTTCAGCCGAACTCTGTTGAACAATGATGGTGGTTCCTGAAACAATTATGAGGCCCTGTCTGGAGAAACATGGCAGTGCAGGATGTTTGAAGCTTTGCGGTGGGATGTGTTGGATTTTAGAGGGATATTAGAGGGATTGGGAACTAATGGGAGGGCAGAGTTAGGGAGCGTTCAACAATCCCAGAGGATTCCGATTGATGGGGCCGGATTTGATTAATCTGCCCCAAGTATCGATTTGTTTCTGCCGTACAATTTTACAGCTCTCATCATGCTCTGCCTGGTTCCTTCTGTATTTCATTTTCACTGATTCTGTAAGACATTCCTCTGCTGTGCACAGTTTCATCTCCACCATTTTCTGACATCTAAAACTAGTTCTTTCTTTGATCAATTCACTGTGGTGGGAATATATATCCTCCCACTCCAGCAGACAACAGAAAGGGGACATTTATTTCTAAACTGTGACAAAGGAAAGGAAAGGATTTATCTGCCAAATCTCATTTGTCTTTTGCCTTGCTTTGGCACCAAGGTATTAAGAGTGGTACATTTCTAAAAAACAAAAGTAGATTTGCGGGGTTTTTACTTTAAAACTGGGATTTAAAAAAAGTTGTGCTGAAAAATCCACAAAATACTAATGTTTAATACACAAACTTACAAGTAGTTGACAGATGAGCGAGCACAAACTTTTTACTTTTAATTTGTAACAATATTGGGTAGCATTTTATTTTACAGTCCTGTTCCCCATGTAGCCTTCATACTTATTATAGTACATTTACATTTTAGTCATTTAGCAGACGCTAATTACAATAATTGGGTACTAACCCTGAACCTATCCCTAAACCTAGCCTTAACCCATGTCTTATATAACCCAGTACTTTCTTGGGTAAGTAAATTGTAATGGTGGCTGTAGAAAGGGCATGACGCAGGAGAATATAGCAAACAGTCTTTGATAATAAATCCAAAGGGAAACACGCAGGAGAATCACAAGGAGTAATAGTGGTAGCACTTTATTTTACAGTCCTGTTCCCCATGTACATACTATAGACTTCTTATAACAATTACAATAACTGGGTTATAACTAGGTAACCCTGAACCTGAACCTAAACCTAAACCTAACCTTAACCCCTTATATTACCAGTACTTTCTTGGGTAACTACACTGTAAGTGCACATACTGCAAAATAAAGTGTAACCATAATAGTATAAATAACCACATGAACTGAAACAAAATGGAACAATGAACAGACAAAACTAAGGGTTTAAATATACAGACAGAGTAATAAACAGAACTAAGAACAGGTGTGGAACTAATAATAACTACTATAGAAACTAACAAGCTAACAGAACAGAGAACAAAATGAAACCAAAACCAAAACAGAACTAGAAGGGAACAAATGGGGACCGGGGTTAGTTTTTATTCCAGTGACAAAAAAAGTTTGTTCCTCCATCACTGCCCAGAAAATAAATGCAAAGGCAATAGTTGGGCATGTTGTCACACTACATGTCAAACTCTGTTAAGCATTATATTATTAGAAAACAATTAATCCCAATCATACACAACTCGATTTTAATTAGTTTGTCAGTTGATGAAAACGTCCACGTTGCTTTGTGTATTCCTCATTGCTAAGTCATTATACACACACGTGTTATATACACACACACACACACACACACACATCAAACAAGACCAAGCTAAAGAGAATATATGCTTTTAATATATAAAATATAACACATGCACACAAACAGACACACATACATACATGTATGTACGATGGCATTGAGATATATATATATATATATATATATATATATATATATATATATATAAAAATGTAGTTTATATATACATTATTCTTAGAAAGTCTGTATGGCCTTACAGAATCAGCATTCATAGTCAGAACTAAGTCAGTGCATAATTTGCTGTTTATTTCTCTTTCCGATCAATAAAGAAAGGCGCCAGTTGGTAAATGAGGCTATAGTTGTTAGAGCTTTTGAGGGGTGTGGGGATTACAGCAGGAAGAAAAAAGACGAGTGCTTGACGGACCCATCTCCTTATGTTTCAAGAGGTAAGCTATCAATATTTCCCCCATCTAACTTGGCCATGGCACAGACAACATGTGGGTTTAGAGTTGCAGATGAAGCCATTATGAAAAAGATCCAGACCAGCTTCGGAATGTCAGAATGTCCTATCCGAGTTGTTAGCATATTCCCTAGTGGGGTTGGCAGGGATCAGTTAATGAACAGGCTGCCGAGGCAGCATAGTGCCAGTCTAAGTATTGACAACCTCTGGTCCAGCGGGGAAACTCTCCATTGTTAGTCTGTGTGTGTGTCTGTGTGTTGTTGATGTTTTGCTTGAACACAGTGTAAAAAAAAAAAAAAAAAAAGTGCAGATGGTCCTGATCCAAGGGTTAAATAGGATTTCAGTAAAGCTTGAGACGACAGATTGGAGTTATGGCTCCTTTTCTGGGATGAGCTACACGGCTGAGTGAAGGTCTGAGGTAATGTTCTATTCATCAACTACGTTATTTGCTTTTGACTCCGCTATTAGATGCATTATTTACTTAAAGGTCAAGACATTTACAACTGTTGCCCTACATTGAACACTGCACTCTTTTTGAAGGATGGATACCAAAATCTTCACTGGAGACCTTCATTATATTTATTTGAAATATAACAACCGTGAGCTCAGTGTGGGGATATGCTCAATGATGGCATTCCCTGGTCATCATTAAAACAATGAATACCGAGGCAAATCATGAAGCAAAATATAGCTATAACTTTTTATTTTAAAGTGAAAGTATAATGGTTCTTTCAAAGCCTGGTGAAATATGCAGCATTTCTAGACATCCTGTGCTCTCCCAACAACATGGCTGTTTCAAATTGCAGACAGCAGATTATGCACATTATCCATGGAGTTCATTACCTCTCCTGCTATAGGTCAGGCCTTTTTTAAGTAAGGATACTTCAAATCGATTGGAATCTGACAGGGATTTCTGCATTCTAATGGATGTAAATTAGCTCAAGAAAGCGTTTGCTTGATTAAAGATTCAGCCTGTAAACTCCCAAATAGCGCCACATGAATTTTCAGAATTAGCTTCAATCTCTCTCCTTTGACACAAATTGTGCTCCTGCGGTAAAATTGGGAATTTTTTGCATGTAAACGCTATTTGAACAAGTGTCATACTGTTCGGTAGATTGTAAACAATATCATTTTTTTCACGTTTCTTGCATTATTGAGGGGTATTGTAATTTCTCACAAAATAGCAGACTGAATTATGGTGTAGTTATTTTAAGACCCCAGTGCACTGCAATGAGATTAATTAAAGGAATATTCCAGGTTGAATACGAAAAGCTTTATGGACAGTGAGGCACACTGTTGATTACCACAGAGCATATTGGCTGCATCTGAAAAGTGATAAATGCTGCCTTCGGAGGACACATTCCAAGGAAGAAAGGCATCAAGGTTATGTCAGAATCCAAAGTTAGCTTCTCTTTCTGTCTCTTGAGATACCATCATCTGCTTGATTTTTGAAGGCAGCATAGATGTATTATTCACTGCCTTTGATATCCCACAATCCTGTGCTTTCCATTCAGTGAAAGTTGCGCTAAAAAATAAAGACGGGATCTGAAAGTTGCGGTTGGTCGTCAGTTTGTGTGTAAATGTAAGTTTTTGACAATTATTTTCCACTCTTCATGTCATTTCTAGCAATACATTACTATTGTAGCAAATAGTAATTAAATATCCGCTTAGGGTGTACTCACACTAGGCACGGTTGCCATGAACCGGGCCCGAGTACGATTGTCCCCCCTCCCCACTCCCCCTCTGGCCTGCACTCACATAGGGTTTCAGCATTCGTGCCGGAGCACGCTTACTTCATTATGGTGCGACGGTTTCGGGATAAACAGGAAGAGCGGCGCTCTCACTGAACACAATGGAGTCCAGCACGGTTAGCGCTCACACTGCATGCGAACCGCGCCCGAGTCCAACTGAACCGTGCTCTGGCCCACCTCTTCCAAGCGGGCCAGGGCCGGCTAATCGAGCCGCGCCCGGGCACGGTTCGGAGCACTCACACTAGTCAAACGAACCGCGCTTTGGTGGTCAAACGCACTCGGGCACGGTTCAAACTGGCTAGTGTGAGTACACCCTTAGTTATCACCAAAGCTTGCACTGTTTTGCTGTATATCATTAAACCGTTAAGCTGCCTTAGAAGTCTATCCGAAATCAGCTTTGTGAGGTATCTTCATGCACAAATGCCGCCTGCAGAGTTATTGCCTGATAGGGCAGAAAAGCAGCTGCCTAGGTTTTTGGATGGAGCCATTGATGACTCGTCTCTCAGTTTGAAATACAAGCAATGCAATGGAAATCTGACAGGCAAGTTGGCAGCAGCATGAATAACACTTCTGCATGTAAAATCATTTAACATTACACATAATGACTTGCAGGATAGCATAAGACGGCTGAAAATAGCTTAACAACACTGTTTTGGCAAATATAGCCTATCTAATTTTTAAAACTTTGCTAAAAAAAACTATAAAAAGTAACTAATTAAAAATCTGAAATTCTACTAGAAAAGCAACATTGCAAAAACATAAATATTTTTGGTGTAGAATGTAGAATCCTTTACAAAACCACAAGCTTCATATTTCTGGACCGCAGCGCTTATCAGGTACTGTTGTTGTTTTGTACAAACTGAGGGACAAGACAAATGTATTTTCTGGTAATCGAACCTTGAGGGTAAATCGAAGTGGTCATTTTTAACCAGGATATTCATTTGAAGGCCACTGAATTAGACCATCCCAATCTTGTAAACCATGTGCCTTCTTTGCATCAACTCTGAAGTCATGTCAGAAATCCCAATGTGAGCAAATCTGAACATGCAAAATGATAAACAGGGAGAGGATATTTCTGATTGGCTAAAAAAAGTGTAGACCACTTCCCAGTGATATCTGCCAGTTTGCGGAGACAATGCATGTATTAATAAAACAAAATCCAAACCAAGTGTAGAGGGTCTACCATTGGGTTGGATGACATTACAATTAACTCAAGCTGCATAATCAGATTACTTTTTTCAAGTAACTAGTAAAGTAATGCATTACAGTACTTTTAAATTTATACAATACAACACAATATCTGAGTTACCTTTTCAAATAAGCAACACAAGTTACTTTTTTTTTTTTTTTACATTTATTGATTGACAGCTCTTCTGTCTCCATGTTGAAAGAAATCAGCAGAAAATGCTGAGGCGTTGTGTGCGCTGTGTAAACATGATGATTATTGTTCTAGACTAAATGTAAACCGACATTTTCCATTTGGCTTATTCATTTCACTTTTGGTGTGAAAGGGCCTTTACATTGGCCAAAAATAGAACTTCTGCTTTTTGTTATTTAACGAAAAAAGTAACGTGAAGCATAACTTTCCATAAAAAATAATTAAGTAATGCAATTAGTTACTTTTTTAGGGAGTAACACAATATTGTAAAGCATATTGTAAAAGTCCAGCGTCTGTCATTTGATGCTCAAACAGAGAGTTCTGTCCCCAAACTCACATTATTGGTTGAACAAATGTTGCTGTGTTGAGTCAGTTGGGATGTTTAGAAATGTTGTTTACTTTTAGGTCAAGCAGCAAAAGCACTTACTAAAGTAAAGTCTAGTCATCAAACCAGAAGGAAACTGCAGGAAACTGCATTAGCTTCAAGACCTTCAGCCCTTGTTTCTTTTGTTCTTTCCACCATTTCTGTTCTCGTGCAGATTCCTTGATTCCTTGTGCCTATCTTCCTTCCCTCCCTCCTCTCTGAAGTCTTAAAGCTGAAGTCGCAGCTTGATGAATGAGGCTGTAGAAGCCGCATACGTCTCCAGACAGCCTCCAATCTGCACCACACGACAGTGAGAGAAAGCGCTGGCTCTTCCACACGGTGAGCGATTCAAGCTGCCACAGCTCAAAAGTGATGAGAGCTTTTAAGAGTTATGACTCACATTAAATATAGACCCATAACATTCACTAGGAGCCTCTTTGAAAGTGTAATTTTGCAGGAAAGTTGTGAATGAAGGGTTATGACGAAACTGGCAGGTGAGTACAGTGCTCCATCAAGTCTCGGATCCAGGGACGACTGATAGAGCAGTTCCCAGGCTCGCTGCCCTCCATTAAAATTCATTACGCACTCGCCTATAACTGACGAGAGGAGTGCAACTCAAGGTCACTTTTATAAAACAGTGATTAAAAATGTGACAAGACACGTGTCTTTATCTGCTAAAACATATTCCAACCTTCACATACAGTATCAAGATATCAATTTTGTGAGGTTTAGCTTTCAAAAACGGCCAGTGGTCAAGAAACATAAACTTCTATTTTGGAAACAAGTATACTTTTGCAGAATTTTAAATGTGAAAGGGGCTAAAGGAAGGAAAGGACATTAGGTAAAATGAAACGGAAGCATGTTGTGTTCACAGAGTGACCCCTGATACCCCTCACAAAAGAAAAGTCCAGCCAGAGGCTGACAGAAACTATAAGTGAGTTTGTGAAAGCAGCATGAATCTGTCAATGTACATTTGCAAACTTTCATTTCTCGCCCACATCATCAAACCTCTGATGCAGCACAACATGGGTCATTTACATAAGACAAACAGTAAAAACAAGTACTAATGCAAGCCTTATTTTGTACAGTGTTATGTCTTATACCTATACTAAAGTACATGATGTGCATCTTCAGATATTTACTGCGATAAGTGCCACCTGGGTAAAAACAAACATGTCTACTTTCTTGCATGCCACTTTATCTAGAAAGAATCTGCCAAGGAAATCAATGTAATGTAAATGTGATGTCAAACCCACAGTTTACATCAATCCACTTAGCAGAGCTAGTAGGGAGAGACCAGTGAATTAACATGCTACACGAATAAGGTGGAAATTCACTTTCAATGTCCAGAGTGACGGCTTTTATGTTAGCACCAAGACCAGCTTTTTCTCACATTCCTTGACTGTGACGTTTTAAATATGCCCTCTGTCAATCAGGAACCATTAGCATTCATTAAAGAAAGGGAGAGAGACCACAACAAGGTCTGAATGTAATGTTCTTTGCAGCGCTGTGGACTATTATTTCCAACCCTGGTCATCTGTTGCATGCTACCATACGCATATGCTTGTATAAAGCGTCATCACTCAACCTGCCTGATGCAGGGCGATGATAAAGAAGGCGCTTGTGACTGTAGTGCTGAAAGAAACAGATAACGTTGTAGGATGCATTCATAAATTTATGCCCTATCTGCCTCTACTTTTTTCTCAGCGGTGTATGATTTTTCATGCCAGCATTTAAGAGCTGCCCATCAATCCCGGTTGCCCCTTCTCTTGTTTTATAAGGAATAACAACTTATTTGAGGCAGTCTTATAATGTACTCACTGTTCTGTGGTGTCAGCTGGAGAATAAAGCTGTCTCTGTGATTTGCTGTCTTTCTGTCAGGAGAGAGAATGAGTAAGAGAGAAAAGGGCTGATTAAAGTAAGCTGATGTATACTGTGGGCACAAAATGTATTTAGACACTTATGTAACACTTAATGTATGAGTCAATGCGTTTACATGCACCCTCATAATGCGATTATAATGGAATTTTGGCAATATTGTGATTGTGATTATACTACCTCATGTAAACGCAATACTTTGATCAAACTAATGTGATTAAACTCATAATTGTAGTAACGATATTCACATTAAATTATGTGGCGCCGATTTTAATCGCAATAAACAGGCATGTAAACCCCGTAATGGCATTATTACCGCTCTGACCAAAGTGCGCATGTGCTCGGTTCTACACAAATAACGTGTTGTTCACACAACTTCATGAATTAACTCTGTGACATTATTCTGAAGTTTTCTCTTCTCCAAATCACTAAACTCTGTCAACACAACTCACGGTGCAGTATCTGCGCTGTATATTCATCCGGAAACGCAGGCAAGCCCAGCATTGCGATGTTCATCAAGGCACCGAATGATATTCAGTACATTCATAAAAATCTATTTTAAATTTGATTTGAGTAGATTAAAACAATGGCCAGTAACATGCATTCTGTAAGCCTATCTGAGTGTGGTGTACAGTGGTGGAAAGAATACTAAAAAACTGTACTTAAGTAAAATAATTGCTAAGAAATAATTTACTTGAGTACAAGTAGAAGTACTGAAAAATAATATGACTCAAGTAAGAGTTAATAAGTTACTACGTTACAAAGTACTTAAGTATATTTTTTCTATTTTTATCCAAAATGAGACGATTCCAGCAAAATGGGGCGCAAAACACTCTCATTTAATGTCTTTTTCATTCATACAGGAGGCCAGAGGGCACCCTTATTGGAAATCCCTTATATGGACATCAGATATCACTACAGCTGAATAACATGCAGATAGAGACGTTTTGACTAATGAAAAATGAAGACAATAAACACGATTGCAATGATCTGTGTTTATCTGTGTTCTTCAAGCCACCTCAATTATTTTTGTAAGAATGATGTATATCTATAATGCGACACTAATCGATATAGCCTGTATCAGAGTATAGAAGTTTTAATTATATATGTTCTGCCTCACTTTGTGTTAAGAAGCAACATGGGACCACTGAAACAAGTTATTGTATATATAGTGATTTTGGAGCAAAACATTATATTAATCTCATAGATTGTTGTGTTTGACACTATGCTAAGCAAACATACTAGCTATCCCTGTTGCTAAGAGCGATTGTTTCATTACTAATTTTGAAACAAAATGAATGTTTTTGAATGTTTATTATTTTATTTTTTTAAAGGGCAAAAGCACAGATGGGTAAGTGAGAGGTCTGATCAAAGAAATGAGGGATTTAAACAGTATGAATAGAAAAGTGCCAGTAAAAAAATAAAGCGGGACACCGCTGCCTTTACCTTACATTTTGCTTGCTCTGTCCATGCAATAACTATATCCTTGTATGAGACGAGTTTTCTATTTACTTAAACTGCTCAGTGCTCTAGTAATATCAATGGTATGACCCATTTAATTTAAAATCACAATATGAGCATAGCTCACTTTATTTTATTATTTTTTGGCTGAAGCACTTCAGATCTGTCTGTTATTGGCTGAAGCACTTCAGATCTGTCTGTTATTGGTTGAAGCACTTCAGATCTGTCTGTTATTGGCTGAAGCACTTCAGATCTGTCTGTTATTGGCTGAAGTGCAGGGCTCCACCGCAGTAGTTTGAAAAGTGTCTGTCAAATGTCAGTTCGCCCTGTTGCTCCGTCGGCACCTTTGTCAAAGTACTTTGTAGTTTTGGTGAAAAATAAATGTAGAAAAGTTGAATTATTTATTTTTATACAACTATTCAAATGTATTTATACTCAAGAAAGTAGAAAACATTTAAAAATCTACTCAAGTACTGTAACGAAAGAATTTGTAATTAGTTACTTTCCTCTGGTGGTGTAAGCATATTAGCGAATAATCAGAATAATGAAAACTGAAGAGTTCTGCGAGTGCCATGTAAACATCTTACTGCGATTAATACATTACTCTGATTATTAGAAATAATCACATTATTGGTGCACGTGTAAACGTAGTCAATATAAATGCATTAGATCAGGGGTATCCCATCCTGCTCATAGAGGGTCACTGTCCTGCAAAGTTTAGCTCCAACCCCAATTAAACACACCTGAACCAGCTAATCAAAGTCTTATAATAGACATTTCCAGGTAGGTGTGTTAAGGTAAGTCAAAGCTAAACTCTGCTGGACAGTGGCCCTCCAGGACCGAGTTTGGACACCCCTGCATTAGATTGATCACCTACTGTTTCTCTGAAAAGAGAAGTTAGTTCTGAGAAAAGCTCCAGCATCAGTACTTTCAGATTCCATGGAGATTTAAAAGTTGTCAGTATCATTGCATGAACTGCAACAAATTAAAATACTTGACTAGTTGGTTCTTTTCACTCTCAGTAGCCGCTTTTTCACTGTCAGGCCAGTGCGAGCCAGGGCTAACAACGTGCTGGGCGGGTCGAATAGCCTCAGACCTTGAGCCACAGGGCCGAAACCATGAGAGGCGTCAAAGCTTACGCTACTCCTACATCCTACGTCATACATCGTCATGTGTTACTCTTTTGGCCTAAGTCGACTTGCGTATGGCCGTCTGCCGTAAAAAAAATTCAGGAGTGCACATTAAGCATTATACCATATGTATCATTATAGCACATACACTCTCAGAAAAAAAAGGTACAAAAGCTGGCCCTGGGACAGTACCCTTCAAAAGGGTTCAAATATGTACCATTTTGGTACTAATATGTGCACTTTTGGAGCTAATATGTACACTTTTGGAGCTAATATGTACACTTTTGGTGCCAATACGTACCTTTGAGGGACTAATATTCACTCTTTAGGAACAAAGGTGTACCTTTTGAAAAGGAACCGCCACAGTGACAGCTTTTGTATCTTTTTTTCTGAGAGTGTAAAAAGAGAGACATAATAACCGACTTATTCAGTCACGCCTGCTCATGGACAGAAAACAGGAGTCACGAGTTATATACTCCATAACCTGGAGAATATTATGTAAAATATGACGTTTACGGATACAGAAGTCCGGTATATCAACAAAGGCACAGGGAAGAGACGGAAGAGACAGATGAAACATGAAACCTAATAAATACATATGCTTTGTCTTTAGGGGTGTCCTAAACATGTCGATGTCCCTATGATAACAGACCAGTGTGCATCTAATAAATTAATCAAGAACATTGTGCAAATTTACTGTAACTAGTATGTGAAGTGAACTTTGTTTCCTCAAAGCTTTGTTTCCAGACGAACCCGACACACACATCTCCCGAGAACCCTGTAGAATTCGATCAATCAAACCATGACGTTGAAACTCGTGAAGTGTTTCCCATTTTGTGTGCCATATGAGTCAGACATTCAGCCAATGGTTCATGGGCATGACGTCTGAGGCTGAGACCAACCCTCTCCTGACTCAGATAAACGCCACCTTTGTTCATGACCACTCCTCAAGCCCCAGTTGGCCAACTTTGGACCAAAGTATATGACGGGCCAAAACAATTATAAATAAAAACCTGGCCATTGGCCCTGAGGAGGCCCAATCAAGCCCCGGAAGTGACTAGAAATGTGACTGGCCCTGACATGCACTAGCATGCTCGCTTTTGGCCTGAAAATGTGACTAGTAAAACACTAACCCCATCTAACTCTCCCTCCACACATCACTTACTGAAACTGAAATTAATTACAGAAAAATGCACTTTGAATGAATGTTGTAAGTTATGCAGTGTTGTTTGTTTTGTGTAAACAATGAAATTGCAGATAAAATAGCAAGCACATATGTTTCCTAGAGAGTTGAATCATCAAACATACATGTCAAATCAAGGCATGTTTTCTTATTTAGCACCGTTCACAATTCATATCGGTTCAGAACAGCTCTATAGAAAATGCATGTCAATGTTCCAATGTCCTTGGGCCCCAATAAAAAATGGAATCCAGGATTAAATCAAGAAATCCAAAAAGCCCCAGCAAGTAGCCACAGGTGACTGTGACCTACAAATTTACATTGTGTATTAATACATGGTGATAAAGTGAGGAGATTTCTATGAATATAAACTTTCTCTGCAAGGCCAAAATTGGACCAAACTAGTTATAGACTGACATATTTGTGTGGAGGATTGAAAATAATCCAAGATATTTTAAATGAACAAATATATTTGCTTTACTGTTTCCACTCCCTCTTTCTACCACAATGACCATTTGGAGTTCCTAAAGGCACAGAGATTTCTGATAGTTATCTAGGCCTGTAGGCCAACATGTTTGTACATTGGGGGTCGATGAATTGTCACACCTTTAGTACAGTGGGGGAAGTGTAATTATCTGATTTGTCAGTTTGAATGTCTCACATCTGGGTTTTAGTCACATGGTCAGGAAAGGATAAAAGAAGATTGAAACTGTTGCTCTGTCTCTTTGATGCTCTGGCCCTCTTCTTCTCTGGGTCCCTTTCTTGGGTCTCTCTCTCTCTCTCTCTCTCTCTCTCTCTCTCTCTCTCTCTCTCTCTCTCTCTCTCTCTCTCTCTCTCTCTCTCTCTCTCTCTCTCTCTCTCGTAACATTTTCCATATATACTGGGTACAATTCATTTTGTAACTATTTTTAGTGTAACCATAACCATATTTTGTCATTACACCTATTCAATTACAACTAATGTGCTAACTAGTTTTGATTTGGTATTGACTTTGAAGTGCTACCTATTGCAGTACAATATCGTCACTCTCTATAGCAACACTCTCCCACATATTAAGCTATTGTAACTGCGCTTATTTCCGTCGTTGGTATAAGTGGCAGTGGGTGGAATAGACAAGAAATGTGCAGTTTTCTACCATCTTGCTAATAATGTTTCTTTAGTCATTCGGCAGTCTTGCAGCTTGAACCACTGCAGGAATCCACCCTTACATTTGCCTAGCTAATTAATCAGATGCTATTTAATTTTACCAGTTAATTTATATGATAAAATGTTATGTTTTATCTCTTGTCACAAAGTTCTGCGGTATTTTAGCTAATGGTGAGTCTAGATAGAACAGAAAGTCTAAAAGCCTCATAGGACGATGTGACTACGTAATGAGTGTGAGAAACTACAGCCAATTTCATCTGCACCATTGGCTTTTATATTTTGTTCAAATGTAAAGTACATCAAAGGGCTTTCAAGCACTGCAGAGAGGTGTAGTATTAATCACTGTGGATGCACTGTAGGAAAAGAGGGAGAGAGAGAGAGAGAGAGAGAGAGAGAGAGAGAGAGAGAGAGAGAGAGAGAGAGAGAGAGAGAGAGAGAGAGAGAGAGAGAGAGAGAGAGAATTTTACAAGTCTTCAGTGATGAGGGACTCTTCCTATACAGAGAAAGATGGGCGGTAAAGCCTCTGATGACTGTTGCTCCTATGAGTGTGCCAAATAAACTGACATGCCATCAATTAATTTATCAAAAGAACATATTTGGAGGCTATTTAACCACAAACAGATGCACCACATACTCCAGTGTATTGTTTTAAAGCTTAATGGAAAGGAAGGAATTTGTGGGAAAAGGATGGAAGGATGGAAAGAAGAAAGAACAGAAGCAAATGATGGATATAAATAAGGAAGAATGGAAGTAAAGAAGAAAGTAAAGAAATAAATAAGGTAGGAAGGAAGGAAGGAAATTATGAAGAACCAAAGGAAATAAGCAAAGAAAATTAAGGAAGGAAAGAGGGAATGAAAGGTGGAAGGAAGGAAGGAAGGAAGGAAGGAAGGAAGGAAGGAAGGAGGGAGGGAGGAAGGGAGGGAGGGAGGAAGGGAGGAAGGGAGGGAGGGAGGAAGGGAGGGAGGGAGGAAGGAAGGAAGGAAGGAAGGAAGGAAGGAAGGAAGGAAGGAAGGAAGGAAGGAAGGAAGGAAGGAAGGAAGGAAGGAAGGAAGGAAGGAAGGAAGGGGGCAAATGAGGAAAGGAAATTAGGAAGAACCAAAGGAAAGAAGAAAGCCAAGTAAAGGAAGGAAGGAAAGAAGAAAGCAAAGTAAAGGAAGGAAGGAAAGAAAGAAGGAAGGAAGGAAGGAATGGGGGCAAAGGAGGGAAGGGAAATAGGAAGAACCAAAGCAAAGAAGAAAGCAAAGAAAGGGAAGGAAGAGCAGAGTGAATGAAGAAATAAGGGGAAAGGAAAGAAAGGAAGGACATAAACAAAAGAGAGAAGGAAATAAGGAAGAAAGAAAAAAGCAAATAAATAAATAAGGATAGCAGGATGAAAATAAGGGGGGGAATAAAGGAAGGAGGCAAAGGAGGGAAGGAAACTAGGCAGAACCAAAGGAAAGAAGAAATCAAAGAAAGGGAATAATGAGGAAATAATTGAAAGGAAGGAAGTACATAAGGGAAAAGTATAAAGAAAGGAAGTACAGAAGCAATGGTGGAAAGGAAATAAGTGTAACGACAATGACTATGACATGCGGTCACATGCTGTTCAAATTAGTAAATCCTGATCTCCAAACACATCCTTCGTTGTCTCCTTAGACAACGAGTTTGTTCATGGCGCCTCCAAGTCTGCTTGAACGGTCAAAATTGCATCTTTGTGGCTCCCCCGAGGGACATTTGAGTCACATAAGGAAACCCTGTTTTGGAGAATCCCCTCTAAAAACCCCCATTTCAGCATGGACTCCCCGTGACTTTTATAGACTCGTGACATTCCAGATACACATACACACACACACACACACACACACAAACATCCTTTGTGTAACACCAACATCCTTTAATGTATGTAACTCAGACTTGTATCTGAACTTCCTGTATGCATGTGTGATTAATGTTGTTTTGATCATATAGTTATGATCTTCGAGTGTTTGGCTCTGAAATGTATTTCTGAAGAATGTTCTCCCAGTAGAATCGCATCCCGTAATCCGATCTCATTGGCAGGTCATAAAAGTTGACCACCAACCCACACACAAACACACTCTGGACTTTGAAACAGAAACCCCCTACAGAAAAGGACTTTTACCCATAAAGTCACTCTTAAATGTACTAAATATATACATTTGTGTGTTAAGAGGTGTGTGTAAACCATAGGAAAGCATACATGTCCTATTTGTAACATTAATAGAACTGCAAATGCCTATACAAATGCATAATAATGTATCTTTGCATTGCTACAACGCCTAGATTCTATTTTTGATATCTCTGTAATCCTCTCCAGCTAACGGAGTTGAATTCCGATAGCAGAATTCAGTGATGCGCATTGTTTTATAAGTTCATATGTCTGGAGAAAATCCTCTCAAGTTAAAGTCAATCATGACTCATTCGAGTGGGCGTGTCTAACCGGACAAAGGAATCTTCCCACTCGAAAAATCTCGACAGCTGATTCGTCCTACACGAAGGAGGGGACGGCACATGGGACACTGATAAAAGTCCAAACCTTCAGTTTCCTCTCTCTCTCTCTCATCCAACTCAACTTCCAACTCTCTTAACTCTCTTCCTCGGCGCAGCGCTTCTCCAAAGGAACATCTGGAGGAGGCTCTGGTCTTCTCTATCGAGCGAGCACATGTTCGAGTCGTAGCTGCGTCCCTTGCAACAAAGACTTTAAACCTCTCCCTGCCCGGGAGATGAATCTGAACTTTCTCGGTAACGTTAAATTCAAGTGAGCCTTTACATCGTCTTGCGAAAAGACCCAAAAGACGAAGCTAGACGCAAACCAGCCGGACACGCGCACCCCCTCTTCAGCACCACACTGAAAGAACACAGAATCTTGCAAGTAACGTAACGCTCTCTAAACGCTGATTTAAGGTGTCCAGTTCTTAGGTCTGTGAATTAAGTTACCCTCTATCTCTTCTCTCTATATCTTTCTTTCTTTCATTTCATTTCATTCTGATCACGCTATGTTTTATGTTTTGTTTCGGTTAAATGTTTGTCTGTTTGTTTGCATTTTTACGTACGTTTATATTTGTAGTTTATATAATCTCTAGTGTGTGCCATTGTATTAATAAACCCATTTATACTTTTAATTGTCTCTGTGTTTGAAAACCCACCTTATAAAGTCAATGAAACTTAAAGATCTAAGCTACAAGCTCGATATAAACTACATTTAGTGGTTCTTAATTCATAAACTCAGAAAGTTTGATATTCATGGCCAGAAGATAAAACTTTCTCGGAGTTTGTAAAGGGATACCCCCTTCTTAACTGTAATGATCTTACATTTATTCGCTGGACGAATTAAATGTTGGTCAGGCCAGTTACCGAACAAGGTAATCTCGATAATTGATAAAATAAATGTACATGCGACTTATGAATTATGACCATGAGTCATAATTATTAATATTCCCAAGATTCCCCATATTCTTGAGCTAATTCACATTTACCCCGAGTCGTTATTGTTACATAAGGAAGAAAGAAAAAAGAAAATAATTGAAAGAAAGGAGGGAAGAGAATAAGGAGGAAGACAGGAAATAAGGAAGGAAATGAGGGAAGGAAATAAGAAAAAAAGATAAGAAAGACTAAAACAATGAACGAATGAATTATAGAAGGAAATAAAGAAGGAAGGAACTGATGAAATAAAGGTGACTTTAATTCTATGTCATGGTTGAATAGAAGTGCTACCCAGCGACTGGGCTCTGATCTTTAGGCCTGACCTCCTGTGAGGATGATGGATGAGTGAAGTCCAACAGTGATAGCTGCATATCCATCAACTAAAGACTCCCTTGATGAATGAATATGTCCTCTATCAACAGTGCATCTCCTCATGAGGTATTGTCTATCTGTGTGAAATTAAGTCCATGAAGAATATTGTAGCGCAAGATGGATTAACTAGCAACTGGATTTAGTCAGCAATCATGTTCAAAACCCTCATCAATTTCTCTTCAAGGAAGAGAAAAGCTGGGCTGATTCACAACTCCGGGGATAGAAAACAGCACTGAAGAGAACTGGATCAGTCTCCTTGAGAAAGAATAATAGACATTGAAAGGTTCAAACTGAAAAGAACTGTGCAAAAAGCCCACAAAAGCATGCACACATGGGTCCTCACAACTTCTGAGTTCACATTTATTTCTGGAAGTTTTCTAAGTTGTTTTGATTGAGATGTTCTTGGCCTGTCAAGGGTTGGCAACAATGTTGATTTTAAAAGGGAATCGAGATGACTCGGTAACACTGAATTTATTAGAAAAAGATGAAGAAAGCTCTATCAATAAAATAAAATAAAAACTGACATTGGGGTATTTTATTTCTCAGTGATATAGAATACCAGTATACCAGAATAGTTATATTAGGAAAGAAATAATAGATTTACAGTGATTGGGGTGATTCTGTAGGGGAGGGGATCTATTGGTGTTCACATGTATAGTACTCATTACTAGAACAGACTCAAGCCTCTTTCAGTAACCATAAAGTGAACAGATAAAATAAAAAAATAATAAAAAAAAAAAAAAAAAAAAAATAAAAAAAATTCACTTGAGTCATCATAGGCCACATTCCCACTGTTTTTGACCCATTCAATGACTATGCAATAATCATTATTGTTTATTAATTAATAAAAGTAGGAACGAGAAACAAGAAACAAGAATTATCTATAATACATAATCGTACTGTAATAAAAAATATCTAAAAGTGTCCTGTAAAATTAATATTGATTGATTATTTAACACAATAATAATATTTTTGTAGAGCATTTACTGTGAACTTCACTCTGAAACATACAGCACATATATTTATTTAAACTGCAGCCTTTGAGATACATATATCGTGCAGCCCTACTACCTAAATCATATTTCATCCATCCATTTCTCTCACATTTTCAATCTAGCATATTTACAAAAATATTTAAGAAAGAGATCTAAATCTCATTCCCCTTCTCTCTGTCCAATCATTTTTCACCTTTTTTGCTGTCTCTATCAATACAAGTAGCAAAAGCCCAAAAGTTAAATAAAATATTGTCATAAATATTGTCATAAATATCGTCCACTTGTCATAAACCGTGACAAGTGGACGAGTGCTTTGGGGTCACAGCTAAAATGTGCAAAGTGAAAGTTTCAGAATGGCAGTCACATTAATGCACCAACTTTCTCTTCATACAGGAATTGTGACATCTCTAACACATCATGGGATGCCAATTATGACCGCCAGACACTTTAAACTATGATGTTGGCGTAAGCTGCTTTTTTTTTCATTTTTTTTTTTCAGAAGAGTGGTTTGTTTTAATGGCTCCTACAGCCACATGATTACAGCACAATTACAGTTGGGAAAAGCCTTTAATAACAGAGGCACTATTTTACTCCGCACCTTGCCATCTCCCTCCTACTAGAATTCAGCGGACACATCCATTCCCAGATTGCCTGATTGATTGCTTTCTCTAAATGACCCACACAGGTCAGCCTGTAATGGACTGGCCTCCTACACAGAGAAGGGGTGCAATCTGTGGCCTTATCCCTGTGCCAGCTCACCTCATACCTTCATGAACATCCGAATCCAATTCTGTAAGCGACGGTGCTTCCAGGATCTGAGTGACATTTCACCCTCCAACTCCACACACATCTGAAGGAAAAATTGAAAAGCAATTTTAATGCATAAAGTGATTTGCACATTGTTATATGGGCCAATCCTATTAAAGATGTCACAGTGTAGTTGAAGGGTCTGTAGATCACGGTTTCAAATATTCATCTCAGTAGATTGCAATGCGGTAACTGTTCTGTTGGGGGCAGTTCATGAAGAATATTATATAAAATTTCATATCATTTAGGGAAATATTTTAGTCCAGTTTTTATGAGGGCTTAAGCACCATTCAACAACAAATAACGCAAAAAAAAAAAAAAAAAAAAAAAAAAAAAAAAAACGTTTTAGTCAGATTTAGCATATGTTTCTTCACGGATACATTAAATACAATTAAATTAAATTATTTGAAAATAGTTTCAAAATAACATCATAAAGGTTAATTAACCAAAGAATGCACCGCCATTACACAAAATACATAATTTAGAATCTAACAGAATAATAAACTCAACATAAGATCAGCAGTTTGAACTGTGACCCAAGCCTGAAAATGCCACCAAAATAAATGCATTTCATTAATGAGAGATTTTCTTTCTGCAAGCTGTGACTGACAAACTTTAAACCATCCATGGACCCTCATGAATATGCATCATGTGCAAATGTGTGGCAAGATCAAGAAGTAACCTTTAACACTGAGCTTTATATCATCATCAATATTTTAACCAACACCTATCATGTCTGCTGCAGGTTGAGAACAAACAGCTTACTTAGTATTAATGCATGCAAATTAATGCTTTGTTTATCCATCTTGGAAGGCTTCTGGGTGTATACATTTTACCACTCAATAGACATTGTATTTCATGACTGAAAAAAAAAAAAAAAGAAGATGGTTCCCTAAAATTGACTAACCCAAAAGTTGGCCAACTCAACATACACCACATAAATGTAACTTAATGATTTTCTGAATGCTGTAAAAATCTCAGTTTTGCCTTATCCAAATGCATTTTGGCACTTGTATGTCAGCCAGAGTATGAAATGTAGCAAAGGGAAAAGCTGAAAGAAACAAAAGGAAAAGGGCCACATTTATTCTGCCAGGGGTTTCACATCAGGACTTTTGGGAGAGAATGTCTTCTAGTAATAGGCTTATAAAGTCGAAAATGTCAATTTATTCACATCAACCAATGCGTCTATAAGTCTTCTCCCTCTGTGCTCTAATTACAGTGTTTTGATGCTAGTTTCATGGCCTTGACATGCACATTGCACTTAAAAGCTTTTATTGTGCAGCCTGGGAAAGCATCAGGAGTCAACAGAACAAAACATCTCTCCTTTGTTTCTTCCCTATTTTGCTGAATTGTCTAAGCGTTCCCACTTGTCTGGTGTATAACTAATTTTGGTTATCAGAGAATGTTTTGTGTTGCTTTTCTGAGATCTGCTGTGCTTTCTCGAAATACGATTATTTTCAAAGTGCATTAAATACCATGCATATAATACTGCTGCTTGTTTAACAAACACATATGAATTACTGTATTCTCAAATAAGTTTTAAGCAACTTTCAAAAATCACTGTTCTTTCTAAATAGCTATTATTCACTGTTCCTGTCCTGATACTCATGATTTAGCACCACACCATAAACGTTCTCCTCATTCATAAAGATGCTTGTCTTTCAGGTTTTCACATCCCTGAGTAAACAACCAAACACTGACAGAGTGAAAGTTTGACATCCCAATAATGAGTTGTCGGCTTTGATCACTTTCTGTCATAATTTACCAGTTGTTATTTCACACGTTTTTGACCACAAATAAAATTGCCAGGAAACAAAAACCGCATCTAAAACCGTAGGGGGAAAATGGCGTAGAGAGCATCATCATGTTTTTTGACACTTACATACAGCTCTGGCAGAACGCTCCTAGCTTCAATGACATCTAGATTATTTTATAAGGGAAACACACTTTGGAATCACATCATAACAAAGCTCGGTAGCTTTGTAAAATAAGACTGGTTTCAACAGGAAAATAATTCTGAATCAGGACTAGATTGGACTTGGACCAGTGAGAATATGGCAACACTATCAAAGGGGGGGAAATTAAAGGTTAAATAAAGGCCTTGAGAGTCTCACTTCAACTATACACACTGACTGAACCTACAGTGGCCTGTTATTGATCCTTTGCAGCTTTAACTGGAAGAATGAAAGGGATGAAGCAAAAAGAGTGAAATTTTATACCAGCAGAATTAATGCAAGTGTATTGGTGTCAGGTACTGTAGTTGCACAGTTTACAGTCTGTGTGCCTATTACATTATATTTCACATTTATTCACTTTGCAGACTCTATTTGCATTAAAAGTAGTCCATGCATTATCTAACAATCAGACCCATGACCTTGGCATTGGTATAGCATAACATGCTCAACTGTTTGAACTAAGTGAATGACCACATGACATAATACAACCTTTCAGTCTACATGGACAGGTATTGGGTTAATGGGGTTATGGTAAGCATATGCTCAAACAGTAGAACATAATGCTAACATCGCCAATATCATGGGTTTGATTCCCAGGGAATGCAAGATCAGATCATATCTATAACTTGAATTCAATGTATAGCTCACTTTGAATAAAAGCATCATGCCAAATGTATAAATGTACATGCTAATAAATTAGCCCACACTGATCACACTGTAAAATCCAATAGCTTTCCTGACTCACATATACTTAGTAAACTTTACTCAGCAATATAAAATACGTACTTCTTACTAGGTTTTGTTGAGTTACAGTCAATTGCAGGGTGAAAATTACAAGTTACTTAATCGTTTGAGTGACGCTTACTTGAAATAAGCAAGTAACAACAAAGGATGCAATGACGTTACTAAACCAGTGAGAGGCAGCAGTACATTAAAGCGTGCCTAATGTGCAGAAAAAACAAAGAAGAAGAAGCGGCACTTGTGAGAGCATGCGCAATAGATTCTGTGCGTATTTCATTTTCGGCGCCAATTTTGCAGATGTGGAAAGACTTTGACAGACTGCCTACGTTTTTGGCATAATAATAATAAGGTGAGTAATCAAGTATGCGACTTTTGTGTGAATGTTTTTTTTTAACTGTCTGTCGCTAATTTTTACTGATCTCCTTAATGTCTACCAAATAATTGTGATATTCGGAGCTTGAAGAATATGGTTTGGCCTGTTGTTGTTGTTTTTTGCGCATAAAACTATCAGGTACCATAACAGTTCCTGGAATGCCTGAAAACCGATTTATTTGTCCCAAATGTAAGAATTATGGTTTTCTATTTTACCATTCTCACTGATGCATTCTCCTCTGGCATTGGTTTAAATTATTAAGGTTCCAAATCTGGTGAAATGGCGCACATCTAAGTTACAGTTAAATGTAACCTGCAGCTTATGCAGAGATGAAGTATGTGATGCTTTTTGACAGTATTTGTGATTTCACAACAGCATTAAACTATTATTTTTTAAATTGAGTAAATTCAGATTGTAATGCATGCAAGCACTGTAAAAGTTTTTTTAGTTTTTTACTCAAACGCTTTATCACTGCTGATAAAATTAGCCATTTTTTAACAAGATGAGAAACTTAGTAATGTAAAGTGATGTTATCCCTAGTGATGTTACCCTAGTGGAACTCTCATTGCATCAAAGATGGACCAGACCTTCTCAATGCAAAGACGTGAAATTGTGGATGCAGATGGAGCAGTGGCCAGCTCTTTTTACAGAGAGACAAGTAAGTACTTATTCATACCGTTTCCACCATGAGAAACCACATTCTGTTTAGGTTTGGCTTTAGAATTGGCCTGTTGGCCTGACCATGCATTGAAAAGATTTCCACACTGTCCCATGCCTTTTTTTTTTTTTTTTTGCCTGTGTTGTAGGTGTTTTCAGAGTTTAACAGGATAGTCCCCACAGATCTGCAGACTGCAGAGTAACTTTTATGGTGCTGTGGAATGTGGATCGGTACACACCACACTTTGTCACAATCTTCAAGTCTTCAAGAAGCATTGGAGAGAAATTAGATGAGCTTATGCAGCAAATTAATACAGGGGTGAGTTTACTGCAGCCTTAATTTTTTATTATTATTCTGAGTTGATCATGGTTTTGCTTACAATCTATCTAGCTGTTGTACAATCAGAGTTATATTAGAAAATGTTCTGTCTCATCCAAGCTTGATAATGGCAGTGAATGGCTGTATATTTTTTTTAGTCCATCAGAATGCATCCATCCATGATAAAAGTGCATCTATCCATCAATATACGGCCATTCACTTGCATTGTAAAGCTTGGATAAGACAGGACATTTTCTTTTACATAACTCTGATTGTATTCATCTGAAAGAAAAATGTAATATACACACAGGATAACTTGAGGGTGAGTAAATCATGTGCTAATTTTCATTTTTGGGTGAACTATCCCTAAGAGTCGGCATAAAATAAAATAAAAATATAAATTATATAAACTTAATGGGACATTTTAATTAAAGGCAGTGTATTCAGGGCAGATAACTGTCAATTAATCAAGCCTTTTCACTTTTCCCTGTTGTAATGTTTTTATTTTTTGGTTTCATTCAGGTATGTGATGTTGATGAAGCCTGGGCACAACTATCTGTTGGGGTGCTGACTGTCATTGATGAGGAAGAACTTCCCTCTCTAACTTTGCCCAGTGTCTACTGACATCATTGTTGAGAGAGGTATTGTAATGGATAATCTGCAGAACCTGCCTCAGACAATTTGAATCTATTTTGGTCAGTCTTATGCTTTAAATTTGGATTACCCAAAAGACTTGAAAAATACTTTTAACTTCATTCAGAAATTGATGCTTGGTTTGGGACAAAACAAACTCCCACCAAAACTGCAATCTCTAAAAAATCTCCTGTTGAGTAATCAAATGTGCAAAATAAAAGGGAAACGAAGCCATTTGTTTAAAATTGTCTACCCATTAGTTCATGAGCAAGTTAAAGGGTTAGTTCGCCCAAAAATTAAAATTCTGTCAGTAATTACTCACCTTCATGTCATTCAAAACCTGTAAGACCTTCGTTCATCTTCAAAACACAAATAAAGATATTTTTGATGAAATCTGAGAGCTTTCTACCCCCCAATGACCGTAACGTCATTGCAACTTTCAAGGCCCAGAAAGGTAGTAAAAATATTGTTACAATAGTCCATGTGACTACAGTAGTTCAACCTTAATATTATGAAGCGACGAGAATACTTTTTGTGCGCAAAAAAACCCCAAATAATGACATTATTCAACAATCTCTTCTCTTCCACGTCATTCTCCTACGCTGCCTGTTGACATAGTGTAAACAGCCCAGTGCTTCTGGGTTCTACGTTAGAACGTAGGCTTATTATTGGCCAGCATCACACATGACCAGCGTCAGCCAATAATAAGCCTACGTTCCGACGTAGAACCCAGAAGCACTTTACACTACGTCAACAGCATAGGAGAATGACGTGGAAGAGAAGAGATTATTGAATAATGTCGTAATGGTGGAGTTTTTACACACAAAAAGTATTCTTGTCGCTTCATAACATTAAGGTTGAAGTACTGTAGTCACATGGACTATTTTAACGATGTCTTTACTACCTTTCTGGGCCTTGAAAGTTGCAATGACATTGCAGTCTATGGAGGGACAGACAGCTCTCAGATTTCATCAAATATCTTCATTTGTGTTCCGAAGATGAACGAAAGTCTTACGGAGTTGGAACAACTTGAGGGTGAGTAATTACTGACAGAATTACAATTTTTGGGTGAACTATCCCTTTAAGATGCTGTCAGCGTATTCATTCAGCGTATGTGTGTCAGAGACATTGCTTTTTCATCGTTTAGGCTAATGAATGTAGCCACTTTTTTTGCACTTCTATATACCAAGTTTGGTCTTCGAATTATTATTGATTAAAGTGAGTAATTGTTATGTATTGAATTGTTAAAGCTGTTTGTTGAGAATGTAGTAGAGTCAGGGTATGGTTTTAATATATTTATTTTGATTCAGATTTTATATACATTTACTAATACGTTATTAAAATCAAAGGTTGTATTTGTTAACATTAGTTAATGCACTGTAAACTAACATGAACAATGAATAGCTGTGTTTTTATTACCTAACATTAACAAAGATTAATAAATACTGTAACAAATGTATTGCTCATTGTTAGTTCATGTTAGTTAATACACTGACTAATGTTAACTAATGAACCTTATAACGCGTTTCTGTTTTTTGTTTTAAAAAAACTAAAGTGACTACATAAATTGTATACCCCAATGCAAACTTGTGTGGACCACCCCTGTGTCAGTTGTTAAGAAAACAAATACAATAAATTTACCTTTGAACTGTATCATTGCCTTAAATTTATTTGTCCAGTTGTAAATGTTATCTTTGTAAAATTGTGAAAGTATTCTCAATGATATATAATAGATGATTGATAGCACTTAAGTTATTGGAGTAAAGCTTACTTGCTATTTTAAGTGCAATCGGTTTGCATGGTTTTAACAAGTAAACTGGATTGCTTTTGAAGTAAAGTTAACTCAGTAATTCCAAGTTGTATGCAGAAAACATCAGAGTTAACACAACTAGCATAAATGAGTACATCTAAAGTAAATGATCAAGTATACTATACAAATTAGTTTTAAGTTACTAGAACTCTCTTGTAAGTGTACACTACTAGACATGCACTTGTTAGTACTACATACTATTCCTATTTCACGTTACTTCGTTTTTTAAGTGCAATCGGTTTGCATGCTTTTTTTGAGTAAGCTGAACTAATCGGATTTTACTTGCTGAACTGCTAAGTTTTGGTCGAAGTTTAAATCAACCTAAACAGTTTGCATATATACACCATTATTCCAAAGTGTAGCCTAATCAGCAAGGATGAATTTAATTGATCAAAAGTGACAGTAAAGACATGTTACAAAAGATTTCCATTTCAAATAAATGCTATTATTTTGAAGGAAGGAAACTGTTTCATCATTAATAATAAGAATAAATTTTTTCTTAATCACCAAATCAGAATATTAGAAGGATTTCTGAAGGATCATGTGACACTGAAGGACATCACAGGAATACATTAGTTTATAACAGAAAACAGTTATTATTTTAAATTCCAATAATATTTCACAGTTTTTTGTTGTATTTTTAATCAAATAAATGCAGCCTTGGTGAGCATAAGAGACTTAAAAAAAATGTTTTACTGACCCCAAACATTTGAATTGTAGTGTATATATGCAGACTTTGTTTGGACATTTCAACGTTTCAGTTGGAATCTTATCTGTGAAAGAACAGAGAGAGAAGGAATGGTTTATTTAAAGCAAATAATGCAAATAACTAGATTTTGTTTGTCAGGAATAATTCAAAGTCTGCAAAAGATCTGTGGCTTAGGAGGTATTGTAGGATGCAATCCCATCATGCCTGTGAATAAGGCATTTAAAAAAAAAAAGTGGACCACCATTAGGAGCAACGCATATCAGAGGCTCTGCCTTAATGAGCATGCAAGCAATGGGTCCACACTCAACCAAACTCTTCTACCACTGTTACTTTTAGTGACTTTGAACAAATACTTGGATAAACTACACAAACAAATTATATCTATAAACAAATTGTAGGATTTGTGGGCGAAACAAACACAAATTAATCTTCCAGATGATTCATTCAAGCATAAATTTCAGTTTGGAAGAGACTGATTGGTTCAGAGATGGCGCAGCTTAGGACCCAGATAACGGCAGAGTTTGTTTGATCCAAAGACAAAGGATTTAAAACAGACCTCCTTCTTCTTAATAAGGACCTCTGAACGACCCCATGGTTGAAATCTCTTAAAACCACAGAGATTGAGACTTTACATATAAAAATACATAAAATCATACCAAAACAATTATTGACGGACTTATAATCAAACATCGTTCAACTATACAATTTTTATATAGTCTACAAACTATATACAGACCCTTTCCAAAAAATTTGAATTTCCATAATTCCATTCAAAACGTTAAACTTCCATAGATTATAGATTCAGGGCCCACAACTTAAACATGTGATTTCATGTAATATTCTAATTTTTTGAAATCCTGTTTTCGTGGGTTTTATGAGCTGGAAGCCCAAATTATGTACAAATAAACAACTAAATACTTGAAATCGTTTAAGTTGTGGGTCCTGAATCTATAATCTATGGAAGTTTAACGTTTTGAATGGAATTATGGAAATAAATAAACTTTTCCGTGATATTCTAATTTTTTTTGGAAAGGGTCTGTATGTGTCTATTATGCTTAGATCACATATAAGTCATGTACTTGTTATAACTATTAGATGTTTGAATGAAAATGTGTCCTGTTTCCTATCAGTGCGATTGTATGTTCACAATTATAAAGATGGCTTGATTGAAATCTGTGTAAAATGTTTTGTATTCTTATAATAGGAATCATGTCTAAACTGTACCCTCTGTACTCTCTGCTAGAGCTGGAGAGTAAAGAGATCACAGATAACGCATGATTTACGATGAGAGGTGAAGTAAATGCCACCTCTAGAATAAAGACAGTGCCTAATTGGTCAAAACTCATTCAGGAGGCTGGACAAACATTTGAGTTTAAAATCTTAGGACCCGAACAAAACCTAAGAGTTTCACTAGAGAAGAATCCAGAATGCAGGAGAAGACTCCAGTATATTTACAGACGATCATGGAGAAGCCATGACGGAGTAACCAGACGGACGAGTAACCATGTAGACGAGCAGACAAAAACAAAAACAAATCAAGATCAGTAGAACATGGGTTAAACAGCTTCATTCAAGCCATCTAACTACTCGTCTCACTTTTTGTTTTATGTGTTAGAATAATCAATAAAAGTCTTGTTTGTATTTTAAAGATAAGTGTCCTTGTGTTATGTGCTTACAAATTTAATGTATTAAACTGCTGATCTAATTTACCTTGCTAATAAAGAGTGTTTTCACAAGTTTGGATATTTATAACCGCTGCAGAGTTGATAGTTACGGCCTGTTCAAATGAATTCATAATTCCTTTTGAGCTAAATTGACTTGTCTGACCCTTACAAACTAGATGCTGATTTTTGGCTCATCGATAAGAGGAAAACACATATACGGTGAGTGGTACCAAATGACCTTGACATCGGTGATTGAAAATGTGTCTGTGACAAAACTTCATTTTTTTTCCCCCTTCTTTGTCTTGCAACTTAACTTACTAATGTGGTCTGAGGGAACCAGCGGGAGATTGTCTGAAATAAATGATCCATATTTTCCATCAGAGGCGTCTCCGCACCGCAGACAGATGGTTTGGGACGTACGTGTCTCCGGTAGAAGTGACATATTGTTTTTTTATTTGAAAAGGCACGGAATAAACAGATGTAAGATATCAAGATTATGTCTCAGTATTGAGATGTTTCCCAAAGAATAAAAGGGTTTTTGATGTGGCTTCAAATGGACTCTTTTTGCCGAGATGGAACCACAAGTGGTTGTCAAAACAATGTTTTCTCCTGTTGAGCGAATGAAAGAAGGAATAGCTAAATAGATAGAAAAATAAATAAATTAATACACAAATTGCCTATTTGAAATGATAATGACTGAGATGAGACTATTGAGGTTGCAGCCAATATCTCCGTGATATCAGGGTCTTGGCAAATGTGAGCAGACCATTATGAACCCTGTCCAAATGCTCTCTGCATGCAGTGAGCAAATTTCTCCTTGGGAGATAATTACAGAGATTAATCTTGTGTTACCAGGCTGCTCCAAAATCAGTTTGTCATGCTTACCCAAGACTGTCTTCCAGCCAGCAGTGACTTCAGCCAGCAGACATCTTGTCCTTTGAGGCCTGGTCAGGCACCTGTCCTTGGAGATGTCAAAGGGAAAGAATCTCAGAACTGATTTTAAGTCTCTATTTTGACTCCGAGACTGACAATTCAATCATTGGAGAGATTTCAGAGAAAGGTTTCTGGGTCTAGTAGAGTCTGACTGCAGTTCTCCTCTTTTTGTTGTTATGCCATATGGTGCCAAATGGCGTTTGAGTACAGAACTGCAGAACAGTTCATCAATACGTAATTGACTGGCCGAGAGTCAGGCTCCCCATGAAAGTGAGCAATCGGCAAAGAGTCCTACCGCTACCAGAGAGAATATTTTGAGAGCCTGCTCTGCCAAATGCTTTCTGAGAAAAGTAATTTTCCCTATTGACTTGCATTGTTGTTGCGGGAGCATTTGGCTTACCGTTCGGCTCTATTGTTACCTTGTCACTACTGGGGTGACACTTGACATAACAAAAGGTCCTCTGGTGAAAGAGGATGTCTTGTAAATTGAAATGGTGAACAAGCCAAACAATAATAATACAAAAAACTTTTCAAACTAAGCGAGAGTTTGAGCATCTCTAGAAAACCCCTGCATACCATTTTTTTCTCTCTCTATCTCTAGAAAGAAATTGTACATCAGCAGCAGATAATTTCTCACAGTAAATTGTTGGATCCATCCAGGAGTGGAAATGACACGGCATATAATAGAAGCAATTATGCCGTGAATGAGGCATGCTTTTTGCATTGTGTCAAAGGAAGATCTTTTGTTTTGTAGAGAGGATTTGGTCTGCATGTCAATAAGCTCACGGCCAGATCTTGTTTAAGAGCATCAATTTGTTTCCTATCAACTCTGATAAATTCAAAGGCCAGCTACAGAAATCAGACAGACAATTGAAAAATAACTACAAACCTTATTTATTTATTTATTTTTACAAGCCTGGAAATGTTATATATATGAAATACAATTTTATAATATACAATGAGTATAGTTTTTTAAAAAATATTTATTCCTCATATATGAATATTGTTTTTAAATATTATTTATTCCTATATATTCTAATTTAATATGATTTATGTCAAAGCTGAATTTCCAGAAGTCTTAAGTCTTCAGTGTCACATGATCCTTCAGAAATGAATAGGTGCTAATTCCTTCATAATATTTTAGAGGAACTGTGTTACATTTTTTTCAGGATTCGTTGATGAATAGAAAGGTCAATGAACAGCATTTATTTGAAACATTACTCTTTTGTAACTTTAAAAAAAGTCTTTAAATTGTCACTTTTGATCAATTCAATGCATCCTTGCTGAATAAAAGGGTTATTATTACCTCAAACTTTAGAATAGTTGCATATCACTCACGATTACCATTCGTTCAATTCAAATAACATATGCTGCATTTCCTTCTAAAGTTAGTGTCCAACTGACTATAGTAACACTATTTGTTAACAAAAGCCTTTGTATACAGAGAGCTAATTCTGGACAAATTGTTTTTGCTACTTATAAAGGGCTGATATACTCATATTTTAGCCAGATCAGGTATCCTATGGGTAGATTTACAACAAAAGAATGAACAGCATGCCCGTTCTCATCCTAGGGCGTCATATATTGACGCTTTTGACATTTCGTCTACATCGAACGCACATGGCACCCTTTAGCGTCAATATGAGACGCAGATAGAAATGGGCCAGAAGGCGCCTCCTAGCGGTCTAACCCTATCCCTACACTAGACCTAAACCTACCCATAACCGAACAAAGCTCTGTGCGTCTCATATTGACGCTAAAGGGTGCCATGTATGTTCGATGTAGACGAAATGTCAAAAGCGTCAGTATTATGACGCCCAAGGATGAGAATGCGTTGGCTAAAACAGAATAAAACTAAATAAATAAATAATATATAGCTCATAGCAGATCTGGTCGTATAAAAACGTACAATTAAAATGTTGACTTGACTTCAAGTACACCAATACAGTACATCTGGCAATCATCTCATTCTGTTTTGTTCCTGTTGTTAAGAATTGAAAGTCAAAAGGCATATACAGTACACTGCCATACAGGCTTCTGAGAACAAGAGATATGGAACTCAGAAGGCATAATTCAACACACACTATTCTGGATAACATCAGCAAAAGGAAGACTGCCCCTCACGCTACCGTTACTGCAGATTCAATTTGTGACCCTGTCTTCAGAAAGTCGAAATCATAGACAACGTACAATGCGCAGTGTGTACAATGTGCAGTTTTCTATGGGCACAGTATAGGTCAATAGTTCTCTGTACTTGAAGACGGCAGAAACCTTTCTCTGCAAGAAAGACCGCCCAATGGTAATACAGGCCACGTGAATTGTTTGTTCACACACACACACACAAAAAATGTGATTGTGATGAAATAAAAGATCGCCCATTCAGTTACAGCCTCCCTCTGAATTGTTTGTACAGACATGAAATATAAAAACCTAGCCTGACCTGAGATGGAATCCGCTGTATTCAGACAAAACAGACAAACAACAGTTTCTTAACAACTTCAGATGGAAAAGCCAGAGCTGCTTCAAAAGCTGCGAAAAACCTGGCTAGATTGAGGCATTCATGGCAGACTGAATATCAAACAGTCACTTGAATTCGAAGAAGGGAAGTCATTCTTGAAAAAGTGTGCACAAAGTTCAGCTATACTGCAGCAACACTTTTTTAAAACGTTGTATTTAGTGAAAATATGTATTTTTCTTAGATTCTAGAGGTGCTCAAAAAGACACGTAAACACAGATGAAACTTTTGAAAACGACAAGGGCAAATTGCTTGTCAAGGGCACTTTGTGGGGACAGGAGTTGCAGTTTGTCATTTAGTTATTTATCATTTAGCTGTACAGTTATTTTGTCATTTAGCTGTCACTTTCTATTGAATGGAACTCAGATTGCTAGGGTCATGGTGTCTGTCAAGGAGGATTCTGGGAAAAATCTCCAGCCAAGGACGCAGTGGCAATAGGGCATAGTCGGATCTCAATATTTCTTCCACATGAAATCAAAACAAGCTTTTGTGACCAACACCATACTGTGCTTTATCACATGACTAGTGCCAGAGACTAATCTACCAAGTCCCATTTCTCTATCCACAAAGGAACTTCGAACTTTTCTTATGGAATTTGTAACTGAATAATTTATCAATGTTTATATTTGCATCCAAGGTTATGTTTGAAATCTACTTCTCCTCCCTAATTTAAAGGGATAGTTCACCCCACAATTAAAATTCTGTCTTAATGTTCTTACCTTCATTTGATTCCAAATCCAATTTGTAAAGGAAATATGTAGCAAAATGTCCAAGCAGCTTGGAAATGAAATTACTTTTGAGGTGAACTATACCTTTTAAGTATGTGACCTGGAGATCATCAGGCATCCTACAAAAATAATTATCAGCATTATGAGTACAGTACTGTGCGAACCTTATTTGCAAACATTAATATGCAAAAATTAAATCTTTAGCAAAACCTTCCGACCTGCCTGAGGGTTAAACATTCGGCAAATCCCTCATGCTTCTTCGATTCTACAATAATTCAATTATTTTAAAAAAAAATGAACACAAAAAATGCAGTTCCTTATTAATGACCTGGAGGAATGTGGTAATTTATCTTGGTTCTGGCTAATATTTCACACAGTGAGTATTAGAGGGCTTGACAACCATGTATGTATCTTTAAATAAATGTATCCAACCCCCAAAATGCAATTTCAAATTCTCTTCTCTCACAAATGGAATGTGTCTCCTCGATCATATGTGCCTCTGTGCTGTTTATAAAGTCCCTTGTTTACATAGTTGGGCAGTGTGTAATTATTTTATTAACAGCGCAGGTTATTATTGATCTCTCAGTCTATCAGGAATTCATTATTTCCCAGCATCGCAACCTCTTGAGGTACAAATACTTGGCAATTAAAGCTACAGAAATGTGCCCAGCATCTAAATTACATAGACAGGCATATCAAATCGAGTCTTCTGTAATGAAACAAGACTAAGGATTCTTATATGTTAGAGAAAAAAAAAAAAGATTCTAAGCAATCAAAATGCCCTTAGTTTGGTTATGCTTAAATTAAACAACACCATTCATAAATAATGGTATTGATAATATATGTTGCAAGGTGATTATGAAACCTTAGTTGCATTGTTTTGCACAAAGGTCTAAATGTTTTACATAGGAAATATAACATTCCTAAAATCAATCAAATATTCAATTCTAAAAATAAAATATTCAAAATATAATATAATTTCGCACTTCAAAACAATGAGCTTTTGACTTATGTATTAAAATGTTTTTGCTTGTTTTTTTCATGACAAAGAAATATCTAATAAAAAATAATACAAAGATGTTAAAATGACATAAAATCCAATTAGAGATGTGGATTTGTTGTTTGGGTCATCAGTGTGTCTCTTCTTCTTGGCTCGTTCTCTGCAGCTTCATGCCAGTGACCTTTAGCATGTCTGGGTCGAGTTTGTGGACACTGTCTTGTCCTTATGCTGCTTTCAAACAACACATGGTTGACGGCAGACGGTAAACCAGATGTCTTTGTTTTCAACGAGTGCACAAGCGCAAATGTTGCTGTGCTCAGCGGACAGCTCAGAGAATGAAGTGAAATAGATAGCTAGCAAGTCGGCTACTTTGCTAATCACTTGTATATTTGACGGATACTGACTCTGTACTGTTGTTATCTTGTCAAATGGCTGGCCTAACATTATGCACACAGTTGTTTTTCTTAAGATAGACAAAAATCATTCACGAGGAACGTCTTCTGGCTTCTATACAAAGGTTTAAATGCATTAAAAGGGACAGTTTACACACGCACACACACACACACACACACACAATGTGTTTTTGTACTGTTTAAACTGTATAGGCCTATTTTATCCCCTTACACTAACCCAACCGCTAAACTTTAACCTACCCATCAAAGAAAGCTTTCTGCATTTTTGCATAAAAAAATAAATAAAAAAAAATAAATGATATGCGGTTTTCCTCATTGGGACCGAAACATTTCCCCATAATGATTTCAGATATTGCCATCTTTGTAGGGATTTGGTCCCCATAATAGCATAGGGTTTACCAGAATCACAGACACACACACACACACACACACACACACACACACACACACACACACACACACACGCACACGCAAATGTATTTTGAAGAATGTTGGGGTCTAAACAACACTGGACCCCATTGAGAACTGAACTAAAAATAAAATATGAAAACTAAATAATAATATTTATAACCTCCAATCAATCAGCTTAAGTTCTTGCATTATGTGAATATAAAAACTGTTTATGAAAATGTTTGCAGAGACACTGTAAATTATCCTCTCTGTTGGTAATTGCACACCTGCAGAACAAATGCTAGTGTTGTATAGCATTGTTTATCCTCTGTAATTTGGTTGCTATGAGACCACTTTGTTGTCAATCAAACAACTGCCCTCTTCATGCTTCGAAAGTTAGAGCTCTGTCAAGTAGGAATCTCCTACATTTTAAATGAAGCATAAATCCTAAATAAATAACAAATTCTATTTGAAATACTAACCTAATCTACAAATGCTAATGTAGTATTGATAGATAAAATGCTTAGATGAATTGTTCACCCAAAAATGAAAATTCTGTCATCATTTACTCACCCTCAAAGAATGTTTGGAACCAAATAGTTGTAGGGCACCATTGATTTCCTTAGAGAAAAAATATATATATAATAAAAAAAAAATGCTATGCAAGTCAATAGTACCCCAAAACTGTTTGGTTTGGAACAACTTGAGGGTGAATAAAAGATGACACAATTTAAATTGTTTGGGTGAACTATCCCTTTTAGCTGTTCTTGTTTGATTAAATATGCTCTCAGTATTTGCAACTTCGACTTCCGAAGCATGAAGAGGGCAAGTTTCACACACACACACACACACACACACACACACACACACACACACACACACACACACACACACACACACACACACACACACACACACACACACACACACACACACACACACACACAAAATAAATAAATAAAAAAAAATAGTAGGATACTAAAAAACAAACAAAAAAGTTTCAAATATTAACTGAAAAACGCTGATTTTGCATGGTTCATGAAGTGACACTAAAGACTGGAGTAATGGCCATCACAGAAATAAATTACAGTTTAAAAATGTTGACATTGAAATTATGACAACAGATATTTTGAATAGTAATTATATTTTACAACAAAACTGTTTTAGTGATCAAGGCTGCATTATGTGCAAGGCAGCATTTTTTCCCCAAAATAATTATTTCAAAAACATTAAAAAATCTTACCGACCCCAAACTTGTGACCAGTAACATACCTTTATCTTTGTGAAATCTCCATTGCTAATTTCTCAGAACTTTCAAACTTTTCAACTTTCAAAATCCGACTAAAAGTGTTGAATATTTTTCCAAGTACAAAATGATGATCTGAATGGAATGAAATAGTACAACTCTTTATTCAACACTTGTTCAAAGAGTGACGCACCTAACATGTATACAACTCAAATAACAAAATAAAGCACTGTAATGAAAGACAAACCAATGTGTTGAAAGATACTGCCGCACCAAATAAACACTCTGTTTGAATCACAGCACAGTCCTGCACACATATATTTGCGAACATAAATATGTCCTCAAGCAGGTGGTCTGGTTTAAAACAATAAAATCTTCCAGAGATAGCATTACCTCAAGGGCAGCTCAGAGTTAATCCAATAAGAGTAAACTGATATGATCTGGCTCCGCAGCACTGCAGAACACACACAGAAAACATTAGAGGTCAGAACGCAACATGGAGGGACGGAACAGCAATCTGGCACATGTCAATCATTATGCCAACCACAGCTGCTCTTCTCCACCTCCATTTCAGAGGCTGAATTGAGATCTTCTTTTCTCACCTGATGCCCGGTGTCCCTGGTCAACAAAGATCAGTTGGATAATTGCATTGCAAGACTTACATTAAATTAACCTTTCACAATGCATGGCACGTGTGCAAAAAAAATCCTGATCTGATACCGCAGACAACTTTGGTCATATTTGAGCATATGAGTCACCTAATTTTCCATATTCTTCCTGAGCCTAATAATGAACAAAGTTTTATGCTACTGTGCCTTTAAGCCTAAATGCTCTAACTGCCAGGTATCTGAACATCCAATAGGCATCACTGACATTTATTGATTTGGCAGACACTTTTATCCAAAGCGACTTATACATTCAATGTACACATTTTATCAGTTCTTTCTTTTCCTTAGAATTGAACCCATGACCTTGGCATTGCTAGCACTGTGCTCTACTGGTTGAGCTACAGGAAGGTTACAAAAAAATACAATAAAAACATATTTTAAATGGAACGTGAGTAATGCAAATGTAAATGTGAACAGTTAAACATTCAAATATCTTTTAGAACAAGCAATTTTAGTCTTTTCTCAAAGCATTTTTTTGTTCTAAAAGTTACAAGATGTTTATTTATTTATTTTTTTATAGTACTTTTTTTATTTTATTCCTCACAATATGACTTTAAATATTTTCAAAGAGAACTCACACTATTGTAACGTGTGTCATATGCCAACATCCCACATGCCAACCAAAAGGTACCAGCATGAATAGAATTCAACGATTAACCAGCCTCCATAGAAAGTGACAAGAACATTTCCACCAACACGGAACAAAAGAAAAAAAGCTGAACATTTAAAGAATGTGAACAAACAGAAGAATGGCAAAAACGCACCTGCTGTGCCAAGCTCACAACGTTCCGGAATGAGATGAAGTCCTTTTTTATTTTCTTTAAATCAATAATTGTCTTCCCAAGGCCATATTGTCCAAATTATTTGATGTTTTAATATTCTGGCTGTAAGACGTGCCGGCTAAGAATGCTTTCAGAACCTAATGTAATTGCAGGTAGCCATGACTGCACTTTGTGAGATTATGGACAGTGAACTACACAGGGAATAGACAAGGAGAGAGGTTTACATCCTACAAAAGAAATTAATGTAATACAATTAATTCACACAAAGACAGACAGAGAATGCACTATATATGTACCTACAAAGCGCTAGCTATTTATTTCTGTGTTTTTAATTCATCTTAGTGAGATCATGTCTTGCATTTCAAGCACAAAGCTCAGGGCCACCTGGTCCTTTGTGGCATGTGGTTATTGCAATATGCCTTTTAAAAACATGTGGGTAGTCTGTAAAAGCCACAAACTCCTGCCGCATTGACTCTAGGCAGAAACCTGGCTGCCATAAAGATTTTGACATAATAGAAAAGAAATGGAAAGGGGGACAGAGGACATTTTTTAGTTTTGAGTCATTCTATGAAACAAGTGCCTTTTCCATTTTGGAGAGGTGATATTTCAATTACATTTTAAAGGGGACCTGTTATGCCCATTTTTACAAGATGTAGAAGTCTCGGGTGTCCCCACAATGTGTCTGTGAAGTTTCAGCTCAAAATACCCCACAGATAATGTATTATACAATGATGTAAATGTCTATTTGTGAGT
The DNA here is from genome assembly GCA_021554675.1 of Leuciscus idus. Taxonomy (NCBI): domain Eukaryota; kingdom Metazoa; phylum Chordata; class Actinopteri; order Cypriniformes; family Leuciscidae; genus Leuciscus; species Leuciscus idus. The sequence goes on along the minus strand of CM038637.1, from coordinate 8,217,213 downwards.
GGAAGGAAAAACATGCCGTTTTCATGCCTGTATCTTTAAATGCAAATGAGCTGCTGCTCCCCACCCCACTTTCCAGAGGAGGGTGGAGTCTAAAGCTCATGCCTCAGATACTCTGCCAAAAACTAAATATCTGTTTGGTTTTGATTATCAACTCTTTCGCGGTCACACTCAAGTGACATTGCAGTTCTTCATCATCATGAAAGTTTATTATCAGCATGCGTTTTAAAGCCGTTTCAGTTTAAACTACTGATATATGTTTTTTTGAGTGCACACACCCGGAGTTGGCGCACAGAAAGCTGGATGTCATATGGCGCGCCCCGTAAGTTCTCTTTCACATCTTATTGTGCTTAAACTGTCAAATTCACACAAGGTTATGTCAAAAACACACATAAACACAGTCGGTTATGTCTGTGAATGTAAACGGCAAGTACATAAATTGCATGTGTATATTAGATCTGTGTATTAAAATGAAATCAGCATAATATATGGTACCCACTGCTATACATGCTCTTAATATGAGTCAAAAAACAAAAGGAAAACAGAAAATCACTCACTGCTCTTGTTTGAATAACTTAGTAGCTTTCATAAGAATACATTTCTTGAATGCTGCTGTTAAATGCTCTGGTAAGGAGATACACATGGCAGACTGTGTACAGCTCACTGAGGGCGGGGTCTATGCTAATAGGACAGAGTCTGTCAGCAGTCGTGGGCGGAGCCTAAGCATTTGTGACATCCCAAAAGCTAGAACCTGCAAATCGCTTGCTCTGAGACACTGTTTATGATTTATGGGGATTAAAAAAAGAGGAGTGGGTGGATTTTTACCATTAAAGGGTGGTTGTGCACACACACTGCCAACACATTTATGTTCAAACACCATGTAAAAGTGAATTTTGCAAAACAGGTCCCTTTTAAATATTCTATCACAATAAATACATAAACTAGATGTACCGCATTGCGGTACAAAATATGACCGCCGCTCAGGCCTGCACTGGCTTTCCACAAAAATAAATGACGTGGAGTAATTTGGCTGTATTGCGTGTTTATGTATATACCTAAAAAAAGTAATAGTATGTGCATGTCTGTCTGTGTGTGTGTGTGTGTGTGTGTGTGTATGTGTGTGTATTTGTGTATGTGTGTGTCTGTGTGTGTGTGTGTGTGTGTCTGTGCGTGTATGTATGTGTGCGTACATGTGTGCGCGTGTGTGTTTGTGTGTGTGTGTGTCTGTGCATGTGGATTTGTATGTGTGTGTATGGGTGTGTGTCTGTGCGTGTGGATGTCAGTGTGTGTGCATGCTTGCGTTTGTTTGTATTCCTGCATGTGTGTGTGTGACAGTATCATCCTAAACCAGCAACCCTTCGCTCAACAGCACCATCTACAGGCCGATGAGTGTACAGTCACTAAATGTGCACATAAATTAATTTATTTTATACCCCCCCATGGATGAAATTCTACAAAACTTAGCAGAGGATACCCCCAGAGGTTGTCAAGTTAATCATACACATGAAATATGGTGCAGTTCTGAACATCTCCACTGAAGATAGGGGCGATTAAAGCAGAATAATATTGCATTTTCATTTTTTATGGGAGGGGCGCCAATCACAAATGAGTGATTATGGGCTAGGTTGATGTGCCATAAAAATTTCTTCATCCTCGGTGCCACGGTTCAGGTAGTTATTTAGGAAAAACTGCATTTTTTTGGGTTTGGGGGGGCCCAGCGCGGGGGGGGGGGGGGGGGTGGCCCCCGGGGACCAAACGAAATTTTTCCGTAGAAGTCTAGTGGGGCTACATGCCCACCAAATTTCATGTTCCCCGGTGTTTCGGTGTCCCTGGTATCGTTGACGAAAAATTTACGGGGGCCCCAGCGCAGGGGGGGGGAAGTGGCCCCCGGGGACCAAACGAAATTTTTCCGTAAAAGTCTAGTAGACCAACATACCATAAAAATGTCTTCATCCTCGGTGCCACGGTTCAGGTAGTTATTTAGGAAAAACTGCATTTTTGGGGGTTTGGGGGGGCCCAGCGCGGGGGGGAGTGGCCCCCGGGGACCAAACGAAATTTTTCCGTAGAAGTGTAGTGGGGCTACATGCCCACCAAATTTCATGTTCCCCGGTGCTTCGGTGTCCCTGGTATCGTTGACGAAAAATTTACGGGGGCCCCAGCGCGGGGAGGGGGGAGTGGCCCCCGGGGACCAAACGAAATTTTTCCGTAAAAGTCTAGTAGACGAACATACCATAAAAATTTCTTCATCCTCTGTGCCACGGTTCAGGTAGTTATTTAGGAAAAACTGCATTTTTTTGGGTTTGGGGGGGCCCAGCGCGGGGGGGGAGTGGCCCCCGGGGACCAAACGAAATTTTTCCGTAGAAGTCAAGTGGGGCTACATGCCCACCAAATTTCATGTTCCCCGGTGCTTCGGTGTCCCTGGTATCGTTGACGAAAAATTTACGGGGGCCCCAGCGCGGGGGGGGAAGTGGCCCCGGGGACCAAACGAAATTTTTCCGTAAAAGTCTAGTAGACCAACATACCATAAAGAAGTCTTCATCCTCGGTGCCACGGTTCAGGTAGTTATTTAGGAAAAACGGCATTTTTTGGGGTTTGGGGGGGCCCAGCGCGGGGGGGGGAGTGGCCCCCGGGGACCAAACGAAATTTTTCCGTAGAAGTCTAGTGGGGCTACATGCCCACCAAATTTCATGTTCCCTGGTGTTTCGGTGTCCCTGGTATGGTTGACGAAAAATTTACGGGGGCCCCAGCGCGGGGGGGGGAAGTGGCCCCCGGGGACCAAATGAAATTTTTCCGTAAAAGTCTAGTAGACCAACATACCACAAAAATTTCTTCATCCTCGGTGCCACGGTTCAGGTAGTTATTTAGGAAAAACTGCATTTTTTTGGGTTTGGGGGGGCCCAGCGCGGGGGGGGGAGTGGCCCCCGAGGACCAAACGAAATTTTTCCTTAGAAGTCTAGTGGGGCTACATGCCCACCAAATTTCATGTTCCCCGGTGTTTCGGTGTCCCTGGTATCGTTGACGAAAAATTTACGGGGGCCCCAGCGCAGGGGGGGGAAGTGGCCCCCGGGGACCAAACGAAATTTTTCCGTAAAAGTCTAGTAGACCAACATACCATAAAAATTTCTTCATCCTCGGTGCCACGGTTCAGGTAGTTATTTAGGAAAAACTGCATTTTTTGGGGTTTGGGGGGGCCCAGCGCGGGGGGGAGTGGCCCCCGGGGACCAAACGAAATTTTTCCGTAGAAGTGTAGTGGGGCTACATGCCCACCAAATTTCATGTTCCCCGGTGCTTCGGTGTCCCTGGTATCGTTGACGAAAAATTTACGGGGGCCCCAGCGCGGGGAGGGGGGAGTGGCCCCCGGGGACCAAACGAAATTTTTCCGTAAAAGTCTAGTAGACGAACATACCACAAAAATTTCTTCATCCTCGGTGCCACGGTTCAGGTAGTTATTTAGGAAAAACTGAATTTTTTGGGGTTTGGGGGGGCCCAGCGCGGGGGGGGAGTGGCCCCCGGGGACCAAACGAAATTTTTCCTTAGAAGTCTAGTGGGGCTACATGCCCACCAAATTTCATGTTCCCCGGTGTTTCGGTGTCCCTGGTATCGTTGACGAAAAATTTAAGGGGGCCCCAGCGCGGGGGGGGAAGTGGCCCCCGGGGACCAAACGAAATTTTTCCGTAAAAGTCTAGTAGACCAACATACGATAAAAATTTCTTCATCCTCGGTGCCACGGTTCAGGTAGTTATTTAGGAAAAACTGCATTTTTTGGGGTTTGGGGGGGCCCAGCGCGGGGGGGGAGTGGCCCCCGGGGACCAAACGAAATTTTTCCTTAGAAGTCTAGTGGGGCTACATGCCCACCAAATTTCATGTTCCCCGGTGTTTCGGTGTCCCTGGTATCGTTGACGAAAAATTTAAGGGGGCCCCAGCGCGGGGGGGGAAGTGGCCCCCAGGGACCAAACGAAATTTTTCCGTAAAAGTCTAGTAGACCAACATACCATAAAAATTTCTTCATCCTCGGTTCCACGGTTCAGGTAGTTATTTAGGAAAAACTGCATTTTTGGGGGTTTGGGGGGGCCCAGCGCGGGGGGGGAGTGGCCCCCGGGGACCAAACGAAATTTTTCCTTAGAAGTCTAGTGGGGCTACATGCCCACCAAATTTCATGTTCCCCGGTGCTTCGGTGTCCCTGGTATCGTTGACGAAAAATTCAGTAAGGTGACGGGAAAAAAAACAAAAAAAAAACTTTGACAATCCCTATATGACCGGCTAGCTACGCTAGCGGCGGTCATAATAAATGAATAAAATATTTAAGAGATAATAAATTGTGATGTGCCAAATACCATTCGCAAGTCAATAAACAATAAAAATAGCATATACTATATGTATAATTTCTTATGCTTCATGAAATAAAATAAAACAAAACGTATAAAAGCTAAAGGAGCAGTATTTTGTTAACTTGAACTTTGCTCCACTGAAAACTCATGATGTCACTTCCTCTTCACTATGCCATTTACAATGCCATTTTACTATTGTTTGGAGGTAAATACGATTTATGATTGGATTGAAATTCACAGACACAGATCAATGATCCTTCAATAAATTTGATAAAAATGTGACAAGTCTAGTGTGAATACCTATGCAGTTTATCACTGCAAACTTTTCATATTACTACATTTCCAAAATAGAATTTCTGGGGCTATATGGACATTTAAAAATGCATATGATTCTTTAAAACATTTATTTAAAAATACAGATTTATCAAGTGCTGTTTTTTTTTTTTTTTTTTTTTTTTTTAATAGGATAAGGTATAATTGATTTTGAATTAGTATATTTAAGTTCACAAAACACATTATAACACAATGTTTGTATAATGCACTTTATCAATATATATGGACTACAAATGTTTCTTCCATTGAATAAATAAATTCAAGCATATGTTACAACGCTATAGACAGAAAAAAAAAAGAAAAAAAAATGCAAGAAAGTAAGGCTGCAGCCAAGTCAGTTCATAGTGAATAAAATGTACTCTGTCAGCTGTGGACTTGAGACAGAGGTAAAGAAAAACAAAAATATATTTTAAAAAAATTCTTGCACTGGCACGAGAACTTACGAGGAGAGCTCAGCTGCAGGCTAGGAGACAGGCAGTGACTTGGCCAACACCATAGACCCACCAGCTGGAGGGCATTCTGGATAAGGGTCAAAATACATGATGAAAGTTATCCTGAATCTGATGACATCTACCCTCGGCCACAGGCAACACTCAGTGAAACCAAGGGCTGAAAGATACACTCGGATTTAACGGTTAACGAGGACAACACATTTCTAAATAACACACTATACCAAAACTCACATACACTGTAGTAGAACTGTACCATTAAAATGACTATCAAGAAAAGAAAAGATTTGATCTGATATGTAAAAACTAAAGGTAAATAAATAAATACTGTAATGGGTTGCAAGTACTGACACTGACATTGTCAATGCAGTAATGTCTGGAGTAAGTGAGGGATAAACGAGACTCAAAAATGGGTGTGTTTTCTGAGGACGCTGGGACAGCGAGCTCACTCTCTCCTCTGAAGAGCAATGACACTGCGATCGGACAGACATGGGAGAGTGAGGGGAAATTAAAGTGGCTGACCTATTTGGGCAGACAAACTGCTGCATACCAATGGGAAACAATGACTGACGAGACCAAAAGGGAAGTGGATGTGGAGACGGAACATTTGCTGATGCATTTGCTTTTACTGTGTTTTTTATTATTTTTTTATTTTTTTTATTTTTTTTATAATAAAAGAGAAAGCAATTTTGAGTGTTACTTCAAGGAATAGCTCACCTCAACATGAAAATCCAGTCATTATTTACTCTCATGTTCCAGCATCTAAATTCGGTTATATTTTCCCCAGTGTGGAACACAAAAGAGCTCTTCTCCATTCAATGACAGTTCCTAGTAACCACGTATGGACAGTAGCATGGCTCAAAGCTACTCAAAAATGTACTTGCAGCTTTAAGTTATAAAAGTCTTTCTTTGCACTTGCTAATTTCATTAATTTACAGTTCAGGAGACCCTCCATTCTATATTTAATCATGACTCTAATCAAATATGGAGTCTATGGTTAAAGCTGTGTCTCAATGGCATCAGACATTACTGGTTTGTGCATGTCTTGTGACTAAACATTATTGACATGTTCAATTTATAAACCTTTAAATGCTTTACAAACCTGGTCACTATGAACTGTCAAGGAAACAGTTGTCTTCCACTGGAAAAATAACGTTTTGAAACATATGAGCCTTTGTTTATAATGGGATAATTTTTCCCTGTTAATTTCTCTGAAATTGCACGTACTGAAAACTTAGAAATGCATCAAATGCTTCAATAAATGTGGCCCTGTGAGCATTGCACAGGTTCTCCATTTACACAAATGTATAATCCTTTACATATTAATTAGCAATCAAACCAACAGATGAATCTGATGCTTGAGTTGTTTCATTTAAAAAGCACTGTTGCAGTCTTTGGCTGGGTTTTTATGCTCTGTTGAGGCAAGCTAGAAAAAAGACGACAACGAACTTTGTAAATCTATGGTAACAGCAAATAACCAAACCGGAGCATAACTGCCATAAATCACCTCCAAGTGTGGTGTGTCCATGCACAGAGGCACAGAGGGATGCTGAACAACTGGTGTCCAGGTGCCATGGAAACAACTTGGAAATGAATATTATCCTGACACTGTGAGGCTGGCACAAGACATCAGGAAATGTTCCTTCCACCTCGCCTCGGCTCGGTTGTAAACATGGACACAACACATCATGCAAATTACTGGGCTTGACTACTACCCAAAAGATCTCAAATGGGCCAAGAACATCACATCTGTTACTGTGAACGAACATTAGCACAGACCTCCTGCACCATTGCAGCAAACCCCATTTTTAAACAGTTTGCACTTTGCAATGAACCATTTCCTATTGAGTATGGTCTGGTTACGGACAAAAGGGTATCAGCATGTTCTCTCTAAACTACCTCTCAACTAACTTTTCTTACATCAAATATGTCTATTCTGGACCCTTCTCTTTTGTGTTTGCACCAGTCAATGAAACCTGAGTATACACTCACCTAAAGGATTACTAGGAACACCTGTTCAATTTCTCATTAATGCAATTATCTAATCAACCAATCACATGGCAGTTGCTTCAATGCATTTAGGGGTGTGGTCCTGGTCAAGACAATCTCCTGAACTCCAAACTGAATGTCAGAATGGGAAAGAAAGGTGATTTAAGCAATTTTGAGCGTGGCATGGTTGTTGGTGCCAGACGGGCCGGTCTGAGTATTTCACAATCTGCTCAGTTACTGGGATTTTCACGCACAACCATTTCTAGGGTTTACAAAGAATGGTGTGAAAAGGGAAAATCATTCAGTATGCGGCAGTCCTGTGGGCGAAAATGCCTTGTTGATGCTAGAGGTCAGAGGAGAATGGGCCGACTGATTCAAGCTGATTGAAGAGCAACTTTGACTGAAATAACCACTCGTTACAACCTATGCAGCAAAGCATTTGTGAAGCCACAACACGCACAACCTTGAGGCGGATGGGCTACAACAGCAGAAGACCCCACCGGGTACCACTCATCTCCACTACAAATAGGAAAAAGAGGCTACAATTTGCACAAGCTCACCAAAATTGGACAGTTGAAGACTGGAAAAATGTTCCTGGTCTGATGAGTCTCGATTTCTGTTGAGACATTCAGATGGTAGAGTCAGAATTTGGCGTTTAACAGAATGAGAACATGGATCCATCATGCCTTGTTACCACTGTGCAGGCTGGTGGTGGTGGTGTAATGGTGTGGGGGATGTTTTCTTGGCACACTTTAGGCCCCTTAGTGCCAATTGGGCATCGTTTAAATGCCAAGGCCTACCTGAGCATTGTTTCTGACCATGTCCATCCCTTTATGACCACCATGTACCCATCCTCTGATGGCTACTTCCAGCAGGATAATGCACCATGTCACAAAGCTCGAATCATTTCAAATTGTTTTTTTGAACATGACAATGAGTTCACTGTACTAAAATGGCCCCCACAGTCACCAGATCTCAACCCAATAGAGCATCTTTGGGATGTGGTGGAACGGGAGCTTCGTGCCCTGGATGTGCATCCCACAAATCTCCATCAACTGCAAGATGCTATCCTATCAATATGGGCCAACATTTCTAAAGAATGCTTTCAGCACCTTGTTGAATCAATGCCACGTAGAATTAAGGCAGTTCTGAAGGCGAAAGGGGGTCAAACACAGTATTAGTAAGGTGTTCCTAATAATCCTTTAGGTGAGTGTGTATATATATATATATATACACACACACACACACACACACACACACACACACACATATATATATATTATATATATATAATATATATTAACAGTATTAGTAAGGTGTTCCTAATAATCCTTTAGGTGAGTGTATATATATACACACACACACACATATATATATATATATATATATATATATATATATATATATATATATATATATATATATATATATATATATATATATATATATATTTTAGGGGTTGCACGACTACTGATTTCTGCTAGTCGATTTCTTATCAAAACAATATCGAGTTACTCGACTACTCGTGGTTCATGCTACTTTAAATGAAAAGACATGAAATAGCTAGATCTTATCAATAAACATTTATTAATTCATAGCCTAATGCAACAATTACATAAGTAAACTCTCAAAACATTATAATTATGACATTTCATTTTTAAATTTTCATGTAACAGTCTAAAGCCAAATAAATAGCCGTTCTTGCCTTTCATTTCCGACGTCTGCTTCTAGGGGCCGTTCACATATCGCGTCTTTTTCGCGCTCAAGGTCGTTATTTCAAATGTAGGCGCGCGGCGAGCGCGCTCATAATGGAAGCAACGTGGTGCGCTAGTTTTTCCAGGCGGGTTTTTCCTTCTCATCTCCAGAAATATATCTAGTAGTAAAGCTAATGCAAGGGCTAGAAATCAATTAATCCTTTGCTGATACTTCTTCGTCGTCATCATGGAGAGCGCAGTTTACGGTTGCATAGCAACGACAGACGCCATGGGAGCGCAAGCGCTTGTAGGAGACAGCGGCCACGCTTTCCACACGTTTTTAGACGCAATATGTGAACTGCCTCTTGCAGAGTTGGCCAATTACAATATTTTTGTCATCCTTGATGAAATACTTCCACACATCTGACGTGTGGTGTCTGTTGGTGACGTTCGCCATTTTTAATTCATTTATGGTTAATGGACGCTCGAGTAGTCGATTGTTTCCGACAGCGTCGACTAGTGGTTGAAGTAGTTGATCTATCGACTACTCGACTAGTCTATGCAAGCCCTAATATATATATATATATATATATATATATATATATATATATATATATATATATATATATATATACACACATACACACACACATACACACATACATACATATATATATATATATATACACACATACATACATACATATATATATATATATATATGTATGTATGTGTGTATGTGTGTATATATATATATATATATATATATATATATCTCTTTGTATTACTATATGCATTAACCAACTGAACTTCATTTTCACAAGGATCAAACTAGGGGTGGGTGGAATGGCAAAAATTTATATATATGTTTTCCATACAAGATCACGATTCGTTTTCATGTTGGTTTTTGAGACTATTTTGCGAGATAGAGAGCAATATAGCCAAACTAAATAAATAAATCAACATTTGTATCCCTAAAAAACTTTATTTTTATTTTTTTATCTTTATATAAATAATATTTTGAATCATAAACAGCATGATATTTTCTTTAAATTATCTCAGTATGTAAAAAGTATTATCTAAATGTGTACTCTGATTTAATTAATTTGCTTAATTATCATAATCTATTTGACATAATCAATGATTAATTTGGGTAAACTAATTAATGTGCTACAAATGTTATTTGTTTATTTATTGATAGCCGACCGTTATTTTGAAGTAAAGAGGCTCAATTTTAAAGAAACTGTTTCCTTTTTTAAAGACTTGCATTATGTTCTGTAGTCTCACCATGGACTTTATGAATAAATGCATGCTTTCTTGACTGAATGTTAATACAAAGACTAATTTTAGGGTTAGTCAAAATGTATAACTTTAATTCAAACAGAGAAAACTACACTCAGACACCAACCTTAGAAATGTGAAAACTGAGAAATACAGAAAAAAAAATAAAAATAATGATGTAAAAGGTTTAACAAAAACTATAATGTTAAAAGCAAAACAATAAAACTCCAATTGTACAGCTGTTAGTATGTCAAGCTCACCCACGTTGAGGAGGGCAGAGGACAACCCCCCCAGTCCCATCGTTATTTTACCAGCACATACAATTTACCTTGTGCATAATAAAATTGGCCTTATCGAGTCTGTTCCATTTGCCAAGGAAGCTATTCAAATTCTATATTAACATACCACTGCAAAGTGAAATTGATGGAACACGTCCAAATCTGTGCGTGACATCTAGCTAAATATAGATCAACAGTCCAGTCAAAACAGGTTCTTTCATTAAACAGGTGATACAAAACTCCATCAGCGACTAATATCCACTGGCAGTTGGCTGAGATTGGATTTTTACATTAGTGTCAAAATTTATTCTCAACTCGCTGTGGAAAAAGTTCAATTTTAAGATTGGGCAAGAAGGCTTTGCTGGTCAGAAAAAAAAAAAAAAAAAAAATGTGTAGCCTATACAGTGCTGGGTAGTAAATGATTGCATGTAATCTGGATTACATAATCAGATTCCAAAAATCAAGTACTTGTAATTAGATTATATTACATTTTAAAATACTTGTAATCAGACTAGTTACTTTTACATTGATTACATTACATGTTTTTCTCACCGTGGCAGTGAATTATTCATAATTCATTGATTCTACTTCTTTTTATATTTTCATTTTTTCTTTCTATAAAAGTCTACTGCTTATACATTCGTTCAGAAAGTCTTTCAGGTTTGTGGAATTACACACACAGACCAGCCAGGGATGAGCCTATCACTGAAAACTGAGACCCACACAGCATTTGATCACTGGATTTACAGAAATCATTTCATTTATAAGAAGTATTTTCCCATCATTGCAACATTGCATATCAAATCAGCTCCTGATGAACACATTAATTATCATTTGACCATGTATTACTGACTCTTGAAGGCTATTGTCTTTCAAACACATTAAAATGTACAATAATTTCATATTTACATGCAATGCAGGGAATCGACTACTTTTTTTTTCAGCTGAAACTATTTGCCTTAATATATTTACTTGAAGTAAGTTAGGTCAATAATAATAATAAATTAAAGCTGCAAGCAGCATTTATCGGGGTTCAAGCATTTAAGGCCTTTAAGCACAAAAGCATCAAAAGTTATTAAGTTTTATTTAGCAAGCATGTAATCACTGACATAATAGATGGAAAAGACCATTTACAGCAAATACAGGCAATGTACCATAGGAAATATATGGTTTTAAAGCTTTTTATAGCAGTTATAGTGCCATCTATGGACCGATCTCCATAAAATTGTTTACTGTGACCTCAAATTGAACCCATACACATGTGTACTGAGTTTGGTGAAGATATCTCATTTACTTCTTGAGTTATAGCCATTTTAGTAAAATAGGCTCCTCCCACAATAATTTGCATGATTTACCATGATATACCACATTCTAACATGATTTACCATAGTTTACCATGGTTTACCTTGATACACCACATTATAGTATTATTTACTATGATTTACCATGTTTCTAGCAATTATGTGAAGTGTCAGTGCAAATGAAGTGATAAACACTGACAAAATCTGATTGTGTTATAATAGTTATTGTTATATAAGTGATTTTTAGAGTCTAAATATGAATGTGAGCACATGTGAAAAGACTTCATTAATAAGTAGAATGGCCAGCAGAGGGCAGAAGAAGACCACTTATTGGCTCACTTTCACTTTAAACTTCATGATTTTCACCTGTTTTCTGGACTAAAGCAAACCAGTTTTTCCATGTTAACTCAATAATGCATGCTTACACACACACACACACACACACACACACACACACACACACACACACACACACACACACACACACACACACACACACACACACACACACACACACACACACACAGAGAGAGAAATAAACATACACAAATACAAATATGTTTTTAATGTTTTAGAATATGTTATTGAGAAAATATATTTATTGGTCTATTAGAATTCCTTTGTGATCCAATAATATAAAAAAGAAAAGAAAAAAAAAAAGAAAAAAAGATTGCTTTTTAAAGCATTTGTTTGTTTCCCAATACTGAAAACTAATGAAAAGATCATATGCAATACTGCTGCTCCCTCTATTGGACAGTGGTATTTCAGCTTCCGTCTTACAGTTGAAGTGATTGAATGAATTAATGAATGAGAATTTGGTTTTTCACTTATATCTCGGGAACCAGAAGGCGAAAAATTCTGAAACTCAGAGCATAGATAGTGCTTGAGGAGCCCTGTTGAATGAGACCATCAATTATTTACTATGATTTACCATGTTTCTAGCGTGATTTACCACATTACTAGCAATTATGTGAAGTGTCAGTGCAAATGAAGTGATAAACACTGACAAAATATGATTGTGTTATAATAGTTATTGTAATATAAGTGTTTTCCATGTTAACTCAATAATGCATGCTTACACACACACACACACACACACACACACACACACACACACACACAAATATGTTTTCAATGTCTTTAGGATGTGTTATTGTGAAAAAATATTTTAATGGTCTAACCATTTCATATATTTCATTGTGATCTATATTATCAGTCCAATAATAATAAATTTAAAAAAATAGCTTTAACCATTTGTTTGTTGGCCAAAGCTGAAAGCTGATAAAAAGATTAATACTATGTCTAATACTGCTGCTCCCTCTAGTTGACAACAGTGGAATTACAGCCTCCATCTTACAGTTGAAGTGTTTGAATGAATGAATGAATAGGAATTGGGTTTTTCACTTATATCTCGGGAACCAGAAGGCGAAAAATTCTGAAATTAAGAGCATAGATAGTTCTTGAGGAGCCCTGTTGAATGAGACCATCGCGGTGTTTTTGGGCGATTGGAGCCCGGAAATATGACCGTTCAAAGGCATATCTATTGGAGCTTTTATCTCTGGAATGCCCAGGGCAAATTACACCACATTTGAATCGAAGCTAGCCAAGAACTGGCCCTTTCCAACGAGCTCTCACACAAGGTTCGGGGTGGTCTGGGTCGGGAGTTTCGGCCGTTCAAAATCGGGGGTCCCACGAATTTGCGATTCGTGGGGGGCGCGCTCCCGAGGCCCGCGATGACACGTTTCGATCAAGAGCCCGGAGAGGACCTTACCATCAAAATTTGAGCGCGCAACGACTTTCCGTTTTCGAGTTATGAATGAATTTGTACTGGGGGGGCGTGGCCTAAATGCCGTTTTACTTTCGTTTTCAATTTCCATATCTCAGACAGACAGTGTGACACAATTGTCAATAATAATACTCCAATAGATGAGTTTTGACAAAATGTGATTGTAAATGTTAAAATAATGATTTTATAAAGTCTAAATATGAATGATATAACAATATTAGGGAGTAGTATGATGAAATGGCAGCAGGGGGCAGTAAAATACCACTTATTGGCTTAATATGCCAATGTTATTCATTTTCTTTTTTAACTGTTATTTTTTATACTTTTTCTGATAATTATTGATCTATAGAGTCCAGAGATTTGTACTGCACTGGTTTTTAACATTATTTTATAAACATTATATGATATATATATAGGTTATAGGAAATATATGGTTTTAAAGCTTTTTGACAGTTATAGCGCCACCTATGGTCCGATTTCCATAAAAATTTCCATGCTTCTTTAGCTTGTTATATCACATATGCTCATCAATTTTTGTGAAGTTCTGAGTTTTCATTTAGGATTTATAGGCTTTTTAGTGTATTCTGCCACGCCCATTTTCTAAATGACCCCATTACAGCCATCCAAATGCAAAATTTCAACTTTTTTTCGATAATTATTGATCTAGAGTAGTGGTTCTCAACGGGGGCGGTACCGCCCCCCAGGGGGCGTTCAGAGAACAACGGGGGGCGTTGGAAGCAAGATTTTTGAAAGGGGGGCGTTCAGGTGTAAAAGGGGGGCGTTCACGAGTTTAAATATGTAACGCAAATTTTTGTTCATTTACTTTTATTCATTTTAAGCATTTAGTAATTTAGTTGTAATAAACACTTTAAGTGGGCTATTTAAAAAGTGTTAGGACTATGTTTTTGTTAAATTATGTTGTAAAACATATGCGCAGAGTGTGATATCATATCATATTGTGTGTGCACGCGCGTCTATGGTGCGCGTGAAAGAATACGTCAGCAGCGCGCGCAAAAAAACCCCAAAACATTCGCCCGCAGCCGCTCTATCCTGACCGCAAGTCCACCGTCAGTGTTGTAGGTAGGCACTAGGCAGGTTTTTTGTGTTCATTTCTATTGCATTACGATTGAAAGCAGTATCAATAATGTCAAAAATATGATGTGCAGTCAAGTTCGGGTATGTGTATATGCTGTGAGTGTTCTCACCGCTCGCGCTTGTTGTGATTCGCGGAGTTTTGACGAGTTGTATTTTGACGACTTGATATTATTTCTTATTCAAAAGTTTAGAATGTCTAACATTTTAAAATCTTCCAGTTTAAAGCGACATGTAGCCTATCGTTACTTTTGCAACGACTCTATTATTTTTCCAGTCTTGACCAGCGCTCAAGCGCTGACTAGAATCCAGCGCTGACTAGAATCACGCAGCGGAGGAATGGAGAGTTGACAAGCCATTAAAAAATATTGACTTAAGAAACACTTATATCTTTTCAAATATTTTCAATAAATCATGTTCCCATTCACTCTGGCGACGAATTTTAAAATTAATTTAACTAAATTCTATTTATAAGGTAAAACTTTTAAATTTTTAGGCATTAACAAATTCCAATCCCTAATGCCAAAATGTTTTCTTTGTTCACCAAGTAATTTACTGGTCAGGCATTATTGTTAACTCGCAAGACAGTAAGAAGAAAATGACAATTTGATGGATAATTTAAATATATTCTGCAATCACATTTTGGTAATGTATTCATTCCGCCATCACATCTGAGCGGAAACACTGCTTGGGTAGTTTCAAGATATAAACATAATTAATAATACAATAATAATTTAATTGTTCATATGTGTTTAATCTTGTTAGAAGATTTTTTTTACTGATTATGAACACAAATTAATCACGACAAACCAAATTAATTGTAATTGTATTAATTATACCATTGATGAAAACAAGCTGATACCAATGTATTTTTAGGCCTACAATTCTAACATAATTTTTCATGAAAAATCATGATTGTATTTTTTTTTTTTTCGAAAGTAAGGTTAATGTAAGCAGCTTCTTGCAATACTCTCCTAAATGCGTAATAAAACCTAAGTGCAAACATTACCGTTTTAATGACCGTCCTTTATTTTTCAGTGCATTTGTTTTACAATATATGGCTATTACTGTCATGGGATTAATATTATAACTATTATTATGTAGTAGTGTAATGTAGACACTAACTAAAAGTAAAAGAGGTTTGAATTAATTTGCACACTGAATATGGGTTGGCACTTTTAATGTTAAACTCTCAAAGTGCACCAGATTTATTGAATTTAACATTAAAATGCACAAAAATTTCTTACGGGGGGGGGGGCCGAAAACCCCCCTAGAAGGCCCGAGGTCCACTCACCACAGATTTTCCAAAAATCCTGTGAGAAACACTGGTATTGCTATGCCAATGCAGTTTATAGCTTGTTTTTTGAATGAATCACTGTGGAGTATTGTTCAATTGTATTAATAAAAGATAATTTTGCACTTTTTGCAACTGTTAACTCTCACTCGTTCCTGGTCGCTTATTAGTTTAGGGGTGGGGGGCGTTCAGGGATTTGGATATTGGATAGGGGGCGCTGGCCCAAAAAAGGTTGAGAAACACTGATCTAGAGAGTCCAGGGAATTGTCCTAGACTGGTCTGGTTCTGATTGGGCGAAAAACCAGGGACTAGTTCGCAAAAGTAGGTTTTTAACATGTTTGCGAATATTTAATGAATGGTTTGATTGACAGTAGTGGTTCTTGAGGCAAAGTTGTTCAGCATGAGCAGATCTATCAAATGATAGGCATAATGTGACAATAAGTTTAACACCACGTGATTACAGAGCCATAAAACTCGTTAGCGCCAACTAGTGGCCGATTTCTTTCAAAATTCTTACAGACCTCTAGGGCCATGAGTTGAACATGCCCATCGAGTTTTGTTTCGATCGGCCTCCGTTAACCTTGTCTAATAGGTGCTCAACTTCATTGGCCGATGGCGGCCATGTTTTTTTAGATACGCCAATGTCCTCATAGATATACATGGCACCCTGGACCAAGAGACTGCATGCCAATTTTCAAGTCAATTGGACTAACGGTCAGGTGGTTATAGCCCTTTTCATGTATTTTTCATGTTATAACGCCACCTAGTGTTCAATCGTCGCAATTTTTTTACTGTGACCCCAGATTGAACTCATACACATGTGTTCCGAGTTTGGTGAAAATATCTAATTTCGTTCATGAATTATAACCATTTTAGTAAACTGGCTCCGCCTCCTGCGAACGTTTTGACGCCCCTTAGCAACCGTGGATCGAAATTTCTACTTTTTTTCGATAATTATTGATAATCAGACTCCAGAGAACATTTCTGCACTGGTTTGGTTCCGATTGGCCAAAAAAACCCTCTACTAGTTTGCAAAAGTAGGTTTTAGACAAAATTCAAAATGGCGGAAAAATTTGCATACCGGAAATGAAATTGAAGATATACATTTTGTCCGTCTTGAGACAAGGATTACAGTGATATAAGACACTTGAGTCTGTGACAAAGGGTTAAGGAGATTTAAGCAAAAACGTGATTTTTTTTTGTTTTTTGCACTATAGCGCCACCTATGGGCCAATCGGGATCATACTCTCTGAACCTCTCCTCGATTTTTGTACTACCTTCTGGCAAAGTTTCAAGTCTCTAGCACTTACGGTTTGGGCTGCACGATGCGTTTTACGGCAGAAGAATAATAATAATAATTAAAGCTGCAAGCAGCATTTATCGGGGTTCAAGCAGTTAAGGCCTTTAAGGCATTTAAGCACAAAAGCATCAAAAGTTATTAAGATTTATTAAGCAAGCATGTAACCACTGACATAATAGATGGAAAAGACCATTTACTGCCTATACAGGCAATGTACCATAGGAAATATATGATTTTAAAGCTTTTTAACAGTTATAGCGCCACCTTTGGTCCGATCTCCATAAAATTTGGTACGCTTTTTAATGATGATATGTCACATATGCGCACCAATTTTTGTCAAGTTCTGAGTTTTCATTTATGATTTATAGGCTTTTTAGTGTATTTTGCCACTCCCATTTTATAAATGACCCTATTACAGCCATCCTTATGCAAAAGTTCAACTTTTTTTCGATAATTATTGATCTAGAGAGTCCATAGAATTCTCCTAAACTGGTTTGGTTCCGATCGGGCAAAAAACCTAGGACTAGTTCGCAAAAGTAGGTTTTTAACATAATTGTGAATATTTAATGAATGGTTTGATTGACAGCAATGGTTCTTGAGGCAAAGTTGTTCAGCATGAGCAGATCTATCAAATGATATGCATTTTGTGACAATAAGTGTAACACCACGTGATTACAGAGCCATAAAACTCGTTAGCGCCAACTAGTGGCCGATTTCTTTCAAAATTCTTACAGACCTCTAGGGCCATGAGTCGAACATGCCCATCGAGTTTCGTTCCGATCGGCCTCCGTTAACCTTGTCTAATAGGAGCTCAAACTTCATTGGCCGATGGCGGCCATGTTTTTTGAGATACACCAATGTCCTCATAGACATACATGGCACCTTGGACCAAGACACTGCATACCAATTTTCAAGTCAATCTGACTAACGGTCAGGTGGTTATAGCTTGTTTTATGTTTTTTTCATATTATAGCGCCACCTTGTGGCCAATCACCGCGATTTTTTTACTGTTACCTCAGATTGACCTCTTACACATGTGTACCGAGTTTGGTGAAAATATCTCATTTCGTTCACGAGTTATAGCCATTTTAGTAAAATAGGCTCCGCCTCCTGCGAACGTTTTGACACCCCTTAGCAACCGTGGATCGAAATTTCAACTTTTTTTCGATAATTATTGATATTCAGACCCCTGTGAACATTTCTGCACTGGTTTGGTTCCGATCGGGCAAAAAACCAGGGACTAGTTCGCAAAAGTAGGTTTTGGACAAAATCCAATATGGCGGAAAAATTTGCATACCGGAAATGAAATCCTTGAGGCCATTTTTGTTCGGCTTTACCCAAGGATTCCAATGATATAAGACACTTGATTCTGTGACAAACGGTTAATGAGATTTAAGCAAAAATATGCAATTTTTTTGTTTTTTGCGCTGTAGCGCCACCTATTGGCCAATCTGGCTCATATTTTGATAACCTCTCCTCGATTTTTGTACTACCATCTGGCAAAGTTTCAAGTCTCTAGCACTTACGGTTTGGGCTGCACGATGCGTTTTACGGCAGAATAATAATAATAATTAAAGCTGCAAGCAGCATTTATCGGGGTTCAAGCAGTTAAGGCCTTTAAGGCATTTAAGCACAAAAGCATCAAAAGTTATTAAGTTTTATTTAACAAACCAAAAATCTCGCTAGCGCCAACTAGTGGCTGATTTCTTTCAAAATTCTTACAGACCTCTAGAGCCATGATTTGAACATGCCTACCGAGTTTTGTTCCGATCGGCCTCCGTTAACCTTGTCTAATAGATGCTCAAACTTCATTGGCCGATGGCGGCCATGTTTTTTGAGATACGCTAATGTCCTCATAGACATACATGGCACCTTGGACCAAGACACTGCATACCAATTTTCAAGTCATTTGGACTAACGGTCAGGTGGTTATAGCCCTTTTCATGTTTTTTTCATGTTATAGCGCCACCTATTGTTCAATCGTCGAGATTTATTTACTGTGACCCCAGATTGAACTCATACACATGTGTACCAAGTTTGGTGAAGATATCTCATTTACTTCTCGAGTTATAGCCATTTTAGTAAAATAGGCTCCTCCTACAACGTTCAATTAGCGCCCCCTATCGACCATGAATCAAAATTTCAACTTTTTTTCGATAATTATTGATATTCAGACTCCAGAGAACATTTCTGCACTGGTTTGGTTCCGATCGGACAAAAAACCAGGGACTAGTTCGCAAAAGTAGGTTTTTGACATAATTCAAAATGGCGGAAAATTTACATACCAGAAATGAAATCGGAGATATACGTTTTGACCTTTAGTCGTTAAGCTTTCCAACGATATAAGACACTTGAGCCTACGACATACGGTCTAGGAGTTATGAGCAGTTTCGCGCTTTTGGTCGCTATAGCGCCACCTATGGGCCAATCGAGGTCATAATTTGATAACCTCTCCTCGATTTTTGTACTACCATATGGCAAAGTTTCAAGGTTCCTGGTCTTACGGTTTGGGCTGCACGATGCGTTTTACGGCGGAATAATAATAATAATAATAATAATTAAAGCTGCAAGCAGCATTTATCGGGGTTCAAGCAGTTAAGGCCTTTAAGGCCTTTAAGCACACAAGCATCAAAAGACATTAAGTTTTATTTAGCAAGCATTTAACAACTGACATAATAGACGGAAAAGACCATTTACAGCCAATACAGGCAGTTTACCATGGGAAATATATGGTTTTAAAGCTTTTTAACAGTTATAGCGCCACCTTTGGTCCGATCTCCATAAAATTTGGCATGCTTGTTAATGATGTTATGTCACATATGCTCACCAATTTTTGTGAAGTTCTGAGTTTTCATTTATGATTTATAGGCAAATTAGTGTATTTTGCCACGCCCCTTTTTATAAATTACCCTATTACAGCCACCCAAATGCAAAAGTTCAACTTTTTTTCAATAATTATTGTTCTAGAGAGTCCAGAGAATTGTCCTAGACTGGTCTGGTTCCGATCGGGCGAAAAACCAGGGACTAGTTCGCAAAAGTAGGTTTTTAACATATTCATGAATATTTAATTAAGTGTTTGATTGACAGCAATGGTTCTTGAGGCAAAGTTGTTCAGCATGAGCAGATCTATAAGATGATATGCATTTTGTGATGATCAGTGTAACACCACGTGATTACAGAGCCATAAAACTCGTTAGCGCCAACTAGTGGCCGATTTCTTTCAAAATTCTCACAGACCTCTAGGGGCTTGAGCCGAACATGCCCACCGAGTTTCGCTCCGATCGGACTTCGTTAACGGTGGTCAAACCTCATTGGCCAATGGCGGCCATGTTTTTCGAGATACGCCAATATCCTTTTAGACATAGGTGGCCCCTTGGGCCAAGACACTGCATACCAAATTTCAAGTCATTTGGAAAAACGGTCAGGTGTCTATATGTTTTTTTTTTGTTTATAGCGCCACCATGTGGCCAATCGACGCAATTTTTTTTACTCTGACCTCAGATTGACCTCTTAAACATGTGTGCCAAGTTTGGTGAAGATATCTCATTTACTTCTCGAGTTATAGCCATTTTAGTAAAATAGGCTCCTCCCACAACCTAATTTATCACCCCCTAGCGACCAGGAATCGGAATTTCGACTTTTTTTCGATAATTATTGATCTTCAGACTTCAGAGAACAATTCTGCTCTGGTTTGGTTCCGATCGGACGAAAAACCAGGGACTAGTTTGCAAAAGTAGGTTTTTGACAAAATTCAAAATGGCGGAAAATCTATCATGACGGAAATAAAATCGGAGATATACGTTTTGTTCGTCAGGCGTCCAGCTTTCCAATGATATAAGACACTTGAGTCTATGACTTATCGTCTAGGAGTTATGACCAGTTTCGCGCTTTTGGTTGCTATAGCGCCACCTATGGGCCAATCAGCGTCATAATTTGATAACCTCTCCTCGATTTTTGTACTACCATCTGGCCAAGTTTCAAGTCTCTAGCACTTACGGTTTGGGCTGCACGATGCGTTTTACGGCGGAAGAATAATAATAATAATAATAATTAAAGCTGCAAGCAGCATTTAGCGGGGTTCAAGCAATTAAGGCCTTTAAGCACAAAAGCATCAAAAGTTATTACGTTTTATTTAGCAAGCATGACATAATAGACGGAAAAGACCATTTACAGCCAATACAGGTAGTTTACCATGGGAAATATATGGTTTTAAAGCTTTTTAACAGTTATAGCGCCACCTATGGTCCGATCTCCATAAAAATTGCCATGCTTCTTTAGCATGTTATGTCACATATGCTCATCAATTTTTGTGAAGTTCTGAGTTTTTATTAAGGATTTATAGGCTTTTTAGTGTATTTTGCCACGCCCATTTTCTAAATGACCCTATTACAGCCATCCAAATGCAAAAGTTCAACTTTTTTTCGATAATTATTGATCTAGAGAGTCCAGAGAATTGCCCTAGACTGGTCTGGTTCTGATCGGGCGAAAAACCAGGGACTAGTTCGCAAAAGTAGGTTTTTAACATGTTTGTGAATATTTAATGAACGGTTTGATTGACAGCAGTGGCTCTTGAGGCAAAGTTGTTCAGCATGAGCAGATCTATCAAATGATATGCATATTGTGTTGATGTGTGCAACACCACGTGATTACAGAGGGCGTAAACCTTGTTAGCGCCAACTAGTGGTCGATTTCTTTCAAAATTCTTACAGACCTCTAGGGCCATGAGTCGAACATGCCCACTGAGTTTTGTTTCAATCAGCCACCGTTAACCTTGTCTAATAGGTGCTCAAACTTCATTGGCTGATGGCGGCCATGTTTTTTGAGATACACCAATGTCCTCATAGACATACATGACACCTTGGACCAAGACACTGCATACCAATTTTCAAGTCAATCGGACTAACGGTCAGGTGGTTATAGCCTGTTTTATGTTTTTTTCATGTTATAGCGCCACCATGTGGCCAATCGCCGCGATTTTTTTACTGTGACCTCAGATTGACCTCTTACACATGTGTACCGAGTTTGGTGAAAATATCTCATTTCGTTCACGAGTTATAGCCATTTTAGTAAAATGAGCTCCGCCTTCTGCAAACGTTTTGACGCCCCTTAGCAACCGTGGATCGAAATTTCAACTTTTTTTCGATAATTATTGATAACCAGACTCCAGAGAACATGTATGCACTGGTTTGGTTCCGATCAGGCAAAAAACCAGGGACTAGTTCGCAAAAGTATGTTTTGGACAAAATTCAAAATGGCGGAAAATTTTTCCAGGCGGAAATGAAATCGGAGATATACATTTTGTCCGTCTTGAGCCAAGGATTACAGTGATATAAGATACTTGAGACTATGACAAACGGTCTAGGAGTTATGGCTGATTTCATACTTTTGCTTGCTGTAGCGCCACCTATTGGCCAATCGTTGTCATACTTTGATAGGTTCTCCCCAAATTGAGGACTACCATTTGGCTGAGTTTCAAGTCTCCAGCATTTACGGTTTGGGCTGCACGATGCGTTTTAGGGGAAAATAATAATAATAAAAATCCTTACAATAACAATAGGTGTTCAGCACTTCGTGCTTGAACCCCTAATAATAATAATAATAAAAATCAGTACAATTACAATAGGGTTTCAGCACTTCGTGCTTGAACCCCTAATTAAAGCTGCAAGCAGCATTTATCGGGGTTCAAGCAGTTAAGGCCTTTAAGGCATTTAAGCACAAAAGCATCAAAAGTTATTAAGTTTTATTTAACAAACCAAAAATCTCGCTAGCGCCAACTAGTGGCTGATTTCTTTCAAAATTCTTACAGACCTCTAGAGCCATGATTTGAACATGCCTACCGAGTTTTGTTCCGATCGGCCTCCGTTAACCTTGTCTAATAGATGCTCAAACTTCATTGGCCGATGGCGGCCATGTTTTTTGAGATACGCTAATGTCCTCATAGACATACATGGCACCTTGGACCAAGACACTGCATACCAATTTTCAAGTCATTTGGACTAACGGTCAGGTGGTTATAGCCCTTTTCATGTTTTTTTCATGTTATAGCGCCACCTATTGTTCAATCGTCGAGATTTATTTACTGTGACCCCAGATTGAACTCATACACATGTGTACCAAGTTTGGTGAAGATATCTCATTTACTTCTCGAGTTATAGCCATTTTAGTAAAATAGGCTCCTCCTACAACGTTCAATTAGCGCCCCCTATCGACCATGAATCAAAATTTCAACTTTTTTTCGATAATTATTGATATTCAGACTCCAGAGAACATTTCTGCACTGGTTTGGTTCCGATCGGACAAAAAACCAGGGACTAGTTCGCAAAAGTAGGTTTTTGACATAATTCAAAATGGCGGAAAATTTGCATACCAGAAATGAAATCGGAGATATACGTTTTGACCTTTAGTCGTTAAGCTTTCCAACGATATAAGACACTTGAGCCTACGACATACGGTCTAGGAGTTATGAGCAGTTTCGCGCTTTTGGTCGCTATAGCGCCACCTATAGGCCAATCGAGGTCATAATTTGATAACCTCTCCTCGATTTTTGTACTACCATATGGCAAAGTTTCAAGGTTCCTGGTCTTACGGTTTGGGCTGCACGATGCGTTTTACGGCGGAATAATAATAATAATAATAATAATAATAATAATAATAATAAAAATCAGTACAAATACAATAGGTGTTCAGCACTTCGTGCTTGAACCCCTAATTAAAGCTGCAAGCAGCATTTATCGGGGTTCAAGCTATTAAGGTGTTTAAGGTTTTTAAGCACAAAAGCATCAAATGTTATAAAGTTTTATTTAGCAAGCATGTTACCACTGACAAAATAGATGAAAAAGACCATTTACAGCCAATACAGGCAATTTACCATAGGTAATATATGGTTTTAAAGCTTTTTAACAGTTATAGCGCCACCTTTGGTCCGATCTCCATAAAATTTGGCATGCTTGTTAATGATGTTATGTCACATATGCTCACCAATTTTTGTGAAGTTCTGAGTTTTCATTTAGGATTTATAGGCTTTTTAATGTATTTTGCCACGCCCATTTTATAAATGACCCTATTACAGCCATCCAAATGCAAAAGTCGAACTTTTTTTTGATAATTATTGATCTAGAGAGTCCAGAGAATTGTCCTAGACTGGTCTGGTTCCGATCGGGCGAAAAACCTAGGACTAGTTCGCAAAAGTAGGTTTTTAACATATTCATGAATATTTAATGAACTGTTTGATTGACAGCAATGGTTCTTGAGGCAAAGTTGTTCAGCATGAGCAGTTCTATCAAATGATATGCATTTTGTGACGATAAGTGTAACACCACGTGATTAAAGAGCCATAAAACTCGTTAGCGCCAACTAGTGGCCGATTTCTTTCAAAATTCTTACAGACCTCTAGGGCCATGAGTTGAACATGCCCATCGAGTTTCGTTCTGATCGGCCTCCGTTAACCTTGTCTAATAGGTGCTCAAACTTCATTGGCCAATGGCGGCCATGTTTTTTGAGATACACCAATGTCCTCATAGACATACATGACACCTTGGACCAAGACACTGCATACCAATTTTCAAGTCAATCGGACTAACGGTCAGGTGGTTATAGCCTGTTTTATGTTTTTTTCATGTTATAGCGCCACCATGTGGCCAATCGCCGCGATTTTTTTACTGTGACCTCAGATTGTCCTCTTACACATGTATACCGAGTTTGGTGAAGATACCTCATTTACTTCTTGAGTTATAGCCGTTTTAGTAAAATAGGCTCCTCCCACAACATACATTTTGGCGCCCCTTAGCGACCTTGAATCGAAATTTCAACTTTTTTTCGATAATTATTGATCTTCAGACTCCAGAGAACATTTCTGCACTGGTTTGGTTCCGATCGGGCGAAAAACCACAGACTAGTTCGCAAAAGTAGGTTTTTGACAAAATTCAAAATGGCGGAAAATCTATCATGGCGGAAATGAAATCGGAGATATACGTTTTGTTCGTCAGGCATCCAGCTTTCCAATGATATAAGACACTTGAGTCTACGACATACGGTCTAGGAGTTATGAGCAGTTTCGCGCTTTTGGTCGCTATAGCGCCACCTATGGGCCATTCGAGGTCATAATTTGATAACCTCTCCTCGATTTTTGTACTACCATATGGCAAAGTTTCAAAGTTCCAGCTCTTACGGTTTGGGCTGCACGATGCGTTTTACGGCGGAATAATAATAATAATAAAAATCAGTACAATTACAATAGGGTTTCAGCACTTCGTGCTTGAACCCCTAATAATAATAATAAAAATCAGTACAAATACAATAGGTGTTCAGCACTTCGTGCTTGAACCCCTAATAATAAAAATCTGTACAATTACAATAGGGTTTCAGCACTTCGTGCTTGAACCCCTAATTAAAGCTGCAAGCAGCATTTAGCGGGGTTCAAGCATTTAGGGTCTTTAAGCACATAAGGCAGTTTAGTGAGTTGTCTGAGTTTTTGTTTAGGATTTACAGGCTTTTGAGTGTTTTTTGCCATACCCATTTTCTAAATGATCCTGTTATGGCTACCCAATGGGTAAAGTTAAAGTTTTTTATATAATTAATAATCTAGAGCTTCCAGAGAATTGTACTGCACTGGTATATTTCCGATCGGGCGAAAAACCTAGGACTAGTTCGCAAAAGTAGGTTTTTAACATAATCGCAAGTATTTAATGAACAAATTGATTGACAGCAGTAGTTCTTGAGGCAAAGTTGTTCTGTATGAGGAGATCTATCAAATGATATGCATCACGTGATTACATAGCCGTAAAACCTGTTAGCGTCAACTAGTGGCTGATTTTTCAAAATTCTTACAGACCTCTAGGGCCACGAGTCGAACATGCCCACCGAGTTTCGTTCTGATCGGCCTCCGTTAAGAGCAAACTAACAGCTTTGAATTAAAATGGTGAGGTATCCTGTTGTAAACATCAACCATGCCTGTTGACAGTTCTCTTTTGTGGGAAAGGAATGAAAAGTTCTCAAATCCGCAGCACAGCCTCAGACATAACATTTATATCCATGATCTGCCATTTTCACTATTGTCCTTGCTTGCTTCTTCACAATACCTGCAGATCTTCTGATGATTCGGCTGTGCATGTCCACATTAACACTGCCTGGCCTAGAACATGGACTGGAAAATGCAAATTTGGGGGGTATAAATACTAGCAATTATGTGAAGTGTCAGTGCAAATGAAGTGATAAACACTGACAAAATATGATTGTGTTATAATAGTTATTGTAATATAAGTGTGTTCCATGTTAACTCAATAATGCATGCTTACACACACACACACACACACACACACACACACACACACACACACACACACACACATATACAAATATGTTTTCAATGTCTTTAGGATGTGTTATTGTGAAAAAAATATTTTAATGGTCTAACCATTTCATATATTTCATTGTGATCTATATTATCAGTCAAAAAAAAAAATAGCTTTAACCATTTGTTTGTTGGCCAAAGCTGAAAGCTGATAAAAAGATTAATACTATGTGTAATACTGCTGCTCCCTCTAGTTGACAACAGTGGAATTACAGCCTCCATCTTACAGTTGAAGTGTTTGAATGAATGAATGGGAATTTGGTTTTTCACTTATATCTCGGGAACCAGAAGGCAAAAAATTCTGAAATTCAGAGCATAGATAGTTCTTGAGGAGCCCTGTTGAATGAGACCATCGCGGTGTTTTTGGGCGATTGGAGCCCGGAAATATGACCGTTCAAAGGCATATCTATTGGGGCTTTTATCTCTGGAATGCCCAGGGCAAATTACACCACATTTGAATCGAAGCTAGCCAAGAACTGGCCCTTTCCAACGAGCTCTCACACAAGGTTCGGGGTGGTCTGGGTCGGGAGTTTCGGCCGTTCAAAATCGGGGGTCCCACGAATTTGCGATTCGTGGGGGGCGCGCTCCCGAGGCCCGCGATGACACGTTTCGATCAAGAGCCCGGAGAGGACCTTACCATCAAAATTTGAGCGCGCAACGACTTTCCGTTTTCGAGTTATGAATGAATTTGTACTGGGGGGGCGTGGCCTAAATGCCGTTTTACTTTCGTTTTCAATTTCCATATCTCAGACAGACAGTGTGACACAATTGTCAATAATAATACTCCAATAGATGAGTTTTGACAAAATGTGATTGTAAATGTTAAAATAATGATTTTATAAAGTCTAAATATGAATGATATAACAATATTAGGGAGTAGTATGATGAAATGGCAGCAGGGGGCAGTAAAATACCACTTATTGGCTTAATATGCCAATGTTATTCATTTTCTTTTTTAACTGTTATTTTTTATACTTTTTCTGATAATTATTGATCTATAGAGTCCAGAGATTTGTACTGCACTGGTTTTTAACATTATTTTATAAACATTATATGATATATAAATAGGTTATAGGAAATATATGGTTTTAAAGCTTTTTGACAGTTATAGCGCCACCTATGGTCCGATCTCCATAAAAATGTCCATGCTTCTTTAGCTTGTTATGTCACATATGCTCATCAATTTTTGTGAAGTTCTGAGGTTTCATTTAGGATTTATAGGCTTTTTAGTGTATTCTGCCACGCCCATTTTCTAAATGACCCCATTACAGCCATCCAAATGCAAAATTTCAACTTTTTTTCGATAATTATTGATCTAGAGAGTCCAGGGAATTGTCCTAGACTGGTCTGGTTCTGATTGGGCGAAAAACCAGGGACTAGTTCGCAAAAGTAGGTTTTTAACATGTTTGCGAATATTTAATGAACGGTTTGATTGACAGTAGTGGTTCTTGAGGCAAAGTTGTTCAGCATGAGCAGATCTATCAAATGATAGGCATAATGTGACAATAAGTTTAACACCACGTGATTACAGAGCCATAAAACTCGTTAGCGCCAACTAGTGGCCGATTTCTTTCAAAATTCTTACAGACCTCTAGGGCCATGAGTTGAACATGCCCATCGAGTTTTGTTCCGATCGGCCTCCGTTAACCTTGTCTAATAGGTGCTCAACTTCATTGGCCGATGGCGGCCATGTTTTTTTAGATACGCCAATGTCCTCATAGATATACATGGCACCCTGGACCAAGAGACTGCATGCCAATTTTCAAGTCAATTGGACTAACGGTCAGGTGGTTATAGCCCTTTTCATGTTTTTTTCATGTTATAACGCCACCTAGTGTTCAATCGTCGCGATTTTTTTACTGTGACCCCAGATTGAACTCATACACATGTGTTCCGAGTTTGGTGAAAATATCTAATTTCGTTCATGAATTATAACCATTTTAGTAAACTGGCTCCGCCTCCTGCGAACGTTTTGACGCCCCTTAGCAACCGTGGATCGAAATTTCAACTTTTTTTCGATAATTATTGATAATCAGACTCCAGAGAACATTTCTGCACTGGTTTGGTTCCGATTGGCCAAAAAAACCCTCTACTAGTTCGCAAAAGTAGGTTTTGGACAAAATTCAAAATGGCGGAAAAATTTGCATACCGGAAATGAAATTGAAGATATACATTTTGTCCGTCTTGAGACAAGGATTACAGTGATATAAGACACTTGAGTCTGTGACAAAGGGTTAAGGAGATTTAAGCAAAACCGTGATTTTTTTTGGTTTTTTGCACTATAGCGCCACCTATGGGCCAATCGGGGTCATACTCTCTGAACCTCTCCTCGATTTTTGTACTACCTTCTGGCCAAGTTTCAAGTCTCTAGCACTTACGGTTTGGGCTCCACGATGCGTTTTACGGCAGAAGAATAATAATAATAATTAAAGCTGCAAGCAGCATTTATCGGGGTTCAAGCAGTTAAGGCCTTTAAGGCATTTAAGCACAAAAGCATCAAAAGTTATTAAGTTTTATTTAACAAACCAAAAATCTCGCTAGCGCCAACTAGTGGCTGATTTCTTTCAAAATTCTTACAGACCTCTAGAGCCATGATTTGAACATGCCTACCGAGTTTTGTTCCGATCGGCCTCCGTTAACCTTGTCTAATAGGTGCTCAAACTGGTCTGAGCCAGTTTGCCTTTAAGGCATTTAAGGCCGCTAGCGCCAACTAGTGGCTGATTTCTTTCAAAATTCTTACAGACCTCTAGAGCCATGATTTGAACATGCCTACCGAGTTTTGTTCCGATCGGCCTCCGTTAACCTTGTCTAATAGGTGCTCAAACTTCATTGGCCGATGGCGGCCATGTTTTTTGAGATACGCCAATGTCCTCATAGACATACATGGCACCTTGGACCAAGACACTGCATAACAATTTTCAAGTCATTTGGACTAACGGTCAGGTGGTTATAGCCCTTTTCATGTTTTTTTCATGTTATAGCGCCACCTATTGTTCAATCGTCGAGATTTATTTACTGTGACCCCAGATTGAACTCATACACATGTGTACCAAGTTTGGTGAAGATATCTCATTTACTTCTCGAGTTATAGCCATTTTAGTAAAATAGGCTCCTCCTACAACGTTCAATTAGCGCCCCCTATCGACCATGAATCAAAATTTCAACTTTTTTTCGATAATTATTGATATTCAGACTCCAGAGAACATTTCTGCACTGGTTTGGTTCCGATCGGACAAAAAACCAGGGACTAGTTCGCAAAAGTAGGTTTTTGACATAATTCAAAATGGCGGAAAATTTGCATACCAGAAATGAAATCGGAGATATACGTTTTGACCTTTAGTCGTTAAGCTTTCCAACGATATAAGACACTTGAGCCTACGACATACGGTCTAGGAGTTATGAGCAGTTTCGCGCTTTTGGTCGCTATAGCGCCACCTATAGGCCAATCGAGGTCATAATTTGATAACCTCTCCTCGATTTTTGTACTACCATATGGCAAAGTTTCAAGGTTCCTGGTCTTACGGTTTGGGCTGCACGATGCGTTTTACGGCGGAATAATAATAATAATAATAATAATAATAATTAAAGCTGCAAGCAGCATTTATCGGGGTTCAAGCAGTTAAGGCCTTTCAGGCATTTAAGCACAAAAGCATCAAAAGTTATTACGTTTTATTTAACAAGCCAAAAATCTCGCTAGCGCCAACTAGTGGCTGATTTCTTTCAAAATTCTTACAGACCTCTAGAGCCATGATTTGAACATGCCTACCGAGTTTTGTTCCGATCGGCCTCCGTTAACCTTGTCTAATAGGTGCTCAAACTTCATTGGCCGATGGCGGCCATGTTTTTTGAGATACGCCAATGTCCTCATAGACATACATGGCACCTTGGACCAAGACACTGCATAACAATTTTCAAGTCATTTGGACTAACGGTCAGGTGGTTATAGCCCTTTTCATGTTTTTTTCATGTTATAGCGCCACCTATTGTTCAATCGTCGAGATTTATTTACTGTGACCCCAGATTGAACTCATACACATGTGTACCAAGTTTGGTGAAGATATCTCATTTACTTCTCGAGTTATAGCCATTTTAGTAAAATAGGCTCCTCCTACAACGTTCAATTAGCGCCCCCTATCGACCATGAATCAAAATTTCGACTTTTTTTCGATAATTATTGATATTCAGACTCCAGAGAACATTTCTGCACTGGTTTGGTTCCGATCGGACAAAAAACCAGGGACTAGTTCGCAAAAGTAGGTTTTTGACATAATTCAAAATGGCGGAAAATTTACATACCAGAAATGAAATCGGAGATATACGTTTTGACCTTTAGTCGTTAAGCTTTCCAACGATATAAGACACTTGAGCCTACGACATACGGTCTAGGAGTTATGAGCAGTTTCGCGCATTTGGTCGCTATAGCGCCACCTATGGGCCAATCGAGGTCATAATTTGATAACCTCTCCTCGATTTTTGTACTACCATATGGCAAAGTTTCAAGGTTCCTGGTCTTACGGTTTGGGCTGCACGATGCGTTTTACGGCGGAATAATAATAATAATAATAATAATTAAAGCTGCAAGCAGCATTTATCGGGGTTCAAGCAGTTAAGGCCTTTAAGGCATTTAAGCACAAAAGCATCAAAAGTTATTAAGTTTTATTTAACAAACCAAAAATCTCGCTAGCGCCAACTAGTGGCTGATTTCTTTCAAAATTCTTACAGACCTCTAGAGCCATGATTTGAACATGCCTACCGAGTTTTGTTCCGATCGGCCTCCGTTAACCTTGTCTAATAGATGCTCAAACTTCATTGGCCGATGGCGGCCATGTTTTTTGAGATACGCTAATGTCCTCATAGACATACATGGCACCTTGGACCAAGACACTGCATACCAATTTTCAAGTCATTTGGACTAACGGTCAGGTGGTTATAGCCCTTTTCATGTTTTTTTCATGTTATAGCGCCACCTATTGTTCAATCGTCGAGATTTATTTACTGTGACCCCAGATTGAACTCATACACATGTGTACCAAGTTTGGTGAAGATATCTCATTTACTTCTCGAGTTATAGCCATTTTAGTAAAATAGGCTCCTCCTACAACGTTCAATTAGCGCCCCCTATCGACCATGAATCAAAATTTCAACTTTTTTTCGATAATTATTGATATTCAGACTCCAGAGAACATTTCTGCACTGGTTTGGTTCCGATCGGACAAAAAACCAGGGACTAGTTCGCAAAAGTAGGTTTTTGACATAATTCAAAATGGCGGAAAATTTACATACCAGAAATGAAATCGGAGATATACGTTTTGACCTTTAGTCGTTAAGCTTTCCAACGATATAAGACACTTGAGCCTACGACATACGGTCTAGGAGTTATGAGCAGTTTCGCGCTTTTGGTCGCTATAGCGCCACCTATGGGCCAATCGAGGTCATAATTTGATAACCTCTCCTCGATTTTTGTACTACCATATGGCAAAGTTTCAAGGTTCCTGGTCTTACGGTTTGGGCTGCACGATGCGTTTTACGGCGGAATAATAATAATAATAATAATAATAATAATAATAATAAAAATCAGTACAAATACAATAGGTGTTCAGCACTTCGTGCTTGAACCCCTAATAATAATAATAATAATAATAAAAATCAGTACAAATACAATAGGTGTTCAGCACTTCGTGCTTGAACCCCTAATAATAATAATAATAAAAATCAGTACAAATACAATAGGTGTTCAGCACTTCGTGCTTGAACCCCTAAAAATCAGTACAATTACAATAGGGTTTCAGCATTTCATGCTTGAACCCCTAAAAATCAGGACAATTACAATAGGGTTTCAGCACTTCGTGCTTGAACCCCTAATTAAAGCTGCAAGCAGCATTTATCGGGGTTCAAGCATTTAAGGCCTTTAAAGCACATAAGCATTTAAGACATTACATTTTATTTAGCAAGCTTTTAACCACTGAAATAATAGATGGAAAAATCCATTTACAGCCAATAAAGGCAATTTACCATAGGAAATACATGGTTTTCAAACCTTTTTGCCAGTTATAGCGCCACCTATGGTCCAATCTCCATGAAACTCTGCATGCTTCTTCACCATGTTATGACACATATGCCCACCAATTTTCGTGAAGTTCTGAGTTTTTATTTATGATTTATAGGCATTTTAATGTATTTTGCCAAGCCCCTTTTATAAATTACCCTATTACAGCCACCCAAATGCAAAAGTTCAACTTTTTTTCGATAATTATTGATCTAGAGAGTCCAGAGAATTGTCCTAGACTGGTCTGGTTCCGATCGGGCGAAAAACCAGGGACTAGTTCGCAAAAGTAGGTTTTTAACATATTCATGAATATTTAATGAACGGTTTGATTGACAGCAATGGTTCTTGAGGCAAAGTTGTTCAGCATGAGCAGATCTATCAAATGATATGCATTTTGTGATGATAAGTGTAACACCACGTGATTACAGAGCCATAAAACTCGTTAGCGCCAACTAGTGGCCGATTTCTTTCAAAATTCTTACAGACCTCTAGGGGCTTGAGCCGAACATGCCCACCGAGTTTCGCTCCGATCGGACTTCGTTAACGGTGCTCAAATTTCATTGGCCAATGGCGGCCATGTTTTTCGAGATACGCCAATATCCTTTTAGACATACATGTCCCCTTGGGCCAAGACACTGCATACCAAATTTCAAGTCATTCGGAAAAACGGTCAGGTGTCTATACGTTTTTATTGTTTTATAGCGCCACCATGAGGCCAATCGACGCAATTTTTTTACTGTGATCTCAAATTGACCTCCTACATATATGTACCAAGTTTGGTGAAGATATCTCATTTCGTTAACGAGTTATAACAATTTTAGTAAAACTGACTCCGCCTCCTTCGAACATTTTGGCACCCCATAGCGACCTTGAATCGAAATTTCAACTTTTTTTCGATAATTATTGATCTTCAGACTCCAGAGAACATTTCTGCACTGGTTTGGTTCCGATCGGACAAAAAACCACAGACTAGTTCGCAAAAGTAGGTTTTTGACAAAATTCAAAATGGCGGAAAAATTTGCATACCGGAAATGAAATCGGAGATATACGTTTTTTCCGTCTTGAGCCAAGGATTACAGTGATATAAGACACTTGAGTCTACGACAAACCGTCTAGGAGTTATTAGCGATTTTATACTTTTGCTTACTATAGCGCCACCTATTGGCCAATCGGGGTCATAATTTGATAACCTCTCCTCGATTTTTGTACTACCTTCTGGCAAAGTCTCAAGTCTCCAGCACTTACGGTTTGGGCTGCACGATGCGTTTTACGGCGGAAGAATAATAATAAAAATCAGGACGATTACAATAGGGTTTCAGCACTTCGTGCTTGAACCCCTAATAAAAATCAGCACAATTACAATAGGGTTTCAGCATTTCATGCTTGAACCCCTAATTAAAGCTGCAAGCAGCATTTAGCGGGGTTCAAGCAATTAAGGCCTTTAAGGCGAGACACGGCAGGCAAAAACATCGTTTTTTTTTTACTGGTCAATTTTGAGATTTTTGGATATTTGTCTTCAATAACACGTCTTCTTTCAGACTTGTGGTGAAAAAAAGTCAGAAATACACATTTAGGTCTTTATTTTACTACACTTTGTCTGTTCGCGTCTGTAGATTTCTCATAAATTCAACAAAAGTTGGCGTTCTTAATCCTCCCGCTGCTCCGCGATCTCTGTCTTCTTCCTGTCATCACACGCACGGCTGGATAGCTCTCTCTCTCCTGTACAATGCTGTCGGATCCAAATATGGTCATTTCCTTTTTATCAGCAACCAATCGTGAAAGTAAAAGGGCTGAATGCGCAATCTCATTGGCTGATGATAAATCTTTAAAGCCCGTTTTCTCAAAATGACCTTTCTCTCATACTCCAAGTACGAAATCTCCACTTCAGTAGCACCTATATACACCAAACTTTCCAGTCTTGTACCTAGTTATATTATGAAGACATTTACAGAGGGATTTGTAAATATATTATTCCTAGCCTGATTTATATAACATTTTATTCCAAAAAACATGGCGAAAATCATTTTTTTAAGGCTATTGACAGTATATTCTGATTTACAGGATAACTAAAGTAGATATCCATAAATCCCTCTGTAATTCTTTTCCCATCTAATATGTGAACACAATGAAAAAATAATTTTTAACCTTGCTTTATCCAATACTCAGATTTCGTTTTTTAAAATATATGCAAAATAACGCATATTTAATTAGATATAGCCTAATTTGCATATTTAAACATTAAATTATAGAAAACATGTAATACATTTTCTTCTCATCTTAATGTAGGTAATCAACTGGGAAAGTTTCATGGTGATATCTGCTAGTTAAAAATTTTACCCTATTCACCTGTAGTGTCTCGCCTTAAGCACAAAAGCATCAAAAGTTATTACGTTTTATTTAGCAAGCATGACATAATAGACGGAAAAGACCATTTACAGCCAATACAGGTAGTTTACCATGGGAAATATATGGTTTTAAAGCTTTTTAACAGTTATAGCGCCACCTATGGTCCGATCTCCATAAAAATTTCCATGCTTCTTTAGCTTGTTATATCACATATCCAAATGAAGTGATAAACACTGACAAAATCTGATTGTGTTATAATAGTTATTGTTATATAAGTGATTTTTAGAGTCTAAATATGAATGTGAGCACATGTGAAAAGACTTCATTAATAAGTAGAATGGCCAGCAGAGGGCAGAAGAAGACCACTTATTGGCTCACTTTCACTTTAAACTTCATGATTTTCACCTGTTTTCTGGACTAAAGCAAACCAGTTTTTCCATGTTAACTCAATAATGCATGCTTACACACACACACACACACACACACACATACACACACAGAGAGAGAAATAAACATACACAAATACAAATATGTTTTTAATGTTTTAGAATATGTTATTGAGAAAATATATTTATTGGTCTATTAGAATTCCTTTGTGATCCAATAATATAAAAAAGAAAAGAAAAAAAAGAAAAAAAGATTGCTTTTTAAAGCATTTGTTTGTTTCCCAATACTGAAAACTAATGAAAAGATCATATGCAATACTGCTGCTCCCTCTAGTGGACAGTGGTATTTCAGCTTCCGTCTTACAGTTGAAGTGATTGAATGAATTAATGAATGGGAATTTGGTTTTTCACTTATATCTCGGGAACCAGAAGGCGAAAAATTCTGAAACTCAGAGCATAGATAGTGCTTGAGGAGCCCTGTTGAATGAGACCATCAATTATTTACTATGATTTACCATGTTTCTAGCGTGATTTACCACATTACTAGCAATTATGTGAAGTGTCAGTGCAAATGAAGTGATAAACACTGACAAAATATGATTGTGTTATAATAGTTATTGTAATATAAGTGTTTTCCATGTTAACTCAATAATGCATGCTTACACACACACACACACACACACACACACACACACACACACACACACACACACACACACACACACAAATATGTTTTCAATGTCTTTAGGATGTGTTATTGTGAAAAAATATTTTAATGGTCTAACCATTTCATATATTTCATTGTGATCTATATTATCAGTCCAATAATAATAAATAAAAAAAAATAGCTTTAACCATTTGTTTGTTGGCCAAAGCTGAAAGCTGATAAAAAGATACTATGTCTAATACTGCTGCTCCCTCTAGTTGACAACAGTGGAATTACAGCCTCCATCTTACAGTTGAAGTGTTTGAATGAATGAATAGGAATTGGGTTTTTCACTTATATCTCGGGAACCAGAAGGCGAAAAATTCTGAAATTCAGAGCATAGATAGTTCTTGAGGAGCCCTGTTGAATGAGACCATCGCGGTGTTTTTGGGCGATTGGAGCCCGGAAATATGACCGTTCAAAGGCATATCTATTGGGGCTTTTATCTCTGGAATGCCCAGGGCAAATTACACCACATTTGAATCGAAGCTAGCCAAGAACTGGCCCTTTCCAACGAGCTCTCACACAAGGTTCGGGGTGGTCTGGGTCGGGAGTTTCGGCCGTTCAAAATCGGGGGTCCCACGAATTTGCGATTCGTGGGGGGCGCGCTCCCGAGGCCCGCGATGACACGTTTCGATCAAGAGCCCGGAGAGGACCTTACCATCAAAATTTGAGCGCGCAACGACTTTCCGTTTTCGAGTTATGAATGAATTTGTACTGGGGGGGCGTGGCCTAAATGCCGTTTTACTTTCGTTTTCAATTTCCATATCTCAGACAGACAGTGTGACACAATTGTCAATAATAATACTCCAATAGATGAGTTTTGACAAAATGTGATTGTAAATGTTAAAATAATGATTTTATAAAGTCTAAATATGAATGATATAACAATATTAGGGAGTAGTATGATGAAATGGCAGCAGGGGGCAGTAAAATACCACTTATTGGCTTAATATGCCAATGTTATTCATTTTCTTTTTTAACTGTTATTTTTTATACTTTTTCTGATAATTATTGATCTATAGAGTCCAGAGATTTGTACTGCACTGGTTTTTAACATTATTTTATAAACATTATATGATATATATATAGGTTATAGGAAATATATGGTTTTAAAGCTTTTTGACAGTTATAGCGCCACCTATGGTCCGATTTCCATAAAAATTTCCATGCTTCTTTAGCTTGTTATATCACATATGCTCATCAATTTTTGTGACGTTCTGAGTTTTCATTTAGGATTTATAGGCTTTTTAGTATATTCTGCCACGCCCATTTTCTAAATGACCCCATTACAGCCATCCAAATGCAAAATTTCAACTTTTTTTCGATAATTATTGATCTAGAGAGTCCAGAGAATTGTCCTAGACTGGTCTGGTTCTGATTGGGCGAAAAACCAGGGACTAGTTCGCAAAAGTAGGTTTTTAACATGTTTGCGAATATTTAATGAACGGTTTGATTGACAGCAGTGGCTCTTGAGGCAAAGTTGTTCAGCATGAGCAGATCTATCAAATGATATGCATATTGTGTTGATGTGTGCAACACCACGTGATTACAGAGGGCGTAAACCTTGTTAGCGCCAACTAGTGGTCGATTTCTTTCAAAATTCTTACAGACCTCTAGGGCCATGAGTCGAACATGCCCACTGAGTTTTGTTTCAATCAGCCACCGTTAACCTTGTCTAATAGGTGCTCAAACTTCATTGGCCGATGGCGGCCATGTTTTTTGAGATACACCAATGTCCTCATAGACATACATGACACCTTGGACCAAGACACTGCATACCAATTTTCAAGTCAATCGGACTAACGGTCAGGTGGTTATAGCCTGTTTTATGTTTTTTTCATGTTATAGCGCCACCATGTGGCCAATCGCCGCTATTTTTTTACTGTGACCTCAGATTGACCTCTTACACATGTGTACCGAGTTTGGTGAAAATATCTCATTTCGTTCACGAGTTATAGCCATTTTAGTAAAATGAGCTCCGCCTCCTGCAAACGTTTTGACGCCCCTTAGCAACCGTGGATCGAAATTTCAACTTTTTTTCGATAATTATTGATAACCAGTCTCCAGAGAACATGTATGCACTGGTTTGGTTCCGATCAGGCAAAAAACCAGGGACTAGTTCGCAAAAGTAGGTTTTGGACAAAATTCAAAATGGCGGAAAATTTTTCCAGGCGGAAATGAAATCGGAGATATACATTTTGTCCGTCTTGAGCCAAGGATTACAGTGATATAAGATACTTGAGTCTATGACAAACGGTCTAGGAGTTATGGCTGATTTCATACTTTTGCTTGCTGTAGCGCCACCTATTGGCCAATCGTTGTCATACTTTGATAGGTTCTCCCCAAATTGAGGACTACCATTTGGCTGAGTTTCAAGTCTCCAGCATTTACGGTTTGGGCTGCACGATGCGTTTTAGGGGAAAATAATAATAATAAAAATCCTTACAATAACAATAGGTGTTCAGCACTTCGTGCTTGAACCCCTAATAAAAATCAGCACAATTACAATAGGGTTTCAGCATTTCATGCTTGAACCCCTAATAATAATACAATAACGGTCCTCCGATGTCGGTTAATGGTCACATGACATGCAAGTAAACTTTTTTTTAATAATTTTTTATTGTAAATGTTTTATTTTAAAATTATTTGTTTAAATTTGTATAATTTAATACTTAATAGCTTTTCATTAAATTCACAAACCCCTGCAGTTTCATAAGAAACTCCAGTATGGGAAACCCTGATATAATGTAATATTTAATGCACTTCATGTTGTTGATAACAAATAATGGAATACATTTTCTTTGTCTTTGTATTTTTATATCAATATGGTACAAGATTATCCTATTCAAATCAATGTGATAAACAAGTTAGGTCAAAAGTAATCTAAAAAGTAATCAAAAAGTTGTCAGAATGCATAAAATGAGTAATCTAGATTACATTACTAACTAAAATTTTGTCATGTAATTTGGAATCAGTGACCGACTACAATTTGTAAGTAATCTACTAAGCACTTATTCTTGAAAAATAATCGTAATAAAAAATTCGACTATTCTACATGTTTTAACAGCTTTACAAATTTACAAAGATTTAAAGTATTGTAATTTCTGCCAACAAATGCACTGCTCTATTTAAATGATAGTTCACCCAAAAATTCTGTCATAATTTACTCTTTGTTTCAAACCTGTATGAATGTATTTCTTCTCCTGAACACAAAATAATATATTTTAAAGAATATGGGTAACTAAACAGTTAAATTAAAATATCCCTGCAAGGCAAACTATAAGTCCATAGGCAAGTAACATCACAAATGCAATCTCTTTAATTCTTGAATGTTTGCTCTTGTCTCACAGGTGTCTCTTTAAGAGTTGCAGAAAAGATCTCAAACTGTGTGCTCATATTTCAACATTTCTCATTTAGTTCTTCTTGGACCAATTTATCTGAGATATACCTTCCACATTCATTTGATAGCTTTATACACTTGATATGTGTGTTTGACAAATTAAACATATAGTAAATGAAACATACAGTTCATGAGAACTTTAAGTCTCCTGACTGTTACTATAGAACAACCTCTGAGAAACTAAATGTTCTTCCTGTCAAACAATAAAAAGACATAGCAAATAAATCTTGAAAAGCATGCTCTCAACTGGTAAAACAATGTGCTAGCAATGCCAAGGTTGTAGGTTTGATCTTTTTTTATGCTCAAACAGCAACATTACTCACTAACTAAAGTTGAACAAGTGGAAAAGCATAATAGGACCCATTTAAATGTGACCAAAAGTCACTTTGGATACATTTATCTGACAAATGCATACATTTAAACGTGACACACACCTGTCTTATCTGTTTGCATTGTTGACAATATTTCAAGCAGATGTGAATTATTTTGTCATATAGGACTGAAGAATAAAGCAGAACTAATTATTTATGTAAGCATCAGTTTGGCATATGAGCTATGCTGCCGTCTATGAATAATTTGAGTTTTACCAGCAGCTGACCCCTCATTATTGCAGTCCTCGGTAAACCTCTGCATCTTGGGTTGCTTAACAAAAGCTCACCAATCAGATCATCACCATAGCCAATTCAAGTGTCACTCACAAGGTGAGTCTCACTTTTTGCGTAGGTGCTTATCATATAAATTACCGTTTGAAATGTCATCCCGCCCACCACTACCTTATGATGATTGGAAATAAATCTGAGGGTTTTTTACTTCCCTCAAACTAGAAGACTTCTGAAAACATGTGTCAATTATTAAGGAATTATTTTAGGTAATATATCACTCAATTAATTTTATTTATTTTTTTAAACATTTATTCCGTCGAGAATTATGTCATTATGTACTCACCTGCCAGTCATTCTAAAGGCTCGTTCACAGTTCACACCAAGGATAAATACATCGATAACTATATTAGCATCTACACCAAACACAAAAACGTTCTGTTTTGCACTGCAGTTTTGACGTCTGCCGCTTTAAATACTCAAGCTCTTTAAAGCAAGATTCTGATTGGCTGTCAATGTTTTTAGCATTTATCAGCTAGAAAAATAATAATTCTGAAAGGGATTCCAATGATATTGTTCCTCTGTGTCATTATCCGTATACTGTAGTTGTGGTACAGACTTTTATACTTAGATTGATTTTTATCGTTATGGTTGGTGCACAAGCCTTAAACCTGAATGACTTTTTTTTTTACTTTTTTTTATTGAATACAAGAGTAGATTTTATGCAGCAGTTTTCCATACAAACAGACACAGTGACTTCTTTAAGAACACGCAAACACACACACACACACACAAAAGCACCATTCAACTGTCATAAATGTGGCCCATACAACTTGTGCACAATATCACTATATCACTTAAGTAAACTGAAGCAATTTGAAAGTTTTGTGTGACAAACACATTAAAATAAGTCATATCTCAGTAGCCGCGTTTCCATTACAGATTTGCGCAAATGTTTTGCGCTATTATCTAAATATCGATAAAAAACTATTGCGAAATGACGGCGTTTCCATTAACCGATGTTATGCGACTAAAACGTCTTTTTTTCTCTCGCGATAAGTCATTCCAAAAATCACGGCAACGGACGTTGGTTATAATATCACAGCCACCGCATTAGACATTATTATTATTATTAATGGAAGGAGACGTGGCGTGTTATCCAAGCATTAATGGCAGGGAAAGACCCCCGAACGACAGGAGTTTCTGGGTGTTTCGCCCTCATTTCTGCTCCGATTGTGGCATTTCTTTGAGATTTAGAATCCAGTATTCCTATAGGCTAATTATTGTTTCTTTTATGAATTTAATAAATAATTCTGTCTCGTGTTCTGTCCAAATGATCCATGTAGGCAACTTTTGTGTCTATTTGTTTTTCCTTTTTTAACCCCTAATTGAAAAACGAAAAATGAACGGTTGTTGTCTTCTTAAAACAAGTTGAACACCAAAATTTTAATTTGAACTGGCTACACACAACTGCTGTGCTTTATTTATGACTTTTTGCCCCTTTATTAAACATTTAAAATATTCACAAATTAATATGGAAAACATGTCGATTTTACTGGTTTTCTAAGGCCAAATTAGAAACTGGAATTGATGTATTTCCCGCAGTGCTGAATGAGAAGAGCCATTAATATAATTAATAAACTATTGTTTTCTAAGTGTCGGCTAAAATCACATCTCCATCTCCGCTGTTATCAGATGCGCTTTTAGAGAGAAATGCAACTTTCATACGGATTAGCCTACATAATCAGAAGGTATTAGCTTTCGATTCGAATTTGTTCGTTTTAAAGTGGACATTTCAAGCTTTAGCCTACATATTTTGTTTCAGTTCTCGCGCCCCAGTTTACGGAGATCATGTGCGTCTGATTGTTTCTTTTATTTTACAAAAGCACAGCATTTTCTTGTTATTGTGAGTTTACACAAATAAAAGTGGTTGAGAATAATGTATTATTATTTTCTGTCTGACCAGAAATGATAGAGTATAAGTTGTTTCCACTGTTGATAGGAAAATGCAAGTGTTTGCGGCCGCGCCTCCGTGTCATGCAGTGCGCGCTCCACGCTCAGCTTTGTTCCTTTTTTGCATAAAAGCCTCTTCTAAATATAGCCTATTAAATGTTATAATAAAATAATATAAAATTATTATTATTTGCGTAGCTATACATGGACTTCAAACACACTGCGTCTTAAAGTCAGGTGACTGTAAATGCGCAAAAACTGTTTCCATTGCAGTTTTGCGAAATATTCATTTTTCGAATTGCCTGAAAAACCACCTCATGAGAGCGTAAAAACTTTTTTGCGATAAATGGGAGTTTTTGCGAAATTGACGTGTTTCCATTAAGCGTATTTTCAATTCGCAATTTCAATTTGCGCAATTTGAAGGGTAATGGAAACGCGGCTAGTGATAATGTAGAAGCTCGTGTCCACTCAATGCCATTTTATCAATGCAACAATTTGGAATCTGAATAGAAGTCCACATTATAGAACATTAAACACTAAAATCAATCATTTTAAAAGCTATAAATGAATTTAGGCATCACATTTTTATAATGTATAGTATGAAAAAAAAAAAATTTTGATTTGAGATTTGCTAAATATTACATTTCATAGTGTTGTTATATAATTAGTGATTGTTTTAAGATTAACTTTGACTGTTTAATGTAAAAATGTAAATATAAAAATAGAAGGAAATGAAAAATGAGCATGCACAATTTTAAACCCAATATCAGACAATATCGACACATGAAAATGTAATATTAGTTGTTAACTGATACCAATATAATTTTTAAAGCCAAATTGGAAAAACAATGACTGATTCCAAACAAGTTTCTCGACACATTGTCTGCTATTGGTCGGTCAAACATATAGTCCTGCTTATTGATTATACTGGTGCAATGTCGGGCTGGTTAATAGCACCACAGTGTTTAAGTGGAAAGAATTAAACAATTATAAATAAATAAATACCTGCACACATCAACTTTAAATTGATACGTTGATCATTTGGAAATAACCTGACAGAAAAAAAGTACAATGATATGGATTTCACAGCCAGGGTCAAGCACTGATTCAAAAGCTACCAAAAAAAAAAAAAAATAACTAAATGAAAAATCTTATATAAAACCACAAATCAATACTCTGAAATGACTATCCAGTTCTCCCCAGACAAAGGGTTGTGATGGGCAGAGAAACTATGTGAAAGGCTGTCCTGTGCCCTCTTAAATTGGACAGGGAGAACGTTTCCACCAACACCTGATCACAGCTCAGCAAGCTATTATTAAAAAGCCTCCTGCACTAACTAGATTTCCTTGCACTGGATCATAGCAGTGACAAGGCTGCTGTCAGTCAAGGATGATGACCCTGTCTGGACTACACGACCTTTTGACCACCACCAGACAATAACAGTCCCAAACAGACTTGATTTTATTTAATTTACTGAAAGTGTCGGTTTTATCCATACTGAAGCTTTGCTGTAAAACAGACCAGGCAATAAACAATAGCATTTTTGAAGTGACACTGAAGCTATATTTTCTTGCACTCCTTATGTAGCAAACCTTGGAGTTGCTAGCGTCGTTCTTTACTGTTTGTAATAATACTACTACTAAATTTAACAATTTATTGCAACTTAGTAATCATTTTTGGTTGTTATTAGTATTACATTAACACCAATAATAATAATAATAATAATAATCATATTTTCTAAATGTCATAATCATTTGTTAACAAACAAGTATTCATTACTTCAATGAGCTCATTGTTTCTGCATTCAATTATTACATTGTTTAAATTAATAAATGTTTAGCTAACTGTGATTTTGTATATGTAAATTTCTGAAATACTTAACTTAGTTACCTCTGATAACAGATCACTCTAAATTGTAATATGGACTTTCTGTAAAGCTGCTTTGAAATTATGTGTTTTGTGAAAAGCGCTATACAAATAAACATGAATTGAATTGAATAGTATAAAAATACAAATAAACACATATTCTTTAATGTAAACAAGGCGAACAAATATAAAATTTGGTTTAAAGCCCTGTCTACTACTGAACAGGAACATAATACTAATTATAATAATATATGAATAATGAATTAATATAATATAAATTAATATAATACAATTTATATTTTCCCATTCAATTGTTGACAGGCAAAATGCTTGTCACTGGAAACTTATTTGCGTCTGGTAAAGATATGTAAAGGGCAGCTTCATAACCTTTCACAAGCCTGCAATCAGCAGAACCTTGAGACAGACAAAAGCGCAATCAAAATCATTTACTTCTCTTTGCTATTGTACAGGTCAATAGCTTCTGCAAGACAATTAATAACTACACTCTGACCTGCTGATTGTTCAAGATTATATGGCAATAAGGACATCATCTACACTTTTTAGCACTGATTCCATCTTTATTACAGGCAAAATATATACTGTATGTCTAGAACAAGAACAAGCTAAACTATGAAACAACCTCCACCCTCATTTTTCTGCTGGACATAATTAGACTCCTAATCAAATTTCACTCAAACAGTTGAGGACAAGCTGACTGGGCCCCCGGCCTCCAACCGAAAGAGCCTTCACAGTATTCAATGCATATAATGATTAGCTATGAGCTTAGGTGGGCTGAAAGACTCACTTTTTCAGGCTTCAGCACAATTACTTTCATTTAAACAGGTAGTAACTTCCCTGCATTGTGGCCGCAAACAGCACAGAAAATTAATGATGGAATAAGACACGATGACAACGAATACATCACAGGAATCCCTGCTTATTAAAGCAGCAATGTTTTGAAGTTTTTACACTGCTGGAGAGTACAGTAGCAATAGGCCAACAATCCCTGCAGTCTTCAAAGAAACCTATATTCTCAATGAAGTCTA
The DNA here is from genome assembly GCA_021554675.1 of Leuciscus idus. NCBI lineage: Eukaryota > Metazoa > Chordata > Actinopteri > Cypriniformes > Leuciscidae > Leuciscus > Leuciscus idus. The sequence continues at coordinate 8,172,391 of CM038637.1, read as the reverse complement.
ATTAAAGTTTTAGAGCTCTGCGCGTCTTCGGCGGCATGCAGGGGATGCGGGCGGGTTATTTGTGTTTCGTCATATCTGCAGTGAGGACTAGACTGTGAATGAAGAATGAAAGCTGTCCTGACAACTTTTTTTGTCGATGGTGCAGCCAGGAACCTCTGTGGGAGATGATTCTCCCTGAGGAGTTGGATGGTTGCCTCAGGCAAGGTCTCTGAGGAAGAGTGATCGCACCTACAGGCACACAGTTTTTCTGTTCAAGACACCATACTTCTGGCATTTTTATCCACAAGTGGGAAGATTAAGCATTTTTTTATTTTATTTTTTTTATTCATCTCCCTGTCACTCTCCCTTAGTCCTACATAGAGACTGGGGTCAAATTCCTCAGTTTTTTTTAAGGTTGAGTTTAACCTGATTTATTGGAAGATCATGACATTCCGGTTCGGCTTTCTCCTCCGGCTCAGTTCAACAATTCTGTCAGTGCTGGCACTGTTTTTTTCCCTTGTTTTATTGAAAAGAGCTCATCTATATGCAAAGAACTCAATGAATATGCCATTGTAACTTCATTACAGGCCATCATATTTCACTTTTGACTTGCATCGTCAACTAAATATGATAAAAAAAATAAAAAAATAATTCACACAAAGTCAAGTACTAAACCAGCAAAGCACTTGACCTAGTAAATTACCATAGTCCTTTGTCTGCCCAATTAAAACCATTATAAGCATCTAATGACTGCACTTACACCTTGATTTCATCCAATATCAACAACTGTAATAAACCCTCACACTTGACCTTGAGGTGACTTCCTTCATAAAGGACTAATGCACTTAACACAGCATGTGCATGTTTGCAAAGAAGCCGGTTCATCTGTTATTTAGCAACATCTCAACAGCAAAAGCATGTTTTAAAGGATCAGTTCACTCCATAATTAAAATTTCCTGATAATTTACTCACTCCCATGTCATCCATTCATGTCTTTCTTTCTTCAGTCGAAAAGAAATTACGATTTTTGAGGAAAACATTCCAGGATTTTTTCTCCATAGTGGACTTCAACGGGGACCAATGGGTTGAAGGTCCAAATGGTTCTACTTGATCCCAGATGAGGAATAAGGATCTTACCTAGCAAAACGATCGGCTATTTTCTAAAAACAATTAATTATATACTTTTTAACCACACATGCTTGTCTTGCACTAGCTCTGCGATGCACGTCCATGACGTCATCGGGATTGTGTAGAACCCGTTGAAGCTGCATTGAAACTGCAATTTGAAACTTCAACCCATTGGTCCCCATTGAAGTCCACTATATGGAGAAAAATCCTGGAATGTTTTCCTCAAAAACCTTAATTTCTTTTCGACTGAAGAAAGAAAGACATGAACATCTTGGATGACATGGGGGTGAGTAATTCTGGAGTGAACTAATCCTTTAAATTACAGAAATAAGTTACCCTGCCATATTCAGTGTGTCAATGGTCTTTTGTGGTCCAACATTAGATTTTTCCAAAGTGTATGGAAGGCACAAATATCTTAGCTCTTAATTCAGTGTTTACTGGCTGGCTTGAAAGTATGAGTAATGATGGCTGGACGCTATTAGCTTGTAATTGTACAGCTTGGGCTGTAACTCACTCTCATCTTTTATGGGAAGTGTAATCAAATGGTCACTCTATCGCCACAATAAATCACACACTCTCCTCATCGCTTTCCGCTCATTTTCATTTCATAACTGCAGCTGCTCTCTGCAGTCAGTGATGCATTGAAAAAGATTAACACAACAAGCGAAATTGAAACATTTAAAAAAGATTAAAAAGCAAAATCGCTATTCACTTGACAAATTAATTCATGTTGCATCAGTTGAAATATTGTATTAAAATTCAGCTCAAATGCTAAAAAAAAAGTGTTTCCACTCATTTAAAAAAAAAAAATCATCATTCTTCAAAGCCACATTATAATCACAAGTCTTATATTCTCATATTCCTAACAATTTCTCAACTTCTACCAAAATCTCTAGGGGATGAAATATGTGTGAAATCACACCACCCTGCCCTACTGCCATATTGAATTCATCTCAATGTTTATTTATTTATATTGAATATATATGGCAGTATAGGGCAGGGTGGTGTGATGGCACAAATGTTTCATCCCCTAGAGATTTTGCTTCAGTCATCAAAAACATGTTTAATCTTGATTGCAACATGGCCATCTGAAGCCAATAAAGAATAAGCTTATTTATTCTCAATAAAGAATAAATAAGCTCTGATTGGGGCTTAATTTAGTAAAACAACTGAAATCCCTGAACAGGATAATATTTATTTATTTATTTTTTACATTTTTATGTATATATACCCTATGCCTATATGTATGTAGGGTCTCTTATATTATCAATATATAAAAGGCTTGGCCAGTCGATGTTGCTAAATTAATGATAACAAAAAAGAATATATATATATATATATATATATATATATATATATATATTACTTACTGTAGATCTTCCTGTGCTGTTGAGCACATCGAGCGACAAGGTTTCTCCACCATTTCCAGTCCTCTGCCAGCACTTCAGCTTCGTCTCAGAATACGAGATCGTTGAGATCGTTGATGAAGGTTCGGCGACAAGTGGTGTGGGGTCGGCCCTGGCCACACTTGGCACCCGGGGCCTCCAGTGCATTGCCACCCGGGGAATGCGATGTCGTTGCATTCGTAGAATATGCCCGGATAGCCTGAGTCGTCTTTGCGTGATTGTGACTTGAAGGCTATATTATATTGGCTATATATTGAAGGCTGTTGGATTTTCCCCGCCTTAAAGGTGAACTAAGTCACTTTTTTAACCTTAACTGAACAGCTTCGGAGTCATTGGAATGGTTATATTACTTATTTCGGGTTGAATGGTGGTCGTTTCGCACCCCCCTGGTGCCCGTGAGCGGAAAATACGCACTTGCAACTTTGAGCCGGCGGGCCGCCGGCCGCTGCGTTAGGAAGTCTCGCGTGATATCAGGTCTCGCGATGTAAACAATTGCTTTACGGCCAAAAGAAATCTGCTAAAATGCTGTCATTATTGCGCTCCCTCACGCTGTCCAAACCCGAATGAAGAAGACGTTTTAAAGAATGTCCCATCTGCTTTGATGTCGTTGATCTATAGCCTCTGGTGTCTGAGAATCACCAACGAGTTTTTACAACAGTGTTGTCAAATATCTATTCCGAAGCTGTGGGGGGAGCTCTAGAGAGAAACCTGCGAGCAAAAAGTGAGAATACAGCGAAGAAATCCCGAAGCTACTGAGTGCTGCTTTAAGACTTCTTCTTTGGTGATGCGGTCGATGTACCAGATCTTGAGAATCTGCCGGAGACATCGTTGGTGGAATGTGTTTATCCTGCGGACAGTGTTCGCCGTTAGCTTCCATGTTTCGTATGCGTAATCGGATCCTTCTTCAGGAGTCGGACCTTGACTTAAAATATCTTCTTTTGTGTTCTACAGAATAAAGAAAATCATACGGGTTTAAGGTCCAAGTCTGGAAAAGCAAGTTGTATGCCATTTCTACAGTATATAACAGTAAAAAAAAGAACCTCCATTATTACATGCAAAAAAAATATTATTAGTGTGCATACATCGTTAATAACAAATTTCTGTAACAAAATATTGATTTAAAATATGAATTACAAATTGTATGAGCCGATAAGCTAAAGAGGTTAGGTAAGAGGTTTTTTGGTCCTAATCTATTCAGGGTCAGTAAGAGCATGTTTTCTTTATCAAATCTGCCCTTATGGGGTAACGGATGTGTAATGAGAGGCAGCTTACTGTAGCATTATTGGAGCTGCTCTGTGTTTTGCGCTCTGATTGGGGCCAATAAGGCAGTGCCTGTTCAAGGATGAGGACAACCTGTCCTCTGGCACTGGGTCCCCTTTCCTGGGTATAATTAGCTTTGATTTAAAGATGGAACACAGACCTATTATTTAATATAACTGCTGCTAATGGTGGCAAATTGTACTAATAATCTCATGGTGGAGTTTATGGAGGTCAGGAGAGGAAGCAGCAAGAAAATGGATGTCAGAAAGTGCTGCTTCACTCAGAGAAGACAGACACTGACACACACACACACACACACACACCAACAGAACTGAACAATGTCAAATACATAATGAAAAGATCAGCATTGGTGGGACGAAATTGAAGGACTAATGACAAATGGGCTATAGGACATATATAGGGGTGTAACAATACACGTATTTGTACAGAACATTTTCACATGTATATCGAACAAATACATTGTTGTTTTAACCGCTGTTTGTGTGGAACACATCACAAAATAATGGAGGACACAGAGTGAGGTGCTTCCAGGTAAGTGCATAATCCAAGTTGCCTTAAACATGAGACCTGCTTTATATTAAGCACTTCAAACTAAATCATAAACCTACATTGCTTGCCATACTGTCAAATGTGTGTGTGTGTTGTTTAATGTTTTTGAGATGCGTTTTTCTTTTTAAAGGACGAGTTCAGTATTTTACACTTAAAGCCCTGTTTTCAGATCGTTTCTGATGAAATAGAACGGTTAAGATTGAAATTTGGACACATGCTGCTGGCCCGAGAATTTTCGGTTTCTGTGGTAGCAGACCTGGTTGGTCTCAGGAACTCAGGTAGGTCCTTCAGGGTGTCATGCAGGGGTGAGGTGTATAAATCACAACATCTAGCTACTGGGGTGCCTCAGGGCTCAGTGCTTGGACCACTTCTCTTCTCCATCTACATGTCATCACTAGGATCTGTCATTCTGAAACAAGGTTTTTCCTATCACTGCTATGCTGAAGAAGCACAACTGTGCCTCTCATTCCAGCCAGATGATCATATGGTAGATGCTCAAATCTTGGTCTGCCTGACCACCTTCAGCTCAACCTCGCGGAGACAGAACTGCTTGTGGTCTTAGCCAATCCAACACTTCTTCATTCAGCTAGGTTCGACAAACCAGGACATCCAGGACAACCTTCATCCAGGACAGCCAGGAACCTTGGAGTTGTGACTGATGATCAGTTATGCTTCACAGACCACATTGCTAGAACTGCCCAGTCCTGCAGATTTGCCTTAAACAACATTAGGAGGACAACATAGGCCCTTCCTATCGGAGCATGCTACACAACTTCTTGTCCGAGCTCTTGTTCTATCCAGACTGGACTATTGTAATGCTCTCTTGGCAGGCCTTCCAGCATGCACTATAAAACCTCTGCAACTGATACAGAATGCTGCAGCAAGAGTGGTCTTTAACGAGCAGAAGAGAGCGTACGTCTCCTCATAAAATTGCACTGGTTGCCAACTGCTGCTCGCATCAAATTCAAGACAATGATGTTTGCCTACATAACAATCACTGGCTCTGCTCCCCTATACCTAAACACACTACTTCAGACCTACATGTATGCTCCCTCAAGAAGCTTGCGTTCTGCAAGTGAATGGCGGCTTGTGGTGTCATCCAAAAAAGGCACAAAATCACTTTCACAGAGTTTTATTTTGACTCGTGTAGCAAATTAGCTCTATATGAAATATTAATAATCAATAATAACTGGTTATAATTGATTATGAATATTTGGATTAGTTAATATAATTAATTTACTGTCGTAAATTAATATTACAATCAATTAACCTATTTGTCCCATGAACACTCAGGATCAATTGTTTACTAACTCTAAGAAATGTACATTTCCGGGGCATGGGAAATGTCTTTCTTAATTTACAATACTACTAAGAGCAGTAACTAAGATCTAAATGATTAGTGACTCCAGTTATGAGCTTGAGACAAGGACAACTTTACGTGTGACATAAACAAGATTTTATTAACTAGTCTAAACACTTAAACTACTCTAACATACACACACATACATGCATACAGTTTACCAAGGGAAAGAGAGCTGAAGCAGAATACAGGAAAGCAAGAAATTATAGCATTGTTTGAAATCATTGTTTGTCAGCAGATCAACAGCCTTGAGCAAACCATCAGTTTAGTTCTAAAACGCCCTTCTTTAAAGGGGTAAGGATACTTAATGTATCAAATAATGAGACTTAGTTTGATACTTGCATGTCTCGCCCATTTGAATTAAAATGTCCTGATGCAATTTGTTGAGGCTCCAGTTGATCTTTGCTGATGTGGTCTTGATGAGAGAGAACCAGTGGTTTTCAGAGTATCTTTGGTGAATGGAAAGACAAGGCCGCAGCCTGGCACAAGCTTGGTGGGTCCTTAGAGGCTTCTAGTTCAGCATCATCTTCACGTCAGCATTTCAGAAAGGGACTAAGAGAGAGCTAAGAGCTGATCAGTGACTTTAAAGCGTGAAGATGGCACAACCTCTGGAGCTGTGTGAGCCAATGAGAAGATTTCCCTTTGGAGGGAAATTTTTACGACCCATTGTCCCTTTGAACATGCAATTTGATTGGATGTTTAACACAAGAATCTTTAAGATGCTTATAATACTAATGCGTCACAAAGTTAGCAGAATGTAATGTAAATTAACAAAACGGGGATGAAGATTGGAGTTTATAGAGACCAAAAATGCCACACATATAATGTTGGTTAACCATAATATGCAAAGTCTGAAACATTGACCCAATTGAGTTTACAAGAATACAAACGCCACATAAAAGGGAAAATCATGAGATGGGAAAAATTAGATACATGTTTACACATTTATCAAGTGGTTATATATAGAATATATATAGGATTAACAGGGTTCTCTTCCTCGGCAAGAGTTTAAGTGAGAGTCGCAGCTCTCAGGACATTCCTTTCGCTCGTAAAATCAGTTTCAGTGTGTGTCCTGTAACAAGACACCGCGTCCTGCCAGTGTGTTAGCTTCATTTGGGGAACGTTTCACAGGCCTTATTTGGGAGAGTGAGTTTACACAGATTATTCATTAAATAAATGAATAATTTGTGTGTCTGATTGGTCCAGACGTTACACTCGTCACCGAGGGCGTCCCCCTGCCAGCGCTTATGCTCCCGCTGGGCCTCTAATCAGGCCTCAGCGTGGAGCCAGCCGTAGGCAGGTTGCCCAGCCTGTGTCAGACACTGCCAAACCAGGTGGCAAGTGTAAGACCAAGCGTCCCTGACACAGGTCACCCAGGGATGGGGGGACGAGCTCTTCAGAGGGTTACCGTTCCGTACCGTACCCAAATTGTAAAATAAAGAGCAAATTCCTGGGTTCCTGGTACCAAGTTCCTGGGTCCCAAGAGGGCCAGACTGGCGGTGTGCGACCCTGTAAAGCCTTGCACCCCTCAGCCCCCTCTTGTGTCGCTAGCCAGCAGCTGGGTGCGGTTCGAGGATTCGATTACGCCTTCTCACGCACCCCCTGCCGACCTGTGGAGACAGGTAGTTGTTGCATCGCACACTCAGACCTCGCTTCGGGCTGCCCCTGGGCCTTCCAAGCCAGGTCCCTGTCCTCCACCTCGCTGCCCCACACCGGGTACGTCTGTGGTACCCCTGGTTACCTGGCCCGGTTCGTAGAAGCCAGGAAAGTGCTTCCCAACCGGTCTGGCAGGCTCATCTGTACCATCAGACTCGGCTGTACGATTTAGTTCAGCCGGCATCCGCCCAAGTTCAGAGCTGTTCGCTACACTCCGGAGTTGAGCGAATGTGCACCTGTCATGCGCACGGACATCGCAGTCCTACTGGCAAAGGGTGGGATTGAGCCGGTCCCTCCAGCCAATATGAAGGCCGGCTTCTATGGCCCGTACTTCATTGTACCCAAGAAAGGTGGTGGGTTACGGCCAATCTTGGACCTGCAACTCTTGAATCGGGCCCTTTATAAGCTTCCGTTCAAGTGGCTAATGCAGAGATGCATTTTAGAATGTTCCATCCCTGAGACTGGTCTGTAGCGTTCGACCTCAAGGACTTCAGATCTCTATCCTTCTGCAACGCAGGCTATGCCTGTGTTTTTGTATTCGAGGGTTTGAAGTCCTACAAAGTCCTACCCTTCGACTGCTTCACAGCCAGTTGGGTCTTCGGGTCAACTGGGAAACGAGTAAACTCGCCCACGGGCTGAGGATCTCTTTTTCCAGTATGGAGATGGACTCAGTCCAACACGTCTCTCAAGAGGAATGTGTCCGGTCGGTGCTTACAAAAGTGAGAAAGGGTCCCACTGAAACTTTTCAGAGGCTCCTGGGGCATATGGCAGACGCTGCCGCAATAGAACGGTTTCCTCTATATGAAGACCGCTTCAGCACTGGCTTCACGGCCGAGTCCTGGGGTGGCCGTGGCAGAGCGGCACGCTGCTCCGTGTGACAATCACCCAGGCCTGCCGCCAAACCCTCAGCCCGGGGCCACGTACAACAGGCATGCAGTAACGTGGGTCTGGGCGCAAAGAAACGTTTCCCCAGTGAGCCTTATTGCACAGCACTGTGCTAAGTCAGGGAGGAGAAGGAGCAGGAGCAGGTCTTGCTGGTTGCCCCTTATTAGCCCAACCGGACCTAGTTCCCTCGAACTTATGCTCCTCTCAACAGCCCTCCCTGACCCAATTCTCTGAGACATTCTCAGGGACGGGGCACCGTTTGCACCCGCGTCCATACCTCTGGAAACTCCATGTCTGGTCTCGAAAGGACGGGACGTGGAGGTTCTAGGTGATCTACCACAAAGAGGTCGTAGATACCATCACTTCTGCGAGAGCACCCTCTACAAGGCTTGCTTACGCCCTGAAGTGGAACCTATTCATTGAATGGTGTTCTTCTCTTCCGAGAAGACCCCCCGGAGGAGGCAGACCCAGCCCTGACTTTTCTCAATTGCTCCTGCGGTTAACATGGACGTCAAAGTGTCGGTTTGCCGCGCCAATTCCCCTCCTATGGACCGGATATGTGCCCCATTCTTGCTCCAGGAGAGTTCCTCTTAACCAAACCCTGTCGAGTTCCTCCACACCCTTCGGCAATGGATGTGGTGGAGCGTCCAATGCCAGGCCTAGTACTCGTAAGCATTGGTGGAACCTGTGCTAGGCTGGGCCCATATGTTGAGATCCCTACGGTGATACCATATGTGTATTCTTCCACGGTACGGCTCCCTGCGGCGAGCCCGTGTCTTTCCCTTGGCAGAGTCTGCCGTCACTGACCGGTGTGTCTCCTCGTGTTAAGCTGGAGCCACCTCAGTGACATCCTATATGTTGTACTGCCAGGTAAAACCCAGTCCATATGTGTATCCTCCACATGTATAGCCTACCTCCCTAAGGGTAGGATGTGGCTTCTTCAGCGTATTCCTTTCCAACGAAAGGGCACGCTTTCCCAGTGTTAACAAGTCTGACTGAGTGGGTCTAGCAGAATAGCAGTGACTTCCCTGGCCTTGTCCTATCTCCACCTCAATAATGTGGGTGGATCAGGAGGCTTTTGTCTAGGCACTGGAAGGTGGCAGCACTAGTGGCATTTTAAAAGGGATCCCAATCAGTCGACACGTCGACTACGTCGAACGTAAACGACTGAAAGGGAACGTCTTGGTTATGAATATAACCCTCATTCCCTGAAGGAGGGAACGGACATGTAGTCCAGTCGCCACTATTGCTGGACCACCGCTGACTCCGAGCTCCACTCGGCTCCTCAGCGAAAAACAAGTGGTGCGTGCATCCACTTCCGTATTTATACCCTCCATGCGGGATGGAGCGTGGATGCAAAGCTTGCACGCCAATGTGTGCATTGGCTCGTTTTATCAATACTCAAAGATGACAGGCTTTCTAAGCGTGATCCCAATCACTCGACACGTCGACTATGTCTCCGTTCCCTCCTTCAGGGAACGAGGGTTACATACGTAACTGAAACGTACACACTACGTGACACTGCATAAATGAATCGCAACAGGAGGTCACACACTACAGGAGCTGTCACCTAACAACTCTATCCAGACCCCAAACCACTTTTTGTCACAAAAACACACGAGAAGTGGAACGGGAAATGACGCGAAACAACTCCTGAAACAGGAGTTGTTTATTTGAAAAAGGACATGGAGAAGAAATTAGTGCTGCAAGCTGTTTGCGCGATGATCTGTTTTGAAAAACCCATAAAAAACTACGAATATGGGTGAAAGATTGGATCAGCATACCCCGAGTGAGATTGTCTGTGCTACAGAGAGAGTTGGAGGTGAGTAAAACATATTTGTAATGAAAAAGTAGCTGTCATTTGACATGTTGTTGCTGCTGTTTTTTTGGGCTTTTTTTTGGTGACCTCAACCCATGCATTGGTCTCTCATTGGCTGTAGCTTGTCACGACACTTGACACGGAGTCAAGTTGGCCCATAGCTCCAGATATTTAAAATGATAGATATTTGTCTGCCGTCAGTGAGGCATCAGCGAGCCTCTTTGTTGTGTTGTTGAGTAGTTCACAAGTAAAAAAATAAAATAAAATAAAACATTTTTTACGTTTACTGCTTTAGACTACACTGGGAAGGGTCACAGCACCTGTATATTGTTGTCCTATTGTTAGTTTAATTGCTTCTATTGCTCTATGTATGTGTAAGTTGCTTTGAATAAATGCGTCTGCTAAATGATTAAATGTAAATAAAGATTGGCGAGCGCTGATCACCCGCTGATTTGCCCCCTATCACAGCCCGTCTCGTCAACAAGCTTATTGACTTGCAAATCGGGCTTAAATCAGGCTTAAAATCCTGTAGTGTGAACTTGGCATTAGACACATACAACTATAGAACTGCACCCAAAGGACATTGAGATACTGATATTTACTATTTCGTCTTTCTTTTCTGTGTTGGTGCATTTTATGTTGTGTCTGTGTTTCTATTTTCAGAGAGAAATTGGGTTAACATTTAGATGCTACGCATGAAGCCATTACTGGCACAATAATGGAGGACTATTCGCTGAGCTATCTGGGATGTCGTTCAGCAACCTTGATTGAGCACCGCTCTAAAGACACAGATGTGATTGCCTCAAAAGCCACATTACCAACTGAGAAACTCACTTTTTTTTAAACAACTGAAAGTTTGACAGCCAAGGATCACATCAAGCTCATTTTATCCAGCAGTGTGGCATGTTGTCATAATGGAACCTGCTTTGAACATCCTATTATAGACTTTTTTTTATTTAACTGCATGTGAAAACTTTTAAATTTTCTGACCTGAAAGTCATGACAAAAAAGACATATTGTCAAACATGATTGAAAAATGTATTGCTATGGACTATTAGGCTAGTGGTATATATTGTATATTGACATCTAAAGGCTCTCTTTGTCGATTCAAATCTTTACTTGTCTGCCACAATAGTATGCCACAGTTCTTAATTTAGGAGTTTTTCTTAGCAAATACTGATATATGCTGATTTTTTTTCATTTATTTACAAAATAAATAAATAAAATCTTTAATATAAACAACCGTTCAATAGTTTGTGGTCAATATATTTTTGTTTTATGATTTTGAAAGTCTTTTACTGTATGTTCACCAAGGATGCCTTTATTCAATTAAAGATACAGGAGGAAAAAACAGCAATACTGTAAAATATTATTACATTTTAAAATGACCATTTTCTATTTTAATTGTTTTATTTATTCCTTTATGGCAAAGCTGAATTTTCAGTATCATTACTCCCAGGCCAGCTGACAGTCTTGCCTGGGCCCGTGACGAGATAATCTTGGATGGATTAGAATTTTTTTTAGCACAATTCACACCCCGCGGTAATAAAGAAGAAAACAATCTCCAAATGCTCCACGTGAAACTGCGGTCTTCCGACCTTTTACTACCGTTTCAATTGATTTTGATTAATATGCGAGAGGGAGAGAGAGCAAGACAGCGCTCGACGTGTTATTTGAAGACGTGAGAGTGCGCGCGCGCGGCCGGGGCGCTCTCTCTGCTCGTTAGCACTCATTCTATTCTACATCACTCACCGATCAAATAAGGCTTTGGCGGGACAAAAATTTGCTTTGGCGGCCGCCTAAAAAATTTCAATGCAGGAAAACGCTCTCGGTTACTAACGTAACCTTGGTTCTCTCTAGATGAGGGAACGCTACGGGGAAAAACCCTTTTCTCGAGAATACTGAAGCCAAAAATTATCCTTAATTTTGCATTAATTTAAAACGCATTGCTGCATAAGCAGACCTAGGCAGAGCGACTCGCGCGCCTATTGGTTGCTCAGCAGCAACTGCTGCAACCTATCCAGGGCCTGCTCGTGACGAAGCACCAATGAGGGCGCGGGCGCCCGTGCGCGTCACGTCCCGCCAGAATGGGCGTGGCTACAGGCTATAAAAGCAGGCCCGTGAGGTTGTTCTCTGGTTTTTCAATCTGAAGCGAACCAGAAGTAGCACAAGCACGGCAGGGTTACGCAACACTCGTTCCCTCATCTAGAGAGAACCGAGGTTACGTTAGTAACCGAGAGCGTTCTCTTACGAGAGTACTCTCGTGTTGCGTAAGCTAGCTTACGCTACGGGAACCCAATGTAAAACGCTGTGCGTGCTAGAGAAGGTCCACATGCACGTTCCCAAGGGCATGTGCCCGGGGACAAACGTAAGTGGTAATATCTGGGCCGACGAGGGGTGGGCCCAGGGAGTGATAACCATTCCAGAGTGTGGGAATGGGTGCTTAATACAGTAGAACAGCCAGGGACATCCGTGGGCTGAACTAAGAATGATAACACTGCCTGTTAGCCACCTGAACCCGAAGGACAGGTGAAAATCGATCACAGACAGGAAGACCTGGTCTGTCGATCTGGAGCCTGTGTATAACACGAACCACACACAGTCTGTGTCGATCTGCAGCGAGAGCGAACAGAGCTAGTATGTTAGACTGACAACAGTTTAGCCTGTAGGGCAGGCACCTCCAGGTTATAAAACCTGATAAATGTAGACGGGGAGGCCCAGCCCGCCGACATACAAATATCATGGAGAGAGACTCCGCGAGACCACGCCCATGACGAGGCCATGCCTCTGGTGGAGTGCGCTCTGACGCCCAGAGGGCAATGAAGGTTCTTAGACCTATAAGCCATAGCGATAGCGTCAACTATCCATCTGGACAGGCTCTGTTTCGATGTGGCTAAGCCCTTAGCGCGGCCACCAAACGAAACAAAGAGCTGCTCTGACTGCCTGAAAGCATCAGACCGTTCGACATATATTCTCAGCGCCCTGACAGGGCAGAGAAAATTCACATTGTCCTCACCCTCAGATCTCGGAAGAGCTGACAGTGAAATGATCTGTGATCTGAACGGAGTGGAAAGCACTTTGGGGACATAACCGTGCCTCGGTTTAAAGCAACAACATGGAACTTTTCCTCTGCGGTCGCCCTACAGGTTGGAAGCGGAATTGTCCATTACCGCTGTCGTAAAATGATTTACGGTTACTGTATATGAAGCATGCAGGTTTTTTTCATATGGGCAATGATAATATTAATCTTCCCCCTTTCATAATTTATACATGTTTATTAGACTAAACATTTTAACTCAAACATTTGCGATTTGCATGTCGATTGCAATGCTCAAATCTGAACGAGAATGATAGCGATAGCATCCTAACCATCTAAAACTACCATGTTAGTGTTTACTAGCTACCAGATTGATAATTCGCTCATCTACTAGCTGATTCATGAAGATAAATAAATGGAGGACCAGATAGTTTCCGTAACGTAGCCAGGCAGACAACAGATTAGAAAAACTATAGATAGTATGCAAGCAATTTACAGTTACTTACTAGTTCAACAGCATGACGGCCAAGTCAGCATCGGTCTGGTAACTCTCCTCCTCCATAAGCTCACGCCAGCGAGCAAACGCTCGACCAATATTGATCCTCGTCCTGCCTTTCAGTTTATCACTCTCCCTTTTCCTCTTCCGACTCTACTCCGACAAAACCTTTGGCTTCTTACGTTTCGCTGCTGCTTCAGCCATGACGAAAACAGACGTACGAAAACAAACGCGCTGGTTGGCCACATTTGAGGAAGTGGTGGGCGAAGTGACGTATGCCGTAAAGCAGTCGAATTTTGTAGTTCTTTTTGAGCGCTGGTTACTACCCGCACCCCGAAGTTACATAGTGCCAGTAAAAGCGATACAGACCCCGTCAGGCTCTGGCAGACGTCTCATTCAACCTATTGTAAGTCGATGTACTATCACAAGGGTCTTGGAAATATATTATGAAGGTTGAAAAGTTACATGTTGTTACTTTAAGGATGACTTTAGAGTCATTAGGCCCAAACTCCAAGCACGAAGCACTCACAGAGAGCGCGTGAAGGTCACCCACTCGCTTAACTGAAGCGAGAGCCATGAGAAAAGCGGTCTTCAGGGAAAGATACCGCAAATCCACGGACTGAAGGGGTTCGAAGGGTTCGCCCTTCATGGCATCCAGGACCAAGGAGAGGTCCCAGGCTGGAACCAGAGGGGGCTGGGGAGGATTTAACCTTCTAGCTCCTCTTAGGAACCTAACAATGAAGTCATCTCTACCCAGTGACCGGCCATGCAAGGGTTTTGTAAACGCAGCAATGGCCGCCACATACACTTTGAGCGTGGAGGGGGACCTGCCCGCGTCCAAAAGCTCTTGCAGAAAGGAGAGAACCTCTGTAACGCTACAGCGCTGTGGGTCTGAGTTTCGGGCTGAGCACCAGCCGGAAAACACTGACCATTTAGAGGCGTAGAGCCTTCTCGTGGAGGGTGCTCTAGCCTGAGTAATTGTGTTCAACACTGCCGCTGGGAGGTCAGCGGGTACCCGTTGATGGCCCATGCATGCAGGGCCCATAAGTCGGGGCGCGGGTGCCAGATCACGCCCCTGGCCTGGGAGAGGAGATCTTTCCTCACCGGAATCGGCCACGGGGTCGTGCTCGTCAGTTGCATCAGCTCTGAGAACCACACTTGATTCCTCCAGAGCGGCGCAACGAGGAGCACAGAGCATTTGCTCTCCCTGATGCGCTTGATTACCTGTGGTAACATCGCGATCGGGGGAAACGCATAGAGCGGACGGCTGGGCCAGTCGTGGGCCAGCGCATCTCTCTGTTTCGTGAAGAATAATGGGCAGTGCGCGTTCTCCGTCGACGCAAAGAGGTCGACATCCGCTCTGCCGAAGATGTCCCATAGTAACTGGGCTATCTGAGGGTGCAGGGACCATTCCCCGGGGGGAACGTTGTCCCTGGACAGCATGTCTGGTCCCACATTTTGGCAGCCCGGGACATGCGATGCTCTCAGTGAGCGCAGGTTGTGATGGGCCCACAAGAGGAGGCGTTCCGCCAGCTTGTGAAGGCTCCGTGACCTGAGACCGCCCTGGCGGTTGATGTATGATACCACTGACATGTTGTCCGTGCGGACTAAAACGTTGTGGCCTTTGAGGAGGGGGAGAAAGTATCTCAAGGCATTTTCGACCGCTTTCATCTCCAGACAGTTTATGTGTAGGCGCCTTTCTGAGGCTGCCCACAGACCAAACACTGGTCTGCCCTCGTAGAGGGCGCCCCAACCTGAGTTGGATGCGTCTGTCGAGATTACTTTTCGTCTCGAAGACATGCCCAGATCCACTCCTGACTGATACCAGTCTGCCGCCTTCCAGGGATTCAGTGCTGTGACACAGTTCTGAGTTACCCTGAGGCGAACGCGGCCAGCGGACCATGCTCGCAACGGGACCCGCGTTTTCAGCCAGTGCTGCAGCGGGCGCATGAAAAGCAAGCCCAGTTGAAGCACTGCCGAGGCCGAAGCCATAAGACCCAGCATCCTCTGAAAACGTTTGAGAGGAAAAATGCTGCCGGTCCTGAAAGCTGCAGCTGAGCGCTGAATCTGCAGCGCGCGCTGTGACGTCAGCCGAGCTGTCATTGACACAGAGTCTAAGTCTGTTCCCAGAAAAGAGATTCTCTGGCTGGGAGACAGTAAACTCTTGGTCCAGTTGATTTGGAGACCCAAATCCCGTAAATGGTCGAGTAATAGAGCCCTGTGCGCTGACTCTGACTGGGCTAGAATAAGCCAGTCGTCCAGATAGTTCAGTATTCGCATTCCCAGTTGTCTCAGGGGAGCGAGCGCTGCATCCATG
This sequence comes from Leuciscus idus, assembly GCA_021554675.1. Lineage (NCBI taxonomy): Eukaryota > Metazoa > Chordata > Actinopteri > Cypriniformes > Leuciscidae > Leuciscus > Leuciscus idus. The sequence continues at coordinate 8,156,478 of CM038637.1, read as the reverse complement.
CACTTCGTGAATGTACGGGGTGCTAAGGACAGACCGAACGGCAGGACGGTATACTGATAGCTCAGACCCTCGAAGGCGAATCGCAAGAAAGGCCTGTGATGGGGCACTATTTGGATCTGAAAATATGCGTCTTTCAGATCCACAGAGATAAACAAGTCCCTCGGGCGAATATGCGCGAGAATCTGACTGGTCGTGAGCATTTTGAACGATCTCTGCATAAGGGCTTTGTTCAGCCGTCTGAGATCTAGGATGGGTCTGAGACCGCCATCCTTCTTTGGAACGAGGAAATATCTGCTGTAAAAACCCGACTCGCTCAGTGTGTGAGGGACGGTTTCTACGGCTCGTTTCTCTAACAGTTTCGCAATCTCGGCGCTAAGTAGGTGTGCTACTTCGCTGTTCACCGTGGTTTCGACCCTGGCTCGGAAGCGAGGGGGTCTGCGAGCGAACTGTAGTGAATAGCCTCGTTCTACCGTGTTCAGTACCCATTCTGACACGCCCGGCAGCTCCCTCCATGCCTTTATGTGAAAGGCTAGAGGGAGAATAACGCGCGGGCTGTTGTAGCTGTGTGTGTGTGGCACATATCTCACAGCGCCTGAGAGAGAGCGCGCGCGCGCTTCGCACACACATAACACAGCTCGTGTCTGGTAGAGGGTGATTTACACATGGGACACGTTTTGTGTTTATTGACGGGGGCTCTGAATGAGTGCTTATCACAGAGCAGCCCGTGTTTGTGTGAAGGGATGAGCGCTGTACAGCGGGCACCTCTTCCACATTTGAAACACACACGGCGTGAGCCGAGTTTATGGATATGGGCCGTGAATGAGTGTGAATCACTGAACCGGCCGTGTTTGTATGTAGGCGCGAACACTGTGGAGTGGGCACATGACCTACATTTATAACACCATCGGCGTGAGCCGGATAAACAGACAGAATGCTCTTTCTGTGATATATTTGGGCGGCCGTAAAAACGGCCTTTGGGTACAGGCGAGCGTGTTGTGTAACGGGCTCGTTGGCTGTGAAATACACATCTCCAGTCACCTCTGCTGAGGGAACTGTGAGAGCGAGGCGCGCTGATTTCGATGGCGGTCCGGCCGCAGCGGGACTCGACCATCTTCGTCTTCCTAGCACGGTCAGGAAGACTTTGAGGGCTCTGCCTTCAGCACAATCTTGGACCGGGGTCCCCGAGGGGGAGGCGGTCTGTGGCGGCTGGAAGAGCGTGAGCGCTGCTGGGAGTCCCACGGCTGACGGCGCTGTGAGGCTGACGGCGGGGGAGGCTGTGGCGCTGACTTCCGATTGGACGGCTGCTTAGAGCGGCCCATAGCGGAACTGGAGCGCTTCGGCAAGAAATGCCGCATAGTCTGGGAGGTTTTCTGTACCTCGGAGTACCGCTCCGAAAACCCCTTGACAGCCGGGCCGAAGAGACCGGATGGCGCCATGGGCGCGTCGAGGAAAGTGGCTCTGTCGGACTCCTTCATGTCGGACAGTGTCAACCACAAGTGCCTCTCAGTGACAGTGAGAGACGCCATATTCCTCCCGATGGCCTGAGCAGCGGACTTGGTGGCTCGTAGCGCTAAGTCAGTCGCGCTCCTGAGGTCAGAGAAATTCTCAGGGTTCGGGCCCGCCTCGTCCATTTTACGGAGAAGGTCGGCCTGATACACCTGAAGCACGGCCATCGTATGAAGTGCAGACGCGGCTTGACCGGCGGCGGTGTAGGCGCGACCGATCAAAGCCGAAGTAGTCCTGCAGGCTTTGGAAGGCAGTGAAGGATGAGACTGCCATCCGGCGGAAGGCGGGCAGAGGTGCGCGGCTACGGGTTCCTCGACCGGATGAATGCAGAGATAGCCTTTGTCTTTCGCGCCGTCTACTAGAGAGAGCGTCGAAGAGACAGAAGAGCGCAGCCTGGCAGAAAATGGCGCCTTCCAGCTCTTAGTGAGCTCCTCGTGGAGCTCCGGAAGAAAGGGGGCGCACACCGAACGCGTCGAACGTAGACCGCACACCGCTCGATTCCTGAAGAGAAGGGGCGGGGTCCGGAATGGAGCCCGACCATTCTTCGCAGTCAGAAGCCAGAATAGAGCAGCTGTCCCCTTCTTCGTCATCTCCCCCCGACTCGATATGCACAGCGGGCGGCTGGCCGGCCGTGATAGAGGTGGGGGATTCAGGGAGCGATGCACACGGGGAGAGAACCGGCATGCAAGCGCTCGCGGCAGATGCCTCCGGCGTTCTCTGAACGGCGCTTTTTACGGCGCGGCCCAGAGGAGAGAAGCGGAGGGGCGGGATCCACGCTGAAAGATGCTAGGCGAGCCCGCAGGGACGCCATAGACATCGCTTCACATTCCGGCCAGCCGCCCAGGGAAAGCGCGTGGTCCGCGTGTGTGTGTCCCAGGCAGGAAACGCACAGGATGTGGCGGTCCCCGTCGCTGAGATCGGCTCGGCAAGAGCCGCACTTCTTGAAAAGAGGCATTTGAAACAACGCCTCGCTCTTTTAGGTGCAAGCGTGTGTAACGTAACACGCGGAATGAAAAGGATATCGGCACCGGATAGCGCAGCAGGAACGGCAGAGGAAGCGGCGAGATGGCCGGCTTGAAGCTCGTCCCGCTGAAGGCTCTTCGACGGCGCAGCTTCTCCGGAGAACAGCGAGGTGAGTGTCCACTTCGCTGAAGAGTTGAAAAATCAGAGAACAACCTCACGGGCCTGCTTTTATAGCCTGTAGCCACGCCCATTCTGGCGGGACGTGACGCGCACGGGCGCCCGCGCCCTCATTGGTGCTTAGTCACGAGCAGGCCCTGGATAGGTTGCAGCAGTTGCTGCTGAGCAACCAATAGGCGCGCGAGTCGCTCTGCCTAGGTCTGCTTATGCAGCAATGCGTTTTAAATTAATGCAAAATTAAGGATAATTTTTGGCTTCAGTATTCTCGAGAAAAGGGTTTTTCCCCATAGCGTAAGCTAGCTTACGCAACACAAGAGTACTCTCGTGAGAGAACCAATGACAAAGGCTCGTAAACGTTGGCTGCGCTGTTTCTTACCTTGCTCTATGTTGACTTTACTAGTTCCAGCTTCACCGTCACCACCTTTTTTTTTATATATTTGTTTAGAAAATCTCTAAGGCCTCTATTTTCTTCTTCTCTTCTCTTCTTCTCTTTTATTTCCTTTTCTGAGCACCGGACTTGTGCTGACCGAACATTTTGAGCGTAGGCTACTGACTTACCATACTTCAAATCAAATGACAACATAACATTTTGATCAGTGGCCAAACCATTTTTGTGTTGGGGGTGGGGGGGTTCTTGACCACCATTTCGAGGAGAATTTTTAGGCCTATTTTTTTTATACCCACCCCCCCAACGAACTGCGTTACAAGAACATTCAAAAGAACAGGATTTATTTTAACCCTTTCGCACGTACGATCACACCGGTGTGATCAGTCTAGGCTGGTCCCTGGAGCGTACAATCACACCCAAGGCCGCATTAATGCACGGGCTTACCTGGGCTGAAGCCCAGGGGCCTCCCAAGTTCAGGGGCCTCCCATGTTCAGGTTCATGATGAGCTGAAAAGGTCATATTTTTTTTTTAACTTGTCAGATTTTGTCGCTGTATGTCGCTAGTCGCTTGTGGGCGTTGGTAGTGCTGTCGCTCTAATGTTATTGGTATGGTGCGTTCACACCAAACGCGAATAGAGCGTCTGGCGCGAGTGATTTCATGTCAATGCAAACACGCGTTTACGCGCGTCTAGATGTCCCGCGGCGCGAATGAGGCGGCCACATCTATACAAAACACCATCACAAGTGATATTATACAACTATATAATTTTAATTTGACTAGGAATTAGGCTCAAAAGAAACAGTATGCTGTTGGGAGAGTGTTTTTATATTACCACACAGCAGTGTTCAGGGATTAAATCATTTACTAGATTAACGATCGATCAATCTACAAATTAAACTCACTCATACTATCATAAATTACTAAAACGTCATCCGAATTTGACAAATAATAAATTGTCTTGTCCCTAATAGTCAACATAATGCAGGGGAAACTGTAAAATGAACTGCAGCAGTGCTAAACTTGCATCATAAAACTACAACACTCGAACTATAAATGTATGAATTAAACTCACTGAGACTGTCGACAGTTTCTTTTCCATGCATTATTTTATTATATCCATGTTTGTGGTTAGTTACAGTCAAATCATATAAAACAGTGAAATCGCCCTTGAACTCTTCTGTCTTGCCTGCACTGCACTCGAGACGGTGACGGGAGCTGAGCTCCACTGAAAGGCTTCTTTCCTATTGGTTGTCGCTCGCGAAAATCGCTTCTCATTTGCATAAAGTTGAAATTTAGTTGCTGTGTGTGGTTGTTAAATAAAGTGTCTATGATATGTTAATAACAATATTAAAATTAAAAACAATATTAAAAAACTGACTGTTGTAGGTCTCGAAAGAAACTAATGCATTTTGTGATGTAGATTACCTAGATAGGCTTTTACACTTTTTTTTAAATGAGAGAGACTCTATAAATCGAGGGGATGGGGGGCCTACAAAACCTCTCAGCCCCGGGGCCTAACATTAGGTTAAGGCGGCTCTGATCACACCGGTGTGATTAGAACGGTCAGTGCATCACGTGATCAACTGCTAAATTCAAATGTGCTTTCGCGCGTTGGCTGGCGCTGAGCCAGAGACAGGCGCGCTCAGAGCTGTCATATATCACAACTTTTCAGTGTTTTCAACCACATAATGTTTATTTTAGGTTTCAGACATATAAGTACTTAAAAAACAATAGATTTAGAGTTTGTAAAAAACACACTGATGTCAAAGGAAGAGGCAATAATAATCCTTTCCATTAAAATTAGTTTTATTCATATCAGATACACATTGTGTAAGTAACTTTAAAGTTTACTCTATTCTTCTCCCAGTTCACCAGCCACTTACTTTTATGTATTTCGGGAGAAGTGGATGAATTCACGTGTTGTAAATCCAACAGATCCGATTCTCTGAACTGCGTCTGCGGCACAAACTAAGATGGCGGCGCCCATCGCGCATACAGCTCAACTAACGCGATCGTTATGTAGCGTAAATGCCTCTGGGTTAATGCGAATTAGCTCAAGAATATAGGGAATTTTGGCAATATTAATATTTATAACGCATGGTCATAATTCATAAATCGCATATGCATTTACTTTATCAATTATAGGAAATGCCTCGTTCTGTACTGTCTGATCATTACAGTTAAGAAGAAGTATTCCTGGTTACAAAACTCCAAGAAAGTTTGTCTTCTGGCCACGAAGACAAAACCTCTTTGGGTTTATTAATAAAAACTATTCAAAGTAGTTTTATAATATAGAGCCTGTAGCTTTATAGATCTTTTGTTTCATTGACTTTATAAAAAGTGGGTTTTCAAACACAGAGCCAGTTAAAAGTATAAATGGGTTTATTAATAAAATGGCACACACTAGAGATTATATAAACTACAAACATAAACGTACGTAAGAATGCAAACAAACGAATAAACATTTAACCGAACAAAAACATAAACATAGCGTGATCAGAATGAAAATGGAACGAAAGAAAGAAAGATATAGAGGGAAGATAGAGGGTAACTTAAATCACAGACCTAAGACCTAGACACCTGGAACAGCTTTTATAGGAATCAATATACTTGCGAGATGTGGTACTCTTTCAGTGTGATGCTGAAAAGGGGACGCGCGTGCGCGTGTCCGGCTGGTTTGCGTCTAGCTTCTTCTTCTGGGTCGTTTCGAAAAACGATGTAAAGGCTCACTTGAATTTAACGTTACCGGAAAAGTTCAGATTCGTCTCCCGGGATGGGAGAGGCTGGAAATCTTAGTTGCAAAGACCGGCTGTTACGACTCGAACATGGGTTCGTTCGATGGAGGAGGCCAGGGCCTCCTTCAGATGTTCCTTGGAGAAACGCTGCGCCGGGGAGAGGATCAAGAGAAGTTGGATGAGTTGGAAGCGGAAGGATGAGAGAGATGAGAGAAGGTTTTGGACTTTTATCAGTGTCCCAGGTGCCGTCCCCTCCTTCGTGTAGGACGAATCAGCTGTCGAGATTTGTCGAGCGGGAAGATTCCTTTGTCCGGTTAGACACGCCCACTCGAAGGAGTCATGATTGACTTTAACTGGAGAGGATTTTCTCCAGACATATGAACTTATAAAACAATGCGCATCACTGAATTCTGTTATTGGAATTCAACTCCGTTAGCTGGAGAGGATTACAGAGATATCAAAAATAGAATCTAGGCGTTGTAGCCAGGCAACGATACATTATTATGCATTTGTATAGGCAATAGCAGTTCTATTAAGGTCACAAATAGGACATATGCTTTCCTATGGTTTACACACACCTCTTAACACACAAATTTATATATTTAGTACCTTTAAGAGTGACTTTATGGGTAAAAGTCCTTTTCTGTAGGGGGTTTCTGTTTCACAGTCCAGAGTGTGTTTGTATGTGTGTGTGTTGGAATGTTGCGACCCTGTTATCTCATGCATAGGGCTGGATAGCTCTGTGGTCAAATTTTATGACCTGCCAATGAGCTCGGGTTACGGAATGCGATTCTACTGGGAGAACATCCTTCAAAAATACATTTCCGATCCAAACACTCGAAGATCAGAACTATATGATCAAACAACATTAATCACACATACATTCAGGAAGTTCAGATACCAGTCTGAGTTACACACATTTTAAGTTAAACACAAAAGGATGTTGGTGTGTGTGTGTGTGTGTGTGTGTGTGTACGTGTGTGTGTGTTCTGGAATGTCACGAGTCTGTGAGGTTGTAAAAGTCACAGGGAGTCCAGAGCTGAAATGGGGGTTTTAGAGGGGATTCTAAGAAAACAGGGTTTCCTTATGTGACTCAAATGTCCCTCGGGGGAGCCACAAAGATGCAATTTTGACCGTTCAAGCAGACTTGGAGATCAGGATTTACTAATTTGAACAGCATGTGACCGCATGTCATAGTCATTGTCGTTACAGTTATAAAGGTGTTTAAACAACAAAACACTTCCACTTGCATATATTTGACAATCGGAATATCAGATATTTCATGCCATATCAAACAAATTTGTGAATATTTTGAATAAAAAAGGAAAAATGACATAAAAGCAGATCATCATTCATTCAGCTCTTTTGTTGCTGCGGTGTGTCACGTGACAAGCAATGACGCGTCACCATGGAAACCATAAAGTGACGCATTCTAAATAACGGTCGCCTTGAAAAACTCACGCTGGGGGGTCAGCCAGAATATTTTAAACTTATGTGTGAAAGGGTTAAATTTAATTTGTTTGTAAGAACGTAAAATTGTTTACCATCAGTTTTGATCAATTCAATGCATAAATCTTGCTGATGCCAAACTTTTGAATGGTGTATATTGTCCAGCTTGATGTTCTCAAATCATGCCAAGTACACACTACATGCATTTTATGACATTAGACAACACACTGAACTGATCCATAACACTATCCTATTGCAATAGCTGCAGGGACAGTTCTTTGCGGTCTGGTAAAGTAGATTTCTTATTGTTCTGAAGTAATGTAGCGACGCTAGCGATACACAACCATAGGCCTCGCTCAGTCGCTAGTGTAATAGAATCTAAATGTAATGTGCAGGTCTTGACTCTTTTGTGGAATATGATATTGTGGTATGCTTTCAGGCTATGCTAACAAGGACCTCTAGAACTCGATATGGCTGGTTTAGTCCCCGAGTGGGCAGTTCATGTCCCATAGCAACAGTGTCATACTTCATGGGTGTGAGTGTGTGGGTGCGCGTGTGGAGCGCTGGATATAAACCTGATATTTTTTGATTTGCAGGTCCCTCTTTCTCTGAGGTAATATCTGCCTGGTTATGGCTCCACACAATAGCCGCTCACTAAAAAGCAATGGAAATTACAATGCTAATATAATCAATATTAATATGCAGTTATTTTTGTTTGGTTTCTTTTCTTCTTCTTTTTTTACAGTTTTTATAAAGTGGCATAAAATGCTTGCAATGTTTGCCATCATTTGATAGTTAAACCAAAAACACTACACAATATGGAAATTATGGTACACATGGAGAACTGTACTAATGATACACTAACATTGTCGTTCAGGAAAGACCACCTTATTACTAACGTATATTCTCTCACAGACCTCCATCTCATTTAATTATCATTAGAGCACTGAAAGACCTGTACACGTTACCGTTAAGTTAATTATGATTAATAATTCTGCGAAGCGAGGCACACAGCCAAAGTCAGTCGTGGATGTCTGCCAAAACCAGTGCAGGACTGGTTAATAAGGATGTCCTACAACTACTCATTTCAGATAAAGTAAAAAATAATAGGCAAAGCAAATACTCTGTCCTTGCATGTTAAGTGCCTCTGCAACAAATATAAGGTCCATTGATTCTACAATATGCAAAACTCTACAGGTGTATCTTTTTAAGTATGATAAAACAATGCACATATTGATCAGAAATGGTACATGTGCTTCAAATTGTTGGATGCAGATGATCTGAGTTCACTCCCTATCATATCTCTGAATTGCCCTGTTGTATAAAGACAAAATGCCTATTGAAATAAACAACCGTAGCCCATTACTCTGTTGAAGAAAATTACTTATTAGTTTAGAGGACATTAGACTACCAGTCAACATTATACTAAAATACCCATTATAAGATAATGGATATGTGATTGTTAACTATGAAGGGAAAACAAAAGAATAGGAATATAAGAAGAGTCAATTATTTTCATGAAGAATGCAAAGAATAAGGGAGTATAGTTATACTTATATATCTTATAGTTCAACTAGAAGAGCCTGGCAACACCAATATCATGGGTTTGATTCCAAGGGGGGAAAAAACACAAACATTTTGCATTAAATAAATGTAAATGAAATGTACTGTATGCCAAATTATATAATATATTTTGTTCCCAAGTACTTAAAGGGATAGTTAATGATATAATTTATTTTTTTAGGTGAACTATCCCTTTTAAAGCTATTCAAACTAAAGCAGATCAATGCAGAATTAAGTCTATGTTTCCATTAGAAAAATCCTAAAAAAAATATTTTAAATATTGAAAAAAATTATTTCAAAATGTGTGTGTTGATATGAAAAGGTTTATCAGGTGTATACATTTATACAACGTACAATAAGCACCAACAACAATATGTTGATGATAATGACGACAATGCTTTTGGGAACATTGTTCTTCCACAATCCCTCAAAATGTCATTTTAGAATTCCAAAACTCAGGTGGTTGATACAAAGCAAATCACAATGTCATTCACAGAATAACTTTGAAATACTCATAATAGCCTTAATTTGGAAAGCTTTTCAATGGTCCAGGAAATGCGTGTTTTAATGTGATTATTGAATTTAGTGAATTCATTTTCTCTATTATTCAACATAAAGCCCTAAACGTATTATTGCCTTATTTTTTGTAGCTCTGCAGTAGATACCAGCTTTAACAATGGGCCATGAAAGATACATTATAAAACACTGCAGCAGTCTGGAAGTTAAATTATCACTTTGTCTATTCGAGAAATATTGCACAGTTGTGAAGTTATAACTGCAGGTAATTTATCCATTCATATTCTGCTCTCTATATTTGGCCTTCATTGTGCCTAGGAAGTTATTACCTTCTAACAGGACTTTGCATATTTGTTTAAAGTGAAGATATAGGAAACATGCTTAACTTTGGAAATGATTTGATGTAAACCAAACCAAAAGCAAGCTTTTGGAGGTGACGGAGGAAGTAGGAACACCAACAATAAGAATTGCATTGCATTTAAAGAGCAAATTAGCATTTCATAGCTGTATTCATATGGAGAAGCACAGTTCACAGACAGTGTTTAGAAACACACAGATCATTAGTCTAGGTGTTGATTTAAAAGGTGCTGTGAGTGAACTCGGATGTTTTTTTACTATACAAGCATGGGCTGCTACCCTGACTTTATGATGTTTACAGGCTGTTGCAGATGAGAAAGGGATATGTTATGCTGACTATTCACTCTGAAAAAAAAAAAGGAATATTATATCACACATCTGTTTTTGTGCTCAGTGTTGGTTTAATAACAACTTGTGGGTAATTTTCATTCACATGATCCAGTCTGTCCAACATTATGAAAAATGTTAATTAAGTGATTAATTAGTTCGGATTTTCTAAATGAACCACTGTAATCCATATGGTGCCAAATTTATCCCCGCTAAGAAATAATGAGATCCATTTTTAAATAGCGTGACAGTAGCTCTGCTCAGTGTTCAAAATAGTGTCGTTTTTCAGTAACTATATTGTTTATGAGTGTTGTGCACACAACCACTCAGCTGTGCAAACCGAGTCAATGATAAAACACAATCTCCGAAATTGTCCACAAATAATTTTGGGATGTCCTTTTCATTTCAGTGAACGAGTTCATAGATTCTGTTTGATACAATAAGATGATTAGTTTTTAAAATCATAAAGTCTTGAATGGTTTATTAAAAAAAAATATATGCATATGTGAATCAGAATACACTAGCATCGATTGGAATGATATGGCAGCAAAGACAACATAACATGGAAGAATGCAGATGTTTGAGACCTGTTTATGGAGGCAAACATCATGAAAATCATTCCAATCTGAACTTCCAATCAAAATTTTTTTTTTTTTTAAACTAAATTTTTCCAACCGTGCTGACTGATAACAGCTCAATTTAAAGACGAAACTACCAACAACACAAGCTTAGACCTCTAAATACACTCTTTTTACCTTTCGACACAACTGGAGTTGACTGAATTACCTCCGCTTTCCCTTTTAGCAGACCACAGATATCAATACATGATAAGCGATCCACCTCAGTACACAAACCTGCTAATTGTTTTCAGTGCATCTTTTATTTAGGGGCTCATCCAGTGTTTCTGTGAGAAGGGGGGACTCAAAATCCCGCACTTCCATGCTTTATTGTAGTTATGATGTCAGGCCCTGTTGGGAATTCACTCACCTCTGTGGTTTTAAGTACATCAGATAAGGAATGAAAATTAATAATTCATTTTTTTTATTTTTTTTTATTGATTGCAATTGATGCTGTTATCTTGGATATCCAATACCATTTATGTCAAGGATCAATCAGCTTGATGATCAACATCTCATATGTTCAGTCATGACATTGTGGGTCACAATGGGAAAACGAGATAACCTAATCCTCTTCCTTCCTGTACATACAGGAACTCTACATCCACAAATGCGGACATGCGGATTGGATGTCAACTTTCACTTACAGCTTCCCTATACCTCTCTTTCTTTTCCATCAGTCCTACACAGATTGCGAAGTAGTATTTTCATCATAAGCAGCAACAAGGGAAATAATCTAGTCCCAGTGAAGGTTACAGGCAATAATAAAGGAGGAAAAACCCTCAGTCTGGAAATGAAGCATTTTCTAATCAAAGACTCCAAACTCCTCACTACTGTGCGTTTAACTAAGGATGTGAGAGAAAGAGAGGGCAATGCAATCTCATAAAGAAACATAACTTTAGTGATTTTTCTCCTGAACCACCACCGTATTTAAATGTTGCTCTAGTGCTGGTTCAGAAAAAAATATTTCATAATTTATTCACATTCATGTTGCTCAAAATCTGTATGATTTTGTCTTTTGTGTTTTTTAGTTGTTGTTTTTCTAAAGAATATAAAAAAATGCACCACAAAAAAGTGGTCCATAATTGTGCACTACATTACAAGTCCTCCCTATAAACTCCCTAAACCACTTATCAACAATATAAAAAATATAATACACAGACAAATAATAAAAAATAAAAAAATACAATAATTTTAGTTACAATACACTATTATATGATGACAGCATTTCCATTAGTTTTTACAAATGTAGGTTTGGGTATCCTTCAAGTGAGTTGAATATGACACCAGAAATCCATACAGAATGAAACAGTTATGATGTCCAATTAGTTAAATGAGTCCAAAGACATTGTATCAGTAAAACCTGCATTTTTCTGTAAAGCTGCTTTGAGACAATATTTACTGTAAAAGGTAAAAAAAAAAAAAAAAGCATCATTTCAACTAATTTTTAAAAGAATTGTTTAACAGAGGAATGTGTGTTATATATATACACACACACACTGGAACCTTTGTATTTTTGTCTGATTTAAAAAAAAAATTTTTTTTTTTTACTTCAAATCAAGGTTGTGATCTTATGATTCACCTCGTGTCTGGTTGGCTTGGTTCATCGCTTATAACGCTTTAACAAAGACTTTTTTTTAAAAATCCATATGGGAAAAATGAATGGAAAAAATACTTCCGGAACCAACGCTGCTCAAAAATGTGGACAGGCACTGTTTTTCGCTATATTTCGTGTCCTCTCTAAACCTGACCACTTCTCAATAACCAATAATTCTTTATATTTGAAAGAAGATAACCAATATATTGGGCGATAAATCTTAATCCAAATTTTTATATAATGTTTGAGAGCCTGATTACAAAAACACGTCTCACCATTAAAAAAAATATGTACTAAGCACACATTTATAATGTTCTTATTATAATTTTATGTAGCCTACTACATGACAGTCTTGACTATAGATAGATAGTTTTATTCATTTAATTTTTTTTAGCAACAGCTGATCCACAGTAATCAAAATGGAAATTAAATGATTAAGTAATGATTAAATGATGACAAATTTAGGATTGGATAAAGTAATGAAAATGTTCATATGTCACCAGAAATCACATATACAGTACAGAATGAAACTCGTATAATGTCAAATTACTTTAATGTGTTAAATAAATATCATGGCACTGGACATATTTAATGAATGTCATTGATTAAATACAATAAATCAATTCTATAAACTCAATATTGTATGAACCTAAAATGATTTGTAAACGTTTGCTGTAAAAAAATTCATTCATAAAATACATACATTTTACTTAAATATTTGTTTGATCCTCACACAAAGCTATCGTACATCTTCAAAAGATGAATATGGCACGCCAGTCATGGCCTACATTTATGGTGCTATAATGGTAATTTTTAATTAAGTAATTACTTTTTTTATATCAGTTATAAGTGTAGAAACTCAAAAATATAATAGCATAATAATACTGTTAATCCTAACACATACTGCAGTTGACACCAGTTTCCTGTTTTACATCATTCAGAAATGGTATAAAATACATAGATTCCCAGAAACTTTGACGGAATCCTCTGAAAATTGAGGTGAGAATGTCATGAGGGCAATGTATTGGTTGGTGTTGCAGGATAAAAGTCACCACGAAAACATTTCCCTTATAAAACTGCCCTATGGGAAATGGGTGTATTTGTGATGTGTCTAGGCATGATCTCTGGCTTTTACTCAAATCAAAGGATACAGTAAACATACATCCATCAGTCATAACCTTGCCATAAGTGTCAATTATTTCCCAATGCAATCCTCTGATTGCATCCCATTTTAGAGGACAGTGAAAGCGAGAGAGAGAAAGGAGAGAAAGAGAGACTAAAATGTAAATTTGACCTTTCTTCATTCTCCAAATCTGATCTGAGGTCAGTGCTTTATCTCTTGTAACATTTATCTGCATTCAGTAATGACCTTCCCATCATGCTCGACTGGAATACTGATGGGACTTCACTAGCTGTCAGAGGCCATGAATACTCATACTAAACATGATCATGTCCATGTACAGCTGTAAAAACTCCTGACTAGTCCCCATTATGTCAGCAAGCACACAGTTTTCAGTATCTGGTAGCCTAATCTTCAGCAATCCTTTCCGGTTCTCACTATGAACACTAATGGTGCTGTTTCAGCTCATTGCAGATGATGCCATATTGTCTTGAGGCTTAATCTCTTGTCATTTCTTTCCCTCGCTCTCTTTCTCTGCAACTGTGAGTATGGGATGTTTTTCTGAAGTATGTACTATGATAAGCAATCTAAAGATGTGTTATATTGGTTATAAGAATGAGTTGACGGAACAAGTTTACAAACGCGGGGCTATCGTGTTGATGCTGCTAGTTACCCTAGACTGCCCAGTCACGGAACTAATTAATATGCCTGAGAAAAATCCTTTATCCTAGTAATATTAATGCTGCCTTCAGGTGCTATCGGAAATTGCTGATTACACTTCTAGTTATGATTACAAGCTTGTTGCATTCAAGAGTTTTGTTGTCAGAAAGAACAGGATACATGGAGGGCATCGGGTTTATTCCTGGCAATTTATTGGGAAAATAGTATTAAAGCCAAAATTATATTTAGCGCCCCATTTGTTGACAGCACGGTTCATGTTATATGGTTAACTAGACAGTCAACTCGCGCTTACAATTCTGGAATTTTGGTCAGATACAGGCTATTTCCGCTGTGTATAATGCATCAAATGTTTTTCAAATATGTGACCCTGGATCACAAAACCAGTCACATGTCGCACGGGTATATTTGTGGCAATAGCCAATAATACATTGTATGGTTCAAAATTATCGATTTTGCTTTTATGCCAAAAATCATTAGGATATTAAATAAAGATCATGTTCCATGAAGATATTTTGTAAATTTCCTACCATAAATATATAAAACATTTATTTTTATGAGTGACTGCAGCACAACCATGAACATAAATGGACAACTTTAAAGGTGATTTTCTCAAAGTTGAGATTTTTTAGCACCCTCAGATTCCAGATTTTCAAATAGTTGTATCTCAGTCAAATATTTTCCTATCCTAACAAACCATACATCAATGGAAAGCTTATTCTTAAAGCTAATTAACAACAAAAAAATGACCAATGTGACTGGTTTTGTGGTCCAGGTTCACATATGTAAATATGCACTACTTTAACAACAAAACAAGGAGATGTAGCTGTTGTAGAAAAACATTAATAATTTAGAATACTATTCAGTCACAGCAACAATCATTCTCCCCTCCGCCATGTTTAAATAATATATCATCTCTATCTAAATCAAAGTATTGTGATTCTCAATTAGTTCATTCAATATCCAGAATTGTGCATCTCTAACGTGAAGGAATTAAAATGCTGAAGATAATTTATTATGAAATGCCAGTAAATGAAGCAAGGACCTAAACAGGTTTTCTGGCAAATCACAAGTGCCTTTAAAAAATCGATATAAATCCAGCATGCTTGAAAAGCAAGAATTTGTCCAAAAGATAGGGTTAACTGTCGCTGTTCTCCATCCTTCAAATGAAATAACACTCATACTGGGTTTAGGGGCCATTTGGAAAAGCATCAAGTCTAACATTATGCACCGTAATGACAAATAATCTACACTCTGGTCAAAATTGAAGTAAATTGGTAGCTAATTGAAGCTGAGTAGATGACTGGAACCCATCCAATTAGATCTCATTACTTCTGCATTCTCTTCATTTTCTCCTCATTGGTGTGCAAATTGGAAGCTAATGATTGTAAGTTTTCATATGGCAGGTATGTTTAAAAAAAGAAACTCAACATGGTTTACGGGACTAACAACTGCAATCAAAAGTTTGTCTACTCAAGACTACAGTTTCTTCCCAAAGTGATAGACATGCTTGCTGATGCAGTAGATGTGTTGATATGAATTATCAATCATTATTTTCTTATACCCTGAAGAGAACATTCTGGACAAGCTACTGCCAAAATGTCCAACATGACAATTTCCATGAGACACATGTCATCATAAAGCCATGTCATTTTCCTGAGGCTGGTTGGACTGTTGTTGATACGCTCTGTCACAGCAGACTAATAGTGGTTGACAGAGTCAATGAAAATAGATTTGTTGTTGACTATGGTAAGGAATTAACAAATCTGATTCTTTTGTACAGTACAGGGCTCGACAGCTTGTCTCGGGAAAAGTGGATTTTTACTTTCCCGACCGGACAAGTAGCTTTGAACTATAGTGACAAAAATAACTAGCCTAAGCATCGATACGCGAGAATTATTCTGATTTGATTTACTTTTAGTGTAAACAGCAAATGATAATGGATGGTGAATTTCTGGTAACAAGGCCATATGATAGGCTTATAGTTAAATAAAATAACATAACCAAGGGAGCTGTGTTATTATCACGATTGCAAATGTTAAATTGATTTTGTAGTTCAATAAACAAGTTAATATTAGGTTACTTACATTTTAGACACAATATTGAATGTTTTTGTTCCATTTCACCGACGAAAATAGTTCCAATGGAAAGCAACACTCAGCGTGGTGAGTGATTTGTTACTGAATGATTCAGCCTTTTGAACAAATCATTTGAATGAAAGACTCACTCATTAAGCCACTTGCCGCCAACTATTGGCGGTTTAGTATAATATTTAAAAATATTACAGTGTAGTTATAAATTTATTAAAGTGTAATTATACATTTATTGTAGTGTAATTTTACATTTGTCACAGTGTAATTATACATATTTTACAGTGTTATACATTACTTTGTAATTATAGATTTATTACAGTGTAATTATACATTTGTTACAGTGCAATTTTGCATTTGTAAAATGTAATTATAAGTTGTTTTTACAGTGTAGTTATACGCTTATTACAGTGTTATTATACATTTCTTACAGTGTAACACGTTTGTTACAGTGTGATAACACATTTGTTACAGTGTAATTGTATATTTTAACAGTGTAATGATACATTTCTTAGTGTAAATTGTTTTCGAGAAATGTAGCGATTCTTTATAATAAATGTAGCATTTCATTTGAAGGAATGTAGCGTTTCTTTTCAAGGAATCTAGCGAATATTTTAGAGAAATGTAGTGATTCTTTTCAAAATGTAGCGATTAATTTGAAGAAATGTGGCAATTCTTACAGTTTTTTTTTTCTATTGCTAACACATTAAAATGACATGCACAGCACAATTATTTAACTGACACACAGAAAGTCTCTTCTCAAGTCTCCAAAAGTCTAAACGCATTTTCTACTTTACAAACATTTTGCAATTCAAACACGAACACTGAACACGGTTCTCTGCATAAGACACAGCAATCTGACAAAGTCACATGTTTGCCATTTCAAAACACTGCCATTCAAAATGACACTACATGAGCTAATTGGCCAATACATGTGTCACCTGGTCAAGCACCTCAATGGTTCATTGTTAACACTTCAATCTTTTTCAGTTTACTGTTTTTTTGTGAGCATATTTTTGTTCAGTCCAATGTGAATATATCTGCAGTGCATCTGTTGCACTGACTTGTTTGGTGAAAAATAAAAATGTGTGTATGTGTGTCTGCAAATATTTCTGTGCATGTGAACAATCTGAAGAATTTTCTACAATTTGAACTATTTTAGTATTATGGCAAAGGATACTAAAGATGAGAGTGCTTTTCATTATGCCCAACAGTGTCTAGTTGGTTAGACAAAAATCTGGTAATATGAATGAAGTGTGTGCCATTTCGTGCAAAAGTTAGTTTTGGTTGCAGTGCTTCATTTTGCAGGATATATTTGGTATTTTGCAGTTTTGGTGTGTGGTTTAGTGAATTGTGTTAAGTATTTTGATAAAACCAGCCTAGTTTGCAAAATTGTGTGTTTGGAATAAACTGTAATAAATGTGGTGATTATTTTCGAGATTGTAATTATACATTTGTTACAGTGTAAATATACACTTGTTACAGTGTAATTATACATTTGTTACAGTGAAACAACAGAAGAAATGTAGTGAATCTTTTTAAGAAATGTAGCGATTCTTTTGAAAAAATGTGCCGAGTCTTTTCTAGAAATGTGTAGATTTTTTAAAAGAAATATAGCGATTATTTTCAAGAGACTTAGCGATTCTTTTAGATAAATAAATGTAGCGATTATTTTCGAAATGTAGCGATACATTTGAATAAATGTAGTGATTGTTTTAGATAAATGTAGCATTTCTTTTCGAGATGTAGAGATTCCTTTTAAGAAATGTAGCGATTCTTTTGAAGAAATGTAGAGATTCTTTTGAAATGTAGCGAATATTTTTTAAATTTTGTGATTCATTTTAATAAATGTAGCAATTATTTTCGAGATTGTAAATATACATTAGTTGCAGTGTAATTATACATATTTTACAGTGTTTTATTATACATTCATTACAGAGTAATTATATATAAATCATAGTGCAATTATACATTTTACAGGGAGGAGCGAATGCAATGATAGGATGGCCTACCTGCCTTTCAACGTATGTATTTCCATACCTCCGCACACCCTGCTTCAGCATCATCATGTTTCATGCTATCCGGTTAGACAGACGTCAGTCACAGAGCACCGCAACTGAAACAAAAGCTACCTTTTACAGTTCCTCCTAAACCAAAACAACGAGCTTATGCTGCGTTCACACCATAACTATTGTAATTTGGAAGGGATTGAATCCAGTGAGATTATAATCGGAGCAGTCATTGACTCGAATTTGTGCGTTTCAATGGTAACACTATCAATGAATCATCTGAATCAGTCAGGTAGTACAGGTCAGTGCTCTGTTAAATTTCATTATTAATGAAATGTTACGTGCTTTTAGACATGAGGTAGTTTAGTGCCATCTCTCATCTCCGGATGCTTTGCAGACTCTGCAGTGTGTGTTCATGTGTTTTGGAGGAGGCGTGGCTTTGGAGACGCTCTGGAGGGAGGGTGGGATCTCACGTTTTCAAAGCTAGATTGCTATTGCTAACCACTACGAAAATTGCCAACCCTACCATCGGTTCTGTGCAGATTTTGCTAATCTCAAACGAGCCTTCGACTTGAAGCGGCCATGCGCAGACTCATCTCATTCTTGACATCAAAGTACCGCGAGAGTGATTAGAGATTTCGAATCACTCTCGCGGTACTTTGATGAAATACACCTATTGTTTCAGAAAGAATTTGTTGATTGAATGATTTGAGTCGGTTGAGTAAATTATTACATAACTTACTTTAAAAGGTCACTTGGTTTGTTCCAGAATGGATCAGTGCGTTTTTAACGAACCGGTTAAGTAATGATTCAATGACTCACTCACAAATAAACAGGTCTTGTCGCCATATAGTGGATATTTCACTGAAAAATCCCCACTTGTTGTACATAAAAATGAATGAAAGACATCACCAGTTCTTGATACAATCAAGCTTGAAAACAAATAAAGGTTGTGTGAATGTGTGGTTTCCTGAAACAGATACAGTGTGAAAGACTTTACACTCACAGATTCAGTAACACTCACAGTAAGCTCTTTGTCCGCGCGTGTGGCAAAATGATGAGAAGCCTCAAACCGGGTTATTTACAGGTAAACATGGCAGTGATATATGACTTCCATCTCACACACTTACGACTCTATTCCACATTATGATAGATCACCTCCTCCAGATTCACATTGTCCTGTCAGCTATGACAGTAAAAAACGAGGCGTACCCAAATAATACAAACCACAAAAATCCACATATTCCAGTCAGCTATAACTGAAACAAATGTGGTGTGCTAGGAACAAAGTCTTGATCCACAGTGAAAATTTAAAAATACTGCCGACAATATGTTCCACCTGTCTTTACCTCACTTTGTCTTTCTCCTGCACAGTGTAGAAACACAGATGAGGAACCCTTTGTAATAAAGACAGTTCTGAGACAACAGCTGTTATCAGGATTGTTGATTTGTGGCTATAATGGTGAGTGTTGCTATACACAGCCCAGTGTTCAAAATGACAATATGAATTAACATTTATCTTACAAATAATCACAACAGTCAACCTCGTACATAAACAAACCTCTATCCTGCACAGAATGACCATGACATTGCACCAAGATAATATTTGTTTTCTATGGACATTAGGTCACTTGATGGAGTTTTTCGGTTCCTTGCCACTGTTGGCTTTGGCTCAGTTGGGGATATTTTGGGGATATCTAATTTAATTTTATCAATCAATAAATTCCTCTTGAAACAAACTTTGTTGTATTATTTTAATTTAATACTGTGAAGCTGCTTTGATACAATCTGTATTGTGAAAAGCGCTATACAAATATACTTGACTTGACATGTAGGATGTCAATACCAAAATATATAAATATTCATTTTGCTAACGTTACCATTTAGTTATGAAAACGTTATTTTTAAATGTCCTCTGAACGTTCAAAATGTCCTTTTTTTATTTTTATTGTTTTACAAACATTTATTGGTTATGCGAAATTTAACGGAACATTTCATTTTATTATTTTTTTTGTCAATCATTATGGAAATGTTATGTTCTCTAACCATTCTCATACCAGTAGTAAAATAAAAATAAAAATGTTAGACAGATGTCCAGCTAAAATACTTCAGAAAACGTTAATGTTTCGAGAACATTATCAAAGACCAGGTCATTTTGAACGAACATTTTATTAATGTTACTGCAAGAATGTTTGTTTATAATTTGAGACAACCTTTTAAAAATTGTAGCCAAAGTTATGAGAACATTCCATGTTTGCTTTGATAATATCTTTGAAATATTATATTTATATGACAATCAAACAATACCATGGTATTTTTCAAAGTACCATAGTTTTACCATCACTCATCACTTTTTGTAAGGGGCATTTATTTTGTCAGGCCCACTAGTTGCTCAGCTTGTCAAACAAGTCAATAAATCTATAATTATTCTTCTGATTTATTTTGTAATTGCTAGGTGCAAAAAATACTTCTTCTTTTTCTTTGGTCCACTCTGCCATCTTCCCTTCAAATGTGTTTGATCTCTACAAATTAGCTGGTCTGACTAATTACGCAGTCAGGTCTAATTTACAGTTGAGGTAGGTGTGTGTCGGCCTCTTTCAGTCATTGTCCTCATGTGAATGTGAATTGACAGCTGAAGGAATGTTGAAATGAAACACGCCTCACCGCCGCTGACGGTGCTGGAGATGAGAGGTGAGGAGCTCAGAGAAACATGCAGAGACACCAGAGCGCCATTCATTATTCCAGCAGCGCTTGTCCTAATGTTTCTTCTGCAAAACTTGAGGAGAGCAGACATTAGTCAGGCATAATCTCCATGAGAGGGTCTGATTCTCTCCTGGTGTCACATGATCACTGTAGTGATGTGCTGTACACCAAAACATGGCTCTGGTAAAGTTTTAACGAGGGCAGCCTTGAAAGCGAAACAACACTTTGAGCATGTGATGTCTGAAAAGTGTGTTTTTGTGTGGACATCTGCAACATTGTTTAAATCGCACTGTAAGATTGATTGTCTGATTCTCACTGATGCAAGCAGTTCAATTGAAGGACATATAAGCCATTTAAAGAAAACATCTGCCATGACTTGCACGTCTTCTAACAACTTTAAGTTTGAAGTTTATCTATAGGATAAGGATGTATTATTATTGTGAAAGTTACAGTTTCACAAAGACTATCTCATCTCATAGCAACATTCAATTCAGTTCAATTCACATGTTTTTACATAGCGCTTTTCACAATACATATCGTTTCAAAGCAGCTTTACAGAAAATGCTTGTGTCTACATAACAATTTAGAGTGATTTGATATCAGAGGTGAATGTCAGTTCGAAGATAATACAAACCATCCAGTTAGCTAACATACTGAATTAATTTAAGGAAGTAATCATTACAAGTTGTGAAAAACAATATAACATTTGGTATTTCTTAAAACATGCATTAATATATATATATATATATATATATATATATATATATATATATATATATACACAAACACACACACATTCCAGTAACATTCAAAAGTTTGAGGTTGAAATGTTATGTTTTTGAAATAAGTTGCTTATGTTTGCCAAGACTGTATTTATTTTATAAAAAAAAATTAAAAAAAGATACACGAAAAAATTAAATGTTATAATCAAAAGCTGTTTTATTATATTTTAAAAGGTATTAATGTGATATATTCCTGCAGTGGCAAAGCTGAATTTTCAGAATTAGTTTTTGAATAATAGAAAGTTAAAAAACATACCAGTTATTTGAAATAGAAATCTTATATAACTGTATAAATGTATTTACTGTCGTTCTGACGAAATTAACGTGTCTTAAAAGTATTCATTTCTTTTAAAAAACTGACTAAAAATAATGTTCAGTTGGTGCCTTAAATGTTTAAATACAATCAACTTTCAACTTAAATTAAATTAAACTGACTTCTCATAATTATTAAAAAAAAAAAGTTGAAATTGCTTAACTTAATTTTATGATTTAAAGTAATGTAAAAGTCATGTTGTCGTGACTAATTGACTAATTATTACTATTTTAATTTTTTTTTCTACAGTGTACTAACCCACACTGAAACTGAATGGTAGAGTATTGCCCCTATAGGGCCTGTTTAGGCCTATACACAGAGCCGTCGCAATGGGGTAGGCAAGGTAGGCAGCTGCCTAGGGGCCCCCAGCTGAAGGGGGCCCCCGATGGCCGCACGGTCGTTTAGGTTGTGTATCTGTCCTCGTCAAACAGTATCAACCACTGTAAACAAACCATCACAGTGAGACAGCGCAATCACTCTCCAGTACTGCTCCGTGAGGGCCCCCCAAACTAGAGGGATTCCCCCTATGCAATGACAAACACTATGAGTACCCTAATCACTGTAATGTTTAAGTGACATCCACCGTCGCGCACCCCCCATCAGGTCCCCCAGCTGTCAGTAACAGCGCTACGCGGGCATTTAAATTTAAAAATGTCATCATGAAGCGCTCATACCCTTCAGGATTTTCCAAAAGACAGAGAAAGAAAGAAGAAAAACGCCAAAGACACAGCGGCAAGTAAACCATTATTATCTCCAAATACAACTGTCTGACGTGTTTTCACATCTCTGCGAACATAAACCTTGACATCAGTGACCAAACACAACGGTATGTGAGCGTTGTTAGAGGGTGAAAAAGTTAAACTAATAGTCATACACAACGTTGTTCTGTTTGCAGAATTTAAGCATAAAATACACACTAGACAACTTCTCGCTCCTTCACTGTTGTAGCTACAGCGTTCGAAAACTTCCTTTGAGCCAAATCCTCTTGATGCACGAGCCCAGATTACGATCGCATGAGATTTTTCGCCATGTATAAAGGCAAAAGCTAGAGAAGTGTTGTAACTTACTCTTGACGGCTGTCTGCCCGCGGTTGCGGTCACCGGTAAAAACTTTGTCAATTCCAAACAAAATGAGCTGGTCCTATGACTCCCATACCATGCAGTTAGGTCCAAACAAAATAATCCATCAAGTCCGGTTACATTTTAGGTGTAAGTTACGCAGGCTATCAATTTCCGTTGGTGATGTTTCTATTCCATCTGGAGAAAAATGCCCTTTTTCCTTCGCGTTTTCCTTTTATTCTTCTCCATCAACACATCTCAACACTTTGTAGGCTACCGTACGCAACAGGTAGTTTTGCATATGACGTTACTGTCTGTGGCATTATGGGAAGTGAAGTTCTTTTCCTGTAAAGTAAATATCGAATCCTCCACACTTCACTTTCATGATATGCTATGAGAATAACAATAAACGTATGGCTATTCACTTTTTTTTTTTTTTTTTTTTTGCTTTATTAGGTGCTTTGCTTAAATTTCTTAAACACTTTGTGTAGCGTACTACAGAGTAATTCATGACTCTTAAAATGCACCAGAATTCAAGAAATCCCATCTGAATTTAAAAAAAATTTCCTGAGGGAGGACTTGGGACCTCACTTCACTCTTTTGCCTAGGGCCCCCAAATATCTTGAAATGGCCCTGCCTATACATACATACATATATACTAACATATGTAAAAAAGACACCTTAGGTAGTTTTAGCATATCTTATTTTAAGCCTGAGACATTCATAACTTATTTTCAATCCCAGAAACCCCCTGGAGCACTTGACAGCCACGGAAGCATCTGGTGACGACGCTCCAGAAATCTCCCAGTAGCCAACAAAGACAGTGGCTGTGCTTTAGGGTCTATCGCCATGCCAACCATGTCTTTCCAGGATTATCTCAGCATCTGGGTTGGTTTACTCACATGGAGGCAATCCTCTCTATTAATCCACACAAGCTGAGCTAACCAAAGGTTAAAGAGCTAACCGCAGATTCACAGATGATTTTCCCCTAACAGATTTACAGTGTGCAGATTTATTATAAACCAATTTTGAAAATGGCCAAGCGGTTAACACACATTAGTCCCGACACAATGAGCGGTGATGCTCGGGCTTTCAACATCTCTTGATCCTGTCCCCTATCATTTCCTGTCTTCTCTCAAGAAAAAGGCCAAAAAAAGTTCTAGTGTATAATTTTGACATTGACATTGAAAGCTGATGTGATTCTGCACATAAGTCTGTACCATTATAAAACACTCTGTGATTGATGATGGCTCATAACCGGCCACTTATACTGGGTTCAGGACAAGGTTGTGAATAAGGAATTTTAAGTTCAAATTAAAATCATGTTTGCAAACCATTATACCTCTTAATTGTACCTTCATTGAATGCATGCATGTGTTTATTTATTTGTTTGTTTACAAATGATTATTTTTTCTATTATTATTTACCAATTCCTTTCATATTAATGTTATTTTAGTTATATACTATCCTAGTATTTATTAATATTTGAATATTTGCATTAGCTTTAATTTTTATATTTTAGTGATTTAGAAATGTGCTTTTGTCTATCATTTCTTTTTTCATTTTTAATTTCAGCTTTAGTTTTAGTAATTTTAGTTCTTCAACATTCTTTTTTCTTTTTTTTTTTACATTTATGTAGTTGCCAAGGAAATAACTGATAACTGATGTTTTTTGTGATTTCATATAAAGAACCAGCTCATAAGACTCTCTTCTACTGTAGACGGTTAGTGGTTTGCTCTGATGATCGGTTCAGTGAGGCGTGCACTAATAGAGAAGCATATTGACTGAAACCTACAGATATTATGAACAATCATGAAAGTCGACAATACGCAATCAACCATATAATACCCAGCTGCATTTTTACTATATATAATTTTTAATGAGAAAATTATTCTTTTATTTTATTTTGGGATCGCCTTCATAGGCTATTGAGTGAATAAAATATATAAATCCCTTTTATTTCCTTAAAAAAATCATACTAATTTTAACTGGAACGCCGCCCCTACGAAATTCACTCGCCGGACTCTGTACCCCTGCGCAGGGGCCGTAGTGAGGGGGTCCCCCTCGGCTGAAATCATGTTGGGGGTGGGTTGGTACTGTTTGGCCCCCTCGGGGCTGAGGACAGCTCAATAGAAAGATGTGTTGTCTATTTATTGTCTCTGTATTATTCTGAGGCTCCCAGTGATTCTCTTTCATTACATCCAATTCAGACTGCAAGCACAACTCAGCTAAAACAATTTCTTTTGCCGTGGCGTTGTAGATTCAGTAGCGGCACGGCTGAGCAATGCAGGAACCACAGTCCGAGTATTTTAGTGCAGCATTTCATCCTAATGTAGACATTCGTGAATATGATATTTCCTTTAAAGGTACACCATGTAACTTTTGGCCTTCTAGTAATAAAAAAAATATATTAATTTTGGTTTTGCTTCGGCTCTGCGTGCCTGTGTTTGTGAATATGATTACACATATGGCAACTTATCTGTTCTATAAAATACCTTACTCGCCTGTTGAGTAATAAAAGCAACATCTTTACAACATTTCAAATCCCTTCAGGTCTCGCCATCTCCGAAGAGCCATTGATTCTCATTTTATTACGAGGTCTGTCACATATGTTTTTTTGCCAGCAGACTCTCCTGTGTTCTGACTGAAAATGACTGAACAAGAACCCACTTGTAATTTATGTACAAATCAGTACACTACTAAACTACTAGTAATAATGTTTTACTTGATTCTGAGAAGCCTGTGACATACACAAAAGTTCACAAACTTCTCTCGCTTTATTCACCAGAGAGCGGTGAAATCCAAAGAAAGCTACTGTCAATGCCCTTTTGCTCTTTTTGATGGTACTGCAGTGTCTTTGACATAACTATGTATCAGTTTCACTCAATTCACATCACTGTCTAGTGAGAGTCATCAATATGCTCATCTGTGGTTGGCCACTTCAGAGAAATAAATAAATAAATGCAATATAAATAAGAGAATATAAAACAGCTGAAAGCACTGCAGTATCCAGCCTGCAGTGTTTACCAGCCTGATGACTCAAACCAACTCTGAGTCTCTGACAATTCTGTTTGTTCATGAAAATAAATGTGTGTTTATGTGAGAGGAAGTTAATGGTGCCCCTGCAGTGTCCAGTAATAAGCATAAAGGTAGAGTAAATGTAATTGGACAAATGTAGTAATAAGTGTAAGTATCTCTGCGTGTGTGTGAAAGTGTTTATATTTTCATATGAACTCTGCATTAGCGCTCCCCTACTTCATCAGTCATGGTCATGTATTTCCTGTGGTCTCAATTTCTCATGCACATCTGCATAACTGTGCTGGCCACATGGTAGCTCTGTTTTTAATGGTTTATTTGTTATTGTATTTATTGTTGATAAGGCCCAATAATGTGTCATTAGTCAGAGAGAGTGAATTTATGACATTTAAAAAACTTTGGCCCACTACTGCCCCCAACTGGAGACATCACACACAATGACTGTACCCAACCACAGACTAAACTTCTTACTCTTGAACATCAGCAGTGATGAGATGAACTGGAACAAGAAAATGAGAGTCTGTTAAAGCTCTGAGACCTACTATTGGCTATTTAGAAAAATCTAGATCACTACATGATGCTGAATGACAGTGAATCCGTGTCAAACAGCAGCAGTGCCCCATGTGGTGATTTATTTCACTGCATACAAAGAGATATTCATTAGTTAAAAAATGTCTGATTTCAAATATATAACAGTTTTGAGCCTAATCAAGCAAATTCGTTCCTCATAAAAATTACTTGAAGCCAAGACACAAGTAATCTCCAGAGCTGTGCAGGTCTCCCAGCATTCCTCGCAGGATGAAAATAAACCTTATGTTTACAGTATCTCTGTAAAATACTTCTAAAAGGGTTTGTCTTTCCCTTTTATCGCAGCTATATGTTCATAAACAACAGACGTGCATACACACATTCTGTTTAAATTACATAAATGAGGACTTGGCACTACACCAAAGCAGTGTTACGGCACACAGACTGTGTTAATTGAGCCCATCACTGCTCTCAGACCAACCTCCATTACATTTCTTTCTTTTTAGATGCATTTAAAACACAATCCTCACTGAAGTCTTCCTGTCTTTTGTGCCTTTTGTAAATGTACCCTATTATCACTGAGTCCTAACCTAGCTTCCAGCAATGAGTAATTTGTCAGTCCTAACTAAGTGTGATACTGCCGCACAACATGACAATCTCAGACAGTTGGGGGGGGGATTACGTTTTATATATATATGTTTTTAAAAGAGGTCTCTCACCGTGCATAAATGCTCTCAGAGGCTGCATTTATTTGAACAAAAATACATTAAAAAAAGAGTAATACTGTAAATATTATTACAATTTAAAATAACCGTATCCTATTTGAAAAGATTTTAAAAGAAAGTAATTTATTCCTGTGATGGCAAGTCTTCAGTGTCATGATCTCATATTCATTCTTTGAAAATGTTCATTCTTTGATGATTAGAATGTTTAAAGGGATAGTTCACCCAAAAATGAAAATTCTATCATCATTTACTGTCATCAACCCTGTCATTCTGAACCCAAAAGAATTTCATTCATCTTCGAAACACAAATGAAGATCTTTTTGCTGAAATCTGAGAGCTGTCTGTTCCTCCACCGACAGCTACGTAACTACCCCTTTGACACAACAAAAAGTTAATAAAGAGATCGTAAAACTAATCCATATGAATTGAGCAGTTTAGTCTAAATTGTCCGAAGAGACACAATCGCTTAATATGATGAACATATTTAATTTTGGCTTTTATTCACATATAAACATTCATCAACTCACACATTAGTTGTGGTAATCAGAAGCTCAAGCATGGTCGCTTGACATACGAGAACCAATGAGGTTCATTCTCATGTTACACAGTACGTTTAAGCTTCCTCAAGAACCAATGAGGTTATTTCTCGTGTTATGCAGCACGCTTGAGCTTCCACAAGAACCAGTGAGGTTCATTCTCGTGTTATGAATCACATTTGAGCTTGTCGTAGATATTTCCTAAACCTAACTAAGTCCTATTTCATCTGACCTAAGACTACCATGGACGTCTCCAATCGACGATCCCTAATGTCTCCAATCGACGATCCCTAACGTCTCCAATCGACGCTTAATAAATACCTGGGCTGTCTCCAATCGACGATCCCCCTGGGCCGTCTCCAATCGACGATCCCTAACGTCTCCAATCGACGC